>VZQC01013637.1:1858955-2050664 GCA_009823505.1 Rhizomys pruinosus | reverse complement strand
ATGATGGTGTGGTTTTTGTCCTTCAGTCCATTGATATGTTTGATGATGTTTATTGATTTTCGTATGTTGAACCATCCCTGCATCTCTGGTATGAATCCAACTTGGTCATGGTGGATGATTTTCTTGATGTGAGTCTGTATGCAATTTGCCAGAATCCTGTTTAGAATTTTGGCATCTGTGTTCATTAGGGAGATGGATCTATAGTTCTCCTTTTTGGTTGTATCTTTCCCTGGTTTTGGTAGCAATCCCCTCTGTATTGCTATTAGCGTGATGCTGGCTTCATAGAAGGAATCTGGGGGAAGTCCATCCATTTGTATCCTTCTAAACAATTTAAGTAGTAATGGTTGTAAGTCTTTTCGAAATATTTTATAGAATTCTGCCATGAAACCATCTGGGCCTGGGCATTTTTTGGTTGGGAGGCTACTTATTACATCTTCAATTTCTTCCTGTACTATTGGTCTATTTAGGCTATCGATCTCTTCTTGGTTGAGATTTGGTGATTCCCAGGATTTCAGATATTCATATGTTGTATACATAATTCTGAAATTTTCTAGATATGTATGTAGACACAATTTAACTTTGTTTTCCTAAAGGCCGGGACTTCAGCTAATCTTTGGCCATCAGAAGCAAGCTGGAGAGGGGGAAAGAACTGCGTCCAAGGTTCCTTAGATCTTTAAGAGAATTCCTTTTCCTGAGTTGTAAGACTAACCTCTATGATTTTGTACTTACAGAAGTGAAGGTTACCACTCTGCATCATTGACTTAGCTGGCAGGAGTCACAGGTTGCGCCCTCCCCACACAGAGAAGAGAGAAAAATTGCCTGAGTATCTGAGTTATCACAGGCCAACTAAGGGTGTATTGATTGTTTCACAGACAATTTGGATAACACAGATTAAAATCTAGATCTTTTTACTGCTCATGCTCCTGCAGAGCCTTCTGCCAAGGTGGGCAAAAAGGGCTGTGTCTCTGTATTCGCCACTGGACTTTGGGTTAGGCAGTGTCATGTGAATGAAGGAGTGATAAAGAGGCTGAGTCCCCCTGAATATTAGATATTAGTAAAATGTCATTCGCATTCTTTTACATTTGAAACAATATGTTCTAACATTTTATTCTTCTCTCTAATGGATTGTTTCACTCCATTGCTGTATACACTCAGTTTGGAGATCAGTCATATATTTTTCTAAGTGAAGAGGAAGGATATCATTACATGGGAAATTAGTGCACTGTAAACAGGAAAGAATGCATGGTTGTCACTATCCTCCCACCATTGTAGAGCACAGAAAAATCCAGGAATATGATGGTACTGCAGTTCCATAGCTACTTTTATAGACATTGAAACCATGGTAATGGGACAATCTATATGATATGTTGACTTGTTAACTATTTAAAACTAGAAATCTCAGAAAATATATTGTATATCTAACTACCTTTCTATACATAGTCTATGCATGCCCTACTCTCCTACTCTTATGAAACATGTGCATAAGCACACATAATATTTGTGTATCTAGGCAGTTTAAAGTAACAGTACTCTATAAATTTATTGTCATATAACAATAGTGACTCTGAAGGGCCCTTTTTTCTGAAAGCATCATTCCTTTTTTCTTTCTGAAGAAGCTGTGTCATTTTATGTAGGTTCAAAATTACTTCTCCCAGAAACCTTTTTTTTCTACCTGCTTGAAAAACTAATTTGAATGCCAGTTGTATAAGGGATTTTAAAACATGCCTGAAGCACTTTCAGTAGCTGAGATGTTTCATATGAGGGTTCTTTGTCCATATGCTAAAAAGCAAAATAATACTCTCCTTAAAAGTGAAGCGGCTTCCACGGTTTAGAGCTTAAGATAAAATCCTTAGAAATATATATGAGTAATCTTCAAACTGAGTGTATACAGCAATAGAGTGAAACAATCCATTAGAAAGAAGAATAAAATGTTAGAACATATGGTTTCAAATATAAAAGCATGAGAATAACATTTTACTAGTATTTAATATTCGGTGGGCCTAAGTCTCTTCATTAACCCAACTGCCAAATAGTTCTTTGTCACCTATATACAGTGTTTGGGGTATCTGAGAAATGATAATGGTAAGGGCTGATATTGAGGCCACGGATAATCATTTTTTTAGATATGTTTTAGTTTCTCTTATTCAGTTAAATATAATTTTATATTATCTGCTATGGCTAAGCTAATCCTGATGAAATGCCCAGGAGAGGAGTTTTCAAAGAATTTCACTAAGAAACTATGAGAAACACATAAAGAGATTCTGCAAACACCATGCCGAAAGATATGAAAAAAAAGGGTTATGTCCTTCAATGCTATATCTAATATCTAATGACATGTGTCTGTTACACCTTCAGATCCATAGTATTTGGAGTTGTCTGCAGATTGTGCTCACTTTTTTCAACTTGAAGTGTATATGCTATATGTATTTGCATACACAGGTTTGTGTGTTTGAGAGCCAGAACCCGCACATGTGCAGCTTTGAAAGAGTCTCTCTTGCTGCTGCTTAAACCAGACTAGGTAGCCCTCAAACCTCCAGGAAATCTATCTCCACTTCCCATCTTGCTATAGGAGCTGTGGGATCATGAAATGTGATACAACAGCCAGCTTTATGTGGATTCTGGGGAGCAGAAAGAACTTCACACTTGATTTGCAAGCATTTTACCCTACTCAATCAACTCCCCAATGAGGATTGTCCTCATCAGTCTTTTGAAATCTCATTTTCATAGATAAGTCATATAAATCTAATGTATGAATAGCTCAAATTATTGAGCATGTTTTGGATAATTATATAAGACTTCTATTTGAATATCTTCTATTAATTTTGGTAATTTCATGCATGGATGCAATGCACCTTGACTGTATCCATCACCAACTTCCTTTCCTCTTCTACCCAAAAATCCCCCAATATACCCCTCCCACCTTTTTTGTCTTCTTTCTCTTTTTTTTAATTTTTCTTAGTAACTCACTGTGTTCAATTGCTGTTGCCTGCTAGAATGCTGACTGATCTTGTTGTTTTTCTCTGATGTTAGTCTTGTACAGGTATCTGCAGCTGTGAGCTCATGGCAATGTCATGTCCAGAAGTCAGCTTTTCACAACATTTCTCTCATCCTCTGCCTCTACATGATTTCCTGCCTGTTTTCACAATGTTTCTTGAGCTTTAGCGGATTTGATACAGATGTCCCATTTAGTGCTGAACACTCAGCAGTCACTTTATTCTCAATATTTTGACCAGTTATACATCACTCCATTATCTGCTGCCCACTGCAGAAAAAAGTTTCTCTAAGGAATGCTGACACCAAATTTAATATATAATTTTAAGCACAAATATTAAGGTGGCAGTTTGACATGTCCATTCAGTAAAACAACAGTAGTAGGTTTCCTCTAGGGCCTAGGACCTCCTAAGCCATAGGCTTTTATAAAATTTATTTATTTATTTATTTTTTTTTTTTAATTTTTTTTTTTTTTATTATTTATTTTTGTATGTGTATGAATGTATTGTCTGCATGCAGGTCTGTGCACCCGTGTCGTGCAATGCCGCGGAGGTCAGAAGAGGGTCTCGGATTCCCCTGGAACTGGAGTTCTCCTGGAATTGGAGTTACAGACGGTTCTTAGCCGCCATGTGGGTGCTGGGGATCGAACCCGGGTCCTCTGCAAGAGCGTCGGTGCTCTTAACCGCTAGGCTATCTCTCCAGCCCAAATTTATTTATTTTTTATGTGTATGAGTGTACTGTCTGCATATAGGTTGGTGTACTCGTGTCGTGCAATGCCGCAGAGGACAGAAGAGGGCATTGGATTCCCCTGGAACCGGAGTTAAAGATGGTTCTCAGCCCCCATATGGGTGCTGGGTATCGAACCTGGGTCCTCTGCAAGAGCGGTTGGTACTCTTAACTGCTAGGCCATCTCTCCAGCCCAGCCATAGGCTTTTAACAGGTTTACAGCATCTGACATGAATTATCTTCTGTGGACCAGGCCTCAAAACCAACAGAAAGTGGTTGGTTACCACCATAAAGTTCATGCCACTGTTGAACCACTGGGCATATCTTGCTTAGCAGCTTTGTATTGTACCATTGAGGTTTTCACCACTGAGTAATATCATTGATGATTTTTTTTCCCCTTATGACTTGCAGAGCACCTTCTAGAACTCTGAAAACTATTTAGCAGGAAACAAAGCTTTCATGTCAGTTTCAGAGTGATTTCTCTATGTTCTGCAACCAAAGTACATTGAATCTCCAGCAATATCTTAACCATTTAGTTATGGTGGTAAGTCAAGAGCAATAGCAATAAGCTGTGTTGTTTTGGGATGGGGAGAAGACTTGCAAACCTTTATGATTCATAATTCATAGAGATGTATCTCACATTTGGCCCCAAGATTTTTGTTTAAGAACCCTTGATTTGTAGAGGAATCATTGTCTACTCATGCAGGTTATGAGGTTATGAAACTCTGGGAATAAGAAGTAGGAAGTACATTGCAAAATATAGTTATAAGTAAATTGTATTCAGAAAGTCCTTACCTATGGCTGTGTTTTGCAATGCACTGCCTACTTCTTATTTCCAGCATTTCATAGTTTCACGTCCTATGTTGAAATCCTTGATCTATCTTGGACAGAGTTGTATTCAGAGTGAGATGTAAAAATTTGGTTTCATATTTCTACATGTAGCTATCCAGTTTTTCCAGCACCATTTGTTGACAATGCTGTGTTTTCCTCAATATGACATTGATAGCATTTTTAATACAGTTTGTTTAAAATCCTGTCTTACAAACATTCATGTTTAAACCCAGAGACTACTGCCAGTGATGGCACACGCTTCTGATCCCAGAACTCAGAAGGCAAAAGCAAGGCAGATCTCTGGGAGATCGATGCCAACCTGGGCTACATACCAAGTTCCAAGCCAGTTTGGGCTATAGGGAGACCCCATCCCAGAAAAAAATCCCAACAACAACAACAACAACAACAACAACAACCCAGATACAGTATCTTAATTATAAAACAAGGCCAGTTCTTTGTTTTTGTTTTGTTTTGTTTGTTTTGAGAGAGGGTCTCACTATGTAGCCTTGCCCAGCCTGGTCTCACTATGTAGCCTTGCCTGGCCTGGAACTTACTACGTTTGACTTTTTTAGCATCTTTCTAAAAAAAAAAACCAGATACTGGTGGATCCTTTAATCTGTCTCATTGACCTACAACTTTTGTGCCAGTACCCTTATGTTTTTATGACTTGGCTCTGCAGAATAAATTGAAATCATTTATGGTGACATCACCAGCAGTGTTCTTTTTGCTCAGGATTGCTCTGGCTATCTGGGTGAATTGTGCATCCACATGAATTTTAAGATTACTTTTTTTTTTTTTTTTTGGTCTTTTCGAGACAGGGCCTCCCTGTAGTCCCAGCTGTCCTGGAACTCACTCTGTAGACAAGGCTGGCCTTGAACTCCCAAAAATCCACCTGCCTCTGCCTCTGAAGTGCTAGGATTAAAGGCATGCGCACACCAATGGCGGAGCCGCAGCATTTTTTTTTTTTTTTTTTTTTTTTTTTTTTGCTCTTTAAGATTGCTTTTTGAATTTCTCTGAAGAATGCCACAGGAATTTTGACTGAGATTGACGTAGATTGCTTTTGGTAAGAAACACAATTTCATAATATTGATTCTTCCAATCCATGAGCATTGGGGGCCATTCTATCTCCTAGTGTCTGTCTTCTTCAACTTCTTTCTTCAGTGTTTTAGCCCAGGCTGTCCTCAGGTATCCAGAATATCCTAACAGTTCAGTCCACATGGTCTTCTACCACTTTCCCTAGTCTCCAGTTACGACAGTCTTAATATCTCACTATTAACCCCTTTCTTGCCTTTACAACATTTACCGTTTTTTTACTTAAATACTGTCTTGCCTTTTAATCGCCAGACTATGTCTAATGTGTTATTTGATAAATCAAAGTTTTCATTACATCAAGGTCGTAAAACCTTTTTTGAAGTTAATCTTGCCTGAGCCACAGATCTAGAAAACCTAAACTGAAATGAGGAGATTAAAACTGAAAATATACGGAAACAGAAACCAAGTCAATGGGCTCAAGACAGAACCTGTGGACATGCAAAGGAGAACCGGAATGTACTTTTCTTTGGGGATGATTACATGTTGTAGAGAGACTTCTGGAAACCCAAAGAGAACTTATCCTAAGAAACAAGCACATTCGTGGAATCTTTAGTATCTTGCAAGGATAAAGAAGGTAAAGTAAGCCACTATAGCAATTCCTCATAGTTGAAAGCTCCCTCATAGTTGAGTCTAAGGAGTGAGTTCTCCAAACTTATTTCAAATCCCAGTAAAGAAGCCATGTGGGTTGTATGTTTACAGCTAGCACATGCTTGGCACAACAGCTCCTTCCACATGACCCCACAGGCCACATTGCAGTGAACTCTGCCTGTGGTTGTCATAAACTTAACAAACCAGTAGCTGTTGTAGCTCAAGTGTAACCCAATATCTGCTGGGAAAGAACAGTAAATTCCCATCTGGTATATGAACGGAAGCAGCTTGAGGCGTTGTCCTGTGATGGTCTAGCAACAGGACACATCAGCAAAACAATTTTGTTCCAAAACTAGTGAATGAAGAATATTAACTGTGGCAAAAATTATAATATTAGTAACACTTTAATATATGGACTGGAATAAAAGAGCAAACAATTTAAATTTTATTTTGAACATAATTTTAAAAAATTAGGATACATTTTTCTTAAAGCATTCCAGTGGGATTCAGCTATGTAATATCTATGAATGTTTGCTGGTCTATTCCTTGATGAGTCCATTCTTTAACAAAAAATAAATAGCAACCTTGAGTTGATGCACTCCATATTTTTGTGGTCAGCCATATCCAGCTTTCTCAATGGATATCAACTAACTTACAGTGAAAACATTTTGTGTAGAACATGTTTTTTGCCTTGTACTGTTTG
This sequence comes from Rhizomys pruinosus, assembly GCA_009823505.1. Classification (NCBI taxonomy): domain Eukaryota; kingdom Metazoa; phylum Chordata; class Mammalia; order Rodentia; family Spalacidae; genus Rhizomys; species Rhizomys pruinosus. Next base: position 2,043,733 of record VZQC01013637.1, on the reverse strand, counting down.
ATGTCGGAGGCACTGGGTTTCATAACTGCAGGGACCTGCTCAGTTTATGCCTCAAGGTTTCTTTGAAATAAGCTTTTGTTGGATTAAATTTACAATAACATATGAACAATCTGTTATGAACTTCAAACCTAAGATTTCTTCCCAATACATTTAAAATATAATGACAAATGTGCATTTCATTTACCATGTCTTCAATTGCAAAGTGATTCTGATTTCAAAGAGATTTATTTTTACAGGTGTATTGGACATTGTAAAACCTTTAAACACAATGGCTTCAGGTTAAGATGCCTTAAAAAAACATACTTGTTATATTATTTAATGCAGACATGTATTTTCCTGGCATCATTGTTTTATATTCTTTCTTATATGCAGATAGTTTTGTGGGTACTCTAGAGACACTCCCTCTGTAGTCCTTTTCAACCCTGTCTGCCTCTCTTCATAGTTATTGTACTACCTCTGTGTAAGACACTAAGCATTACCTACCACCTGTAGCTTGAGCTAGACTGGTTTTTTCGTTTTGTTTTGTTTTGTTTTGTTTTTTGTTGTTTTTTTTTATCTTTTTGAGACAGGGTCTCCCTGCAGTCCTACAGTCCCAGCTGGCCTGAACTCACTTTGCAGTCCAGGCTGGCCTTGAACTTAACTGTGTTGCCACCTTTCATGCTTAGCCTAATGACCCATCTATCATTAATAATAAATTTAATAACAGGTCATTTTAACAGTTTCCAAGCATTCTTATGGTTAAACCTACCCACCTCACTGCCACTTACAAAGCCCTGAATAGATGCTGTTGTCTGTTTCTCCTGCCTCCCACCTGTCCCTGAGATAGTCTTCCTCTCTCTCTTGGCCTCACCACTTTAGCTTGTGGGAAAATTTGGTTAAGATGGGTAGCATTCATGGGACCTCCCTGGCCATGCCCAGGTAGTGATGAAAAGGTTTAACATTTGTCCCTGGGAGTTGAGTTATGTTGTCTATGTAAGCCAGATATTTTGGACAAAGCTCTCTCTGTATTTTGGACACCTTAACATGAGTCCATGTGCTGTGCTTTCCTGCTCATGTTTTCCACATGGACCACCCTGGGAATAAATGGGACACCCCACATTACCTTCTTTCTAATGATAAAATATCAAAGCAAGCCCTTTCCCACCTTATGATTTTAACCTCTTGACGACTGCTTGTCATCATAGAATGCTTCGATCCTGAAGATCTCAGATGTCACTCCCTCCCTGAGATTGTCCCTGACCAATTAAAACAGGTCCTCTCCCATTACTCTTTCAGACCTCTTATTCCTTTATAATACCTTTATAATCGAATATGTAATTGTTTTTTCACTTGTTTATGTCATCCGTCTTTCCCTTAATTTTAAGCTCCATGTCAGCATCAGCAGAAACCAGGGGAATTTTTGTTACAGCCCCCTAACACTTCCCAGAGTATCTGTCTTCTTGATAGATGCTTAATAAAAACTAATAGTTTTGTATCCTGTTGCTGCATAGAGATACCACATACATGCATCTCTCACATCATATATTCATTACTGAGCATGTATTTGTAATAACCAGGTACTGCACAAAGACATATGTATACATTCATAAGTAGTTATGTATTTAATGTTACTAATACAATATGACTTCTTTTTAGATGATGCTAACTTGCAATAGTGACAATTCCCTGTCCACACATATATTTAACCACACACATATAAATATAGAATAATTATGGAACAGCAATTTTAGCCTTTTATTTGTCCTCTTTAGTTTCATAGGAGTTAGAAATAGAGCATTAATGGGAAAAAAGAGTAGCTCTAGTGAGTGCTTTTACTTTTGATCTCAATCTTACTCTGTAAAGGTCTGGGACTTTGGAAAAGTCTTTAGATTTTCCATGTGCCTCAGTTTTCTTTCTAAAATAAATCTGAGGAAATATTCTCAGACAATATTAAAGCTCTTATCAAATTTTCAACTTAACAATAATAAAAAATGATTACTCCTTCCGATGAAAGCTAGCATTCAGGGGAATCCCCAACACTCCCATAACAGATGCATTGATCCTCACCACTCTACTGCTGGTAGCACCCTTACTGATATGAAGCAGACACCAGACTGATATGAAGAGACATCAGACTATCTGTCCAAGTTTTCACATCTATAACCCTTAGTCAGATATGCAGCCTCTTCTCAAAACTCATCTTAATCACTGTACTACAAAGCATCCTCGGTATTAGTAATTTGACTCTTAAATTGCTCCATCCCAAAGATATACCCTGGAATTCTCAGATCAACCTGCAGGCTTACTGATGACCAGCACTCTCTGAAGCATCAATGAGACATGTGCTCATCTTGTCATGTGTACAAAGTCTCAATAAAGGGAGTCACATTTCTTCTCTTTGGTTTCTGAAGTAGTGGTCAGTTTATGCCTAGATTGCCTCTGTCTGACAGACCTGCCCAGAAGGTCTGGTCAACATGAGCTATTTCTCAGATGTCTCTATTGAAGCATTGCTTCTGGCTTGTTTTCAGCACATCACTTTAGTGTCTTATTTGACGGCCCTCTGGGCCCTCTGACCTATTCACTACTGAATTGTTGTCCAGGAATGTACTCACTTGCCCTGACTGAACAATACAGCTGAATTGCTACAGCACTGATCAGCTTGACACTATAAACTGGTGACCATATAATTGTGGTGAAAATTTCTATAGACATTCAGTAATATTTGGCAAAGCTGGATTACAGAATAATGAGTTAGGTATATCTTTCATCGTTTATTGTTTAACAGCATTTATATTAATTCCTACTTAGTGCAATTAATAAGCAGTGAGTGGTTTGTTTTTTGGTCAGACCAGCACACTACTAATATAGTGACATACACACATACACACTCACACACACACACACACACACACACACACACACCACATTAAAGAATGCATAACTTCATGGGATCAAATTTTATTTCCTTTTTTTTGGACTTTTTGAGACAGGGTCTCCCTTTAGTCCTAGCTGGCCTGGAGCTCTCTATGTATACCAGGCTGGCCTGGAACTCACAGAGATCCACCTATCTCTGCCTCCTGAGTGTTGGGGTTAAAGAGTGTGCCACCTGGTCAACATCTCCTTGGTAGAATAATCCATTGCTGATGTCAGAGCTCCTGTATTAATATATTTTGCTTAAGTGCATAGCTTAAGGAGACTTTAGTATTATATTTGGTTCTGAACAGAGAATAATCCTTTTCACAGTTCCTATGTCTATTAGTCAATTAAAGAAGGCAGTTTTACCTGTTTTATAATAGTTGTCTCCAAATTACAGTTGGAGAACGACCTCATCATCATCATATTTCTCCTTGTTCTATGAGGGAGAGGTAAGAAAGTCTCTCATATTAAAACCTTTGCAGTATCTAGAAGGTAAGTTTCATTAGGACTCATTATAAATAAATGTTACAAGTAAGATCCACAGAGGGGTTTGATGTTTGTAGCAATCTGAGGCTTTTCTTCCTTTTAATATTCAGACGGGCCAACCTTTCTGTTGGCACTTTCTGGTACATCCTACTCAATGCAAAGCTGTACCTTTTCTTTCTCAGCTGTTAAGTTGGTGACATTTTGACCTGTTGGAACATACAAATCTTTTCCCATAGTTAGTTATAAGATTTGAATTGCAAGGTTTTTGACAAAAAGGTTTCATGCCTATCTCTATCCCCCCCTTTTTTTTAGGTTTTTGTTTTTTGACCCATGAGTCTCCAGAAGGCAGTTGTATTATACATACCTATAGGGTGGAATCAAGGCACAGATTTCATAAAATTCACCCATGCTGTTTTGGGTGACTGTATGTGATTAACTTGGGAAGCAAACTTAATTTTTTTATGTTAAATCATCTTAAAAGCTCCTTGCCTCTAAACTGAGATACCTGCAAGAACAGAGGCGATAAGGCCCTGCTGTCAAAGACCTGACGTTAACATGGGAAAGATGTATTGAGACCACACATGCAAGTGTACAGATGGTCTTTGGAATACCAGAGAGTGTTACCAAAGGCCACTAAACCAATAAGCAAATATGGGTCTCCTTGAGTCAAGCAAGACTCCTCTGTCAGCACCAGCTACACCTCACCTGCCTGGAAATACTGTGCAGCAGAGGCAGCCATATGCCTGCATATCCTAAATCTAATTGGCTATTAGCTCTCTCCTTAGAGGAATAACCCATGGCTGATGCCACAAGCTTACATCCTCTAGTGGTTAGGAGATGTTATAAACCACAGGAAGACCCTGTCATATTTAACAGAAAAAAATGTAATTCATGGATTAACATACCATCCAAACATCTGTGTCTATACCAAAGTAACCTACCATAACAATTAGCACTGTTTAAATACCTGTATATCTAATTGCTTGTGCTTCATTAGTAGGATTGAAAGGTTATTCCTGGACAAACTGTCAGCCCATGAAAGGAAACAGCCAGAACTGACCAGAGTCCAAGACAACAGCTCCAGAGAAAGTAGACTGTTTTTCTTCTCATCTACCTGTACCCCTTTTCTAAGCCTAGGGAACAATCTGCGGAAGAGGGGGTGTGGTAGAATGTAAGGGCTGTGGTTCGGGTGAATGGTGAAACTACAGCAATATAGCCTGGACACACATTTGATCAACTTGATTGAACATACAAGCCCCCCCCCCCGGTGGATGGTGGGACCCATGGGCTATGTGGGTTTGGGCACAACTGCTTGCAAATTGGTTTTACATGAAGGATGCTTGTACTCATAAATTATCACTTATTGTTAAAAAATGAAAAAAAAACTGGGAGAAAGATGCAGGACAGTTATGGCAGAATGCATGATCTGGGATGGGGTGGGGTGGGGTGGGGTGGGGGGAAGGAAAAGGGAAATATGCCTGAACTGAATTGGAGAATGATGTATGAAATACACAAAGCATCAATAAAAAGAAAATGAAAAAAATAAATAATGTACCACCAAGCCTGGTGCATACCTGGATGGTATGTTAATCCATATTAGTTATTAGGACAGTATTAAGATTAAGTGCTGGAATGAATGTTGGGAACAATGTTAGAATGAAAGGAAAATAGTGTGAGGTAGAGGTGTTGATAGTGAAAACAATGAAACATGTAGGAAGATTTTGAACATGGGAAAGTAAGTAGTGTAGCATAGAAATTACAAGCATGTCATGTTACAAACCTAGTCACAGGCCTAGATTCAAATTCAGATTCCCCTAATTACAGAATACCCCCAGACAAGTTATTGGTTTCCTATAAATTCAACTTCAATTATGTGTAAACTAAGAAGCATGGCATTATTTATATTGTGATATACTGTGATCAGGATTAAGGTGGATAATATGTATGAAATAAATTTAGTGCTAAGATATAGAAGGTATCAAGTACCATCATTGGATCATACTATAAAGGACAGAAAGAATTAACATGGGAAAATGGGCTAGGGAAACATTTCAGAGAATCCACCACAAGGGCCAGGAGCTGGGAGAGAGTGTGCCCTTTGTCAGGTTGGAGAAGAGGAGCTGTCTCAATGTACTGTGTAGGAATCTAAGACCCTTCTGATGCATACTCTGTTCTACCATTTGATTTTGAAAAAATAACAAATCAAATGTCATTAAAATTCATCAAGAATTTTATCCTGGTGCTGGAGAGATGACTCAGCAGTTAAGAACACCAACTGCTCTTGCAGAGGACCTGGGTTCGATTCCCAGCACCCACATGGTGGCTAAGAATCATCTTTAACCCCAGTTCCAGGGAATTCTGACACCCTCTTCTGACCTCCACAGCATTGAACGACATGGATGCACCTACCTACATACATACAGTATACTCATACACATAAAATAATAAATAATTTTTTAAAAAAGAATTTTATCCTACTCTAAATCGAATTCAATAACATCTCATTGTGAAGTGCTTTCGTTCTGTGTGACAGACATATTAGTCCATTACCCTGAGGGTCTTCCAAGGGATGCTCTCACTTTCTTAATGTGGGAAGTTATCTCCTTCTCAAGTCATGCCTTGGGGCAAGGAGCATTCCTAAATTCCACGAATATAGATTTAATGTTTGGCCCTGCACCATTGATAGACTAAGCAACCCAAAGATAAGACAAAATAAAATATGTCTCTACTTTTTACCCACTCTGTAATACCTGGAACAATTTCTTTCCATTTTTATGAGTTTGTCTTTGTGTCTTTTTCAATGAATTTTATCAGCTGTTACAGTGAGATATACTGTGAGAGAAGTCAGACTCTATCTGAGCCAGTCTATAAAGCCATGGATAACAAAGAGCAGGCTGACTGCATAAAAGGGGGTGTGGAAATGGAACAACTTAATATCCTCATAGAAGAAAAACTACTCTTTCCGGAAACACCAGGAATATTCTTCAACTATTTCCATGGAGTTTATAAAATTGACAAACAAGAAGATGAATAGTACTGATATTTGGGAGAAAGATATTATGAACATTCTACACTTTTATCTTCGATGCTCATCATACCTTCAGAGAAGAACATCGCCAGAAGACTCTCCAAGTCCACTTTTACTTAAATCTTTTCTAATCCTTGTGGTATCTCTAATCTGTCAACATTATGGTTCCTTTTTGGTACTAAGTACATGGATTTTGTGGAACTCTCAGTGATATCTGGCTGCCAGATAGTCCGTGCCTTTTTCCTCAGTGCCATTCAACTACCTACTCTTCCCACATGCGGTATTTTGAAACAGAAAAGAGTGCTGTAGACTGCGAGCTTTAGTACACTCAGGTTCAATGAGAGAAAGAGGCAGAAAGAGCTAGTCACTCCTACTCATAGTCTGGAGATTCTTGGAGAAAAGACCTGAAAGTTACAGAGGGGATTTTGCAGGGGTTTTTTTGTTTTTTTGTTTTTTGTTTTTTTAAGTTGATTTATTTCTGTATGTGTATGAATGTACTGTCTGCATGCAAGTTTGTGCACCCGTGTCGTGCAATGCCGCGGAGATCAGAAGAGGATCTCGGATTCCCCTGGAAGTGGAGTTTCAGATGGTGTGGGTGCTGGGGATCGAACCATGGTCCTCTGTAAGAGCAGTCGGCGCTCTTAACCTCTAGGCCATCTCTCCAGCCCCGATTTTGCAGCTTTTATCTAACACTTAAATGCTTAAGACTTACACATTCAGCCATGTTATCATTTTGTCTATGCGCTGGCAAGCTTCTCAGAGAAATAGCAGAATGTGATCCATCTTAAACTATAGGATTGGGAGCTATGCTGACAAAAGAGCCCTGAAGTTAGGTTGAAATTTTCACTTTCCTTTGAGCTGTTTTGGCAACCCTCAATAGCCTCTGATGGATGAGGAGCACGAAGGGCAGGGAGACTGAGCACCTACCTTCTTCACCTCTGTCTTTCAGGTGCCTGTCTGACAAACTGTTGGTGTTACAAACCCTCAAGAGAACAGCACCTGGACATGATGGAGCCCTTTCTCCCACTCAAAGAAAAAGCTCTCAGCCAACACAGACAGTCTGGAAGCCACTGCAGTGTCCACAGTCCAAGGTGTGCTCAAGACAGTTAACAGAGACAGAGGGTCAGGCTATCATGGCACCACAAATGAAATATTAAAAAATAAAATAAAACAACTGTATCTCTGGCTTTCTCACACAGCCATTTAAGAGAATATGAAGGACTGTCTACATGGACACGGAAGGCATCTGAATATCGTATCTACTCCTGGGCTTATCCAAATCTGCTCTCTGTTGAGCCCAAAATTTCATAATTTCCACAAAGTCTGGAAACTGTATAAATCATGATGTTGCTCCTGGGTACTTAGCCACAGTGATAAGGTACTTAGTATCCTATACTACCAATGTTTTAATGGGCAATCAGCTGTTCTGGTTTCTCTGAGGTATTCAGGACTGAAAATAACTACGCCTGTGCTCTAAGCTATCCCTTGGGCCTTGCTGCCAGCACATGTCTGGGGAATCCAACTATGCTGGATAGCTTTAGAATGTATCCAAAGAGATCATGAAGTAACAGGCTACAGATTAGGTAAAGCTTGTGGTGCTCTTGACAGGGGTCTAAATTTTTCATTGTTAGGAATACTAAGGTGAATGTAACTTGTAGAGCATGAAAATAGACAGAGAAAATACAGATCATGCCTGTTTTGTGCAATAAAAAACTTGTTCTTTGTACTCTTTTCCTCAAGATGGCCTGTTATCAAGAAGCATAATTTTTCTTCTGTTGTTTTCTTGGTTCTATCAATATGGTAGGAGAAGGGCTGACATCTGGAGGTACAGATCCTGTGGGATTTAGAAAACTGACAGATGTCATGTGAGAAAGCTGTTTTGCATTTTACACATAATGGTGTTAACCAAAAACTAGTGTTTAATGCAAACTGAAAACCAAATTCGACATACTTTTAAAAATCAAGTTGACATTATAAAGCATGGTTCTTATAGTTCCCATAAGAATGGCTCGTGTATTCATGCTGCAGATTACATTGAAATATATATTAGATACTGAATTCATAGAAGAGTCATAGAAGGCAGACTTTGGGTTTGACCTAGAGCTAATCCATTTTAAATTGATCATTGGGTTTCTTGTCTTGTTTAAAACAGGAAAAGGGGAAAGTGTAGGCTGAAAGGAAAAATAACACATAGTCTCTTAATAACCAATATGATGTTTTTATTGTTCCCAGGAACTCTTAGTTTCCTCTCCTTACATCCCTGGAGATAGCCTTACTGTCTCACACATTCTCGGTTGGATACAAACAAGACTTCATGGCTCTGGAGAGCCTTTTTTTTTTTAGCTCCCTGCTCAGTTCATATAGGAAATCCCAGAATACAATTAGCACTAATTAAACAAAATTTCTCACAGTTCTGAGAACTCTTAATCTCTAGAGAAAACAGAGAAAATGGCCCTAACAAAATTTACTTCTTCCTTGGCGTGTTATGTGTGTTTTACAGTAACATGACACTGGAGACTAAGAATGCAAAAGCATTAACTATACATGTAAATTTGCCACCAATACCTGTTTTCATTCAACAAACTTTGCTTGAGTACCTATTCTGTGCTAACTATTGCTGGTAAAAGACAAAAATCCTAGCCCTCATGGAATTTTCATTCCATAAAGGGAGATAGGCAACAATCAAGAATAATAAGCTATGACTTACAACAAATCATGATAAGTATTAAGGAGGAAAAGAAAAAACACACATATTGAGGTTGGAAAGGATAATTTAAACTTTAGGTCAGATATTGAAAATGAATTACTGAGAAAAGATTTAATAAATTACTAGGGGAAAGTAAAAAGCTAACCAGGCAATTTTTATGGAGAAATAAAGCATTCTAGTTATAGAAAATGTCAATTCCAAAATGCCTGTGCACTGGCAAAGCATGCTTAGAGGGAAGGCTAGGGAAGCTGTATGTCCAGGATCAAGCAAATGGAGGCAGAGCAGCAGAGAAGAGCCACCGTAAGGATGTGGCTTTGACTTTGAGTAAAATGGGTAGCAGAGAAGGACTTTTGAACAAAGTAGCATGAACTTACTCGTATTTTCACAGGGGTCCAGAGCAGGCTGACTTCATGAGGATGAAGGATAGGGCATCAATTACGAGTTTTCACTGTAATCCAGTGAAGAGATGATGGTTTTGTACTTGTGAGATATGATGGAGTCTAAAGACACACATCCATACCATATTAGCCTAACTTAATATTGGGTCAAGTTGACAAGCATTAGGAAGCCATTTTAGAAACCCAAAGGGTTCCCAGAATACACGATGAACTCTGAGAGGTTATGTAGTAAAAGGATCTATGTAAATACACACACATTTCCCCTCCTTTACATTCCCCAAGTAAAAGAAACATTTTAAATAAAAAAATGATGACTCGGATTTTGATTTTCTTAGAAAAAGAATACTATATATACACACAATTTTGGATACATATTCCCAATCTATTTTCATATTTTATTGTAATTACTAAAGGAAAACACCATTGGCATCTAATATAGCTTCAATAGCATTTCACTGTTTCAGTTTATAGAAAAGACTGCAAACTTCTAGTTTTCTATGACATACCTGTCTCAGAATATAAGAAACAATAGTCAAAGCCCTTTGTTGAGAAGTCAATTTTTCAGATATGAGCTGCTTCACATTAGATTTAATTGCTGCTGGGTAGATAGCCCAAATACAATAACTCATCCATGCAAAGTGCAAAAAGGTATTATTTTCCTTGACACATAGCCCCAAAGACTGCATGAGAGAGCTTCGGAGCCATGTGCAGACGTGGCCCAGGACTCTGTGTAGCTGGATCACAGCTTTGCCTTTCCCTTTGCCCACCCTGCCTCTCTTCCTTATAAGGTAGTATCCTCAAGAGCACTCACTAACAACCCTACCACACACAAATCTCTACCTTAGCTGTTTCAGGACCCAGCCTAAGACGTTACACCCTCATTTATACAAGCATTACCAAATACAACTGGTAATGAAATCCCAGATACAGCTCAAGAATTGGCCACCTAAAAAATAATGAGATGTACTCATTAAAGGAGATAGATATTAAGTACTACTATTTTGAATTTTAACTCCAATCTAATCTTCAAATTGCTTACTTTATCAGTTCACTGTTTACTTTAATGAAAGGGGGCTTTAAAAATGACTTATCTTTGGAAGAAAATGCCTTGTCATTATACAAAATATATCCTCCACTTTGCAAATTACAGCAAACACATATGCAGAATTAAAAATACAGCTGCCCTTAGAAGTCATGAGTGTATGCTATAATTACTTAAGCATACATATGTCTTGGAAGGAAATTATAAGTTATATTTTAAATTGATCTCTAAGTTACTCAGTTAGTCATAAATGAAATGAGCCCTCTCAAAGTCAAACTGACATAAATGTATATACATACATATGTTTATATCTGCAAGGTATACCTATTCATAGGTGAATATGCTTAGAAGTGCTCTCTTGACTGGGAATTCTTTCATAAAGTGTTTTAAACACCGAGAAATAATGACTGCCACTGTGAATTCATCTCCCTGGAAACAGAAAAGAGGTTTATAATATAATATATTCTAGTAATGACAGTAATCTTAGTAATATATGACATAGCCATGGCTATTCAACGTTGCTGCATAAAGCATGCTAAGATCCATTGATAAACTCCAGTAAAATTGGAATATAGTTAATCTGAAATATTTATTTTCTCATTTGATTAGCTAAAAGTATCTGATTAGAGATATTTCTACTCTCTTCTTTCTTTCTTTCTTTCCTCTCACTCTCTATTTTACTTTGTTTTGAGTAGATTCATTTTTTCTTAATGTTTTCATGCTATTTAGGAGTCTGAGAAATTATTGTATGGTCATAATATATTACTGAGATATGTTTATTAATCTGGGTATAATAACCTAAGAACCATTCATTGTTGCTTCAAGATCTTATTGGAGCTAAATTGTCTCATGTTTCATACATTATGAAGGGTTTATTCTGATTCCCAGTTTCATATGTTTCAGCACACTGTCACTTGGGTCTGGTACTTTGGGGTCCTTGGTCCAGACAGAACAGCATGTGATGGAGTCAAGTAACTCATCTAATGTCATCTAATTTATAGTTGCTAATTTTTCTTGAAAAAAAATGTCAAGCCCACTAAGGTAAAGTTATTTATCTCAAGCACAAAAACATATTTATGGTAGAAGTAAGGTTAGGTCTTTGGGCCTCCTCTCAAAACGATGATTTCACAAGTTTTACTTTGTTCCTTCTGAATATATGGGAAAGTCGGTAAAAAAATATCATTTTATAATTATGTGATAAATCTAAAGAGAGCGTCATCATCAGTGCAGAAACCCAAGGTATTCCCAGATGATGTAAGTATACATCTCTCCCTCTTGAGCGCATGTCTCCAGGGCAAGTAGTCTCATCTCTGCTACCTGATTCAGTAATCCAAGTACGGAAGACTTCCTGCTTAGAAACAAAGAGGTAAATGGGATTGTTGTTTTTGTTCTATTTTGTTTTCATTTTTATTCTTGTTTTCTTATCTGTTAAATAAATTCACAAATAAGTAAGAAAAACATTCCTCCATTTCATTCCCATTGAATCACATGTTGTGGTTATAGAGTGTCCCTAGACAAGTTCACTTGGTACTGCTGAGAGCTGATTGGATCATTAGGACAATAACCTTACTCTAAGAGTTATTTATGAGTCAGTTTTATTGGCTTAATAAACATCCAGGGCATAATGAGTCGCAACATTTGAAATGTCGGTTAGGGCTTTTCCAGAGAAGATTAACTCAAGAGAAGAATGAGTGCCCTGAATGTGAGAGGAAGCATCTCATGGGGTGTGGTTTTGAAGCAGTGAAAAAGGAGAAAAGCAGCTGACTGCTGGCATTGCCTCCTCTGCTTCCTGATCCACTGCTATATGAGCAAGTATTCTCATCGCATTCCCACCGTAGAGTTCCCTCCTGTTATGCTTTTATCACTGTGATGGATACCACTGGATTCTTTCAAACCATGTGTCCAAAGAAACCCTTCATCCTCAGGTGTTTGACAACACCAATGAATAAAGAAACTAATACCTTCACCCATGGGTTAATCTCTTGATAAGTTCATACTGAATGGATTAGTAGATGGTAGGGGTTTCTAGGAAGAAGTAGATTATTGTGGGCATATCTTTGAAGGGCATATCTTGTCCCTGCTCCTTTCTGGATTGCCCACCTCTTCCTTTCTACCCTGAGGTGACTCACCTGATTCCACCACAGGCTACCTCATGATCTTCTGCCTTTATCTTCAGGGACCCTGATGCAGAGACGAGTGACAGTGTGAGAAGCCTCTGAAACTGTGAACCAAAATAAGTCCTTCTTTCCTTTGTCTACTTTCTCAGGTATTTTTCACAAGGATGAAAAGGCTGATGGATAACCATTCAAGGCCCCAACTATACCTACACTGCCTAGATACAGAATTAAGAGTCATAATCATACCTATATAATCCTGAACATTTACTTGTTTCCTTGGACTCTTATCTGTACATATCTGACATGGGTACCTATTTAAGCACCTATACTTATTTATTGATTTATTATTGTTTTTCTTCAGTATCAAATATGAACATTACACAGAATGTCCTTGAAGAAATACCAGATGGGCTCATATGGTCAAACCAAGGTAATAAGGAACAACACATTCTATGTGTTGTTAGGATGAATGAAGAGATTAGCAAAGGATAGTCCTAGGCTGTCACATGAAGCTGCCAGGAAACTCACTCCATATGTAATGACCACAAAGAACAGAAAAAGTTTAAATACCTGGAAAGATACTTAGAATAACTCATCGAAGAACTATATACCAAAAAGTGCAGAGTCCACCTTGCATTTCTCTGTGTAGTAAAGATCTGACTGCTGATTTAATCTACAGGATGAAACTAAAGAAACTTCATTGAAATTAACTGCTAATTTAATTGGTTTGAGGTAAGAGAGAGACATCCAAGGTGGTGGTTTGTTTGTTTGTTTGTTTGTTTGTTTGGCAGTACAGTAGTACTGGAGATTGAACTTCAATCATGGTAGATAAGTGTATACCACTGAGCTCTGTAATTAGCCTCACAGAATCCAAATTTGGTTTCTTTTGGTCTTTTTGAGACAGGGTCTCCCTGTAGCCCCAACTGTCCTGGAACTCACTACTTAGACCAGGCTGGCCTTGAATTCACAGAGTTCCACTTGCCTCTCCCTCTCGAGTGCTGGGATTAAAGGCATGTGCTACCACTCTTGACCAGAATCCAAATATTTTAATAATTACCCCAGCACTGGGGGTGGGGGTGGGGGGGGTGCAGAGGCAGGCAGATCTCTGTGAGTTCAAGGCCAGCATGGTCTACGTAGTGAGTTCCAGAACAGCTGGAGCTACAGGGAGTGGAAGTTCCTCCAAACAATAAAAATAGAACCTACTGTGTCATTTAGCTACCCCACTTCTGTGTATATTTCAAAAAATGAAGTTAGCAAGCAAATGAGTTATACTCACATCTGGTTCTCGTGACACTATTAACAATTGCTAAGGTGTAAAGCCTACCTAGGCGCCATCAATAAATGAATTAATAAAGAATTTTGTATGTAAACAACATTATTCAGACATGAATAATGAGATCCTAGTATTTTATAGGATACTGAATGGAAATGGGGGAAATAATGTTAAGTGAAATAATGAGTCCAGTATTTTCTTCATATATGGAAAGAAAATAAAAAGTTGACCTGAAAGACAGAAACAAAGGGAGGTGTCAGGATATTTGGCTCACTCAGTAGCAGCAAGCTTTGAATGAAGGGTGGTTTTGTATTACTTGGTTGGCTTGCATTACTTTGCTGAAGCCTGATGGACAAATTGTGACATGGCATATTCTGACACTGCTGATACTAATCCTGAGAAATTTTCCATAGTGGACTTGAACTCAGAACACTCCTGCACTGCATCCTTGCTCTGCCACACGCTTGCTTTTTTTTAAAAGATTTTTTCTAATTTTTTATTTATTTTCATATGTGTATGAATGTATTGTCTACATGCTAGGTTAAGAGCGCCGACTGCTCTTGCAGATGACCCGGGTTCGATCCCCAGCACCCACATGGCGGCTGAGAACCATCTTTAACTCCAGTTCCAGGGGAATCCGACACCCTCTTCTGACCTCCGCGGCATTGCACGACACGGGTGCACAAACCTGCATACACACATTTGCTTTTAGCCTTCAGGAAGTTACTGAATATTCTGAACCCGGGTTTTAGGAGCTAGGACTGATGAAACTACTTAGTCACAGCAGTGGGTGAGGTTTACTGAGGTGGTATGGTACAGAGCTCGGTACTCAAATCAACATTCTATGAAAGGCAGCTACTGTATTAATCATGTAGTTCATAGCGCTAAGGATAGATGTGGCAGCCGGCTCTGGGCAGCTCTGGGCAAGAAGTAAACACCAAGCCTGTTTAGCTATGTCTACACAGTGAGGAAACATTTGCATCCTTCCTTAACTCAAACTGAGATGGAGACAGGCTGGCTCATCCTGAAGCTTTTCTGCCTTTTCCAACCTCTACATCAGTTGCCATAGCCACACAGTCTTTGTCATCATAGTTTCTTTCCAAAGACCTCCTCTGTCTCCATCCTTCTGAAAAATCAGCCTTTGGAGTCAGCACCTCTGGTGATGACTGCTATTGTCATCCTTTCCCCATACCTGAAGATCATAAAGCCTAAAGGAAATGAAAAATTGTACCTTATCAGAAAAACTCAGTCTCCAGTCCTATACTCCTTCAGGTTGATAATTAAAGCTGGCTGGAGGGGAAGATTCTCTGTGGGCACTAGGGACAGGTTCCCTCTTCTGGACTGTGCTTTGCTTACACTGGTTTAAAACAGAAATTAATGACCTTAGAGCAGGTGCCTCGTTGGGCCAAAGAGGCAGAGAGAAGCGGATGGTACCGCTTCAGACCACCCCGCTGCCCCCGGAATCCAAAGCAAAGATTTGCATAGCCCTCTTCTGACAAGTTGAGCAAATAGGGATTGGATTACCATTAAATATAAAGGGTAAACTTTGTTACCTGAAGATTGGCTTTGAAGGTTGGCTTACTACAAAGGAGCACCCTGAGCCTTTTTTTCAGCATCAGCAGAGTTTTTGAGCCAGGAGACTTACACTAAGCATCTACGGAGTAGCAAAGGCCTGAGGGTATGTGGTCCTATGCTATCCTGATTTTCTCTGCAGGCCTATGCTATCCTGCTTTTCTCTGCGCTAGTCAATAGTAAATCAAGCCAATCTGACACAAAACAGTAACTATGAATTTTTTAATCCGTCTTGTCTTAGAATGTGTCTTTTTACTATAAAATTTTTAAAATAACCAACTTAAAAGTCTTGTGAACAAAAGAAAAAGTTAATTCAACAGATCTCTTCCAATACAAAAGCTAGTAGTGCTAATAAACTTGTATTTTTTGCTTTTTATAGCTTTGGAAATAGTATCAGAATTTTCTTTTTAATATTGCATTAAGTTCCGTAACATTAATAAATAATCTACAGTGCTGTTTATTGATTTCTGAATTTGCTATTATAGAATAAGAGTGTCTAAGAGAAAGAAGCATTGACATCAAAAAAGGAGAGTAAATTACATTCTAACTTGGCCCTGCATTTTCCTATCTTTGTGTAAAGGATTTTTAACTGAAAATAATAATTTAGTCATTTGTTTTCTGTCTCTACCTTGTTTGCCTAGAATAATATTAAACGATCTACGATAAGTAACAGGTTTGATGAATTGAAAATTAAACTATTCTTGAGAAAGAATAATCAAGAAACGATATCCTAGAAAATGATTGAGCTTCCAAAAATAACAACTAAGGAAACATTAACCTTCTAGGAGTTATGATTATCTTTTGCTCAACCTCAATGTTTTCTGAACTATAACAGTAAGACTCTCAAGGAGATTCCCATTGGTTATGAAAACAGAAATTCACTTTGAACTGAGGGATGATCCGGCTCAACAAAAACATTGCGCTAATGACCATCTTCCTTAAGGGGAATCTGGAGGCTTCTTGCTGTCTTGTGGATGGCATGGGTCATTTATTCACATGTGGCCAGCCTGTTTAAGATGAAGAAAGCTTTGAAGGCAGAAACAGAGAGATGAGACTCAGGGATGGGGACTGAAGGAAGTAAAATTGTGCCAGTGGCTGGGAAGCTCTGGGAAGAGTCTGGTTCACCTTCAAGTAGAGTACCTTAAAGTTAAGGCAATTCCACATGCCTCCAAGATGAAATCTTTTCTGGTTTTCTTTTTCATAATAGAGTTCCAAACAGACCTATGATTTTCATTTTACTTTGGCATTCAGAAAATATTAATTTCTAAAGTTGCAATGACAATTGTGATTACTTCTGTTTCTTATATGAATAATTTAATGGAAGAATAAGTCAAAAGCAATATAACTTTAAAATCATTCTTAATATTCTTGTAGCACTTTGGCCCAATTATTCATGTTAAATTAGTAGAGCTTAATTGTGCTTCTTAAAGGTTAGTGTAGGCTTTACAAAAGAGTAATGAGAGCATAAATAAAATAAAATATTCATCCACAGTTTTACTAGCAAGAAATAGTATATGTTCATATACATGTATATTTAGTTCTAGTCTTCTAAGTTTTATGTACATTTGACATTTAATTAAGTGATGCAAACTTAGTACAGGATAAATGTGAAGTCTCTCCCCTTTCTCCCCTTATTGCTTATCCAGTATATTATGTTGCTGACTCCATTAATAAAAACTTGCATAGATTCCACATTTTCCTCAATTCCAGTTATTAAAGCAAATGTGCCAAAAGGAAAAAAAAAAAAAAAGAAAACAAAAATTAAAGTAGACTGCTGCCCTCACGGTAGAGAACTCTAATATCCCATTTGAAGCACTTTCCAATCTTTGTCTCCAGCCAAGATTCAGAGGCACAATATGGAGAGAGAATAGACTTAACTCTTGTTCTCCATCACCCCAGAGGTAGGAGGGCATGGACTGCTCAAACATCCTTTCTTTTTACTTCTAGATCTTAGAAATTGTGTTGGAAGATTTCTATCTTTGGCCCAGAATCAGGACACTGAAATCTCACCACCTCTTTCCTTGGAGCCTGAGCTCCACAAGGTGGCTCTTCCAAATCCATTCCCTGTTTTGCTCCATTTCCCTTATTCTTCTGGTGTTCCTGGATTCCATTACATGTATGCATGAGCTGTCTTAGACTATATTAATGAATTTTCCTTCTTCGTTCTTTTCATGATGCTCTTTTCCAGTCACAGTGAGGTCTCTTTCTTTCCATCTTGAGATCTGTATATATGGAGGGGGAATAGTGATAGACCAAACGGCTGGCACAATAATTCAGTGAGAAAATGTTTAGCTTCTGGCTTCTAACATAGAATGTTTACAAAATAATTATAGTTTGAAAGCCAAACATTATATAGAGAGATTATTCCAAACTCATTATATGAAAAATGAAGTTAGAAAGATGTAGGTCACCAAGTATATGAGAAGAAATAATGTGGAATAGGAACATTAAGAGCAAGTCTACCCTATCAGAACCCTAAGCCTATGTCTCAGAGACTGGGAGAAAAGCAAGAAAAGGGGATAGACCATAAAGATTTCCAGCTCCTTGCTCTGAACATCGACCTACAGTGTCAGAAGCACATTTTACATGAGTTGAAAGAAATGCTGACCCAGCCACACTACTCCTGGGTATATACCCACAAGATGCATCCTACCACAAAGATACATGCACAGCTATGTTTATTGCAGCTCTCTTCACAATAGCAAAGACCTGGAACCAACCCAAATGTCCCTCAACTGATGACTGGATAACAAAAATATGGTACATCTACACAAAATAGAGTTCTATGCAGCAGTAAAGAAAGATGACATCATGAGCTTTGCTGGCAAATGGATGGAACTCGAAGCAATTATACTAAGTGAAGTAGCACAGTTCCAGAAAAAAAAAAAAAAAAGGTGAGTGCTTTCCCTCATTTGAGGATGCTAACACCAATCTCCAATCCATGAGCATGGAAGGTCTTCCCATCTTTTGATGTGATTTTCAATCTCCTTCAGGGTTTTAAAATTTTTGTTGTAGAGGTCTTGCTGTCTTTGGTTAGGTTTATTCCTAGGTATTTTTTGAGCCTATTGTGATTGGGAAGGTCTCCTTATATTCCTTCTCCAGTTGCTTATTGTTGGTGTAAAGAAAGGCTACTGGGGGCTGGAGAGATAGCCTAGCGGTTAAGAGCACCGACGCTCTTGCAGAGGACCCGGGTTCGATCCCCAGCACCCACATGGCGGCTAAGAACCGTCTGTAACTCCAATTCCAGGAGAACTCCAGTTCCAGGGGAATCCGAGACCCTCTTCTGATCTCCGCGGCATTGCACGACACGGGTGCACAGACCTGCATGCAGACAATACATTCATACACATGCAAAAATAAATAATAAAAAATAAATAAAAAAAAGAAAGGCTACAGATTTTTCTAGCTTTATTTTATATCCTGCCACTTTACTGAAACTTTTGATAGTTTCTAAGAGTTTTCTGTGGAGATTTTAGCATCCCTTAGGTAAACTATCATATCATCTGCAGAAAGGGATATAGTTTTACTTCCTCTTTTCCAATTAGTGCTCCTTTAATTTTGCTTTCTTGCCTTATTGCCCTAGCAAGCATTTCAAGCACTATATTGAAGAGGAGTGGTGATAGTGGACAGCCTTGCCATGTTCCTGCCTTTAAGGGGAATGCTTCAAACTTTTCTCCATTTAGGATGATGTTGGCTGTGGGTTTGTTGTATATGGCTTTGATTTCATTGAAGAATGATCCCTCCAGTCCAATTCCCTCTAGGACTTTAAGCATGAAGGGATGCTGGATTTTGTCAAAAGCTTTTTTTGCATCAATTGAGATGATTGTGTGGGGTTCTTTTTGTCTTTAAGTCCATTTATGTGTTTTATGATATTTATTGGTTTTCATATGTTGAACCATCCCTGCATCTCTGGTATGAATCCAACCTGATGGATGATCTTTTTGATGTGATTCTGTATGCGATTTGCAAGTATTTTGTTGAGAATTTTTGCATTTGTATTCATCAATGATATGGGTCTATAGTTTTCTTTCTTGTTTTTGTCTTTGCCTGGCTTTGGCATTAGAGTGATGCTGGCTTCGTAGAAGGAATTTGGGATATTTCCCTCTGTCTGTATCCTTCTGAAAAGTTTGAGTAGTAATGGTTGTAAGACCTCTTTAAATGTTTTATAGAATTCTGCTGTGAAACCATCTGGGCCTGGGCTTTTTTTTAGTTGGGAGGCTTTTTAGTACATCTTCAATTTCCTCAAGTGTTATGGGTCTGTTTCAGCTGTCAATCTCTTCTTAGTTAAGATTTGGTGAATCCCAGGATTTCAGATATTCATCACGGGGATGGCCCAGGACACAGATATCAGAAACACAATTGGGAACATATTTAAAGAACTGCAACATTCTGCTCTTAACTTCTGAGTTGTCTCTCCAACCCCTACAGAAAAAGAAAATGTTTGGAAGAAAACGTTTGCAAACCACATAAAAGGCCAAAGATTGATATCTAAGAAACACAAAATAATTCCCATAATCCAATAAAAAGATAACTCATTAAAAAGTGATCAGAATATTCAAACAGACACTTCACAACATGACATAAAATTGTCAGTAAAATACCCAGTCACATTATTAGTCATTGTGGAAAGGCAAATAGATACTAAGCTCTTATTATATACTTATGGAAAAAAAATATGAGACTAGGTACAAGTGGAATCAGTACAACACTTATGTGTCTAGCATTATGTAAAATGCCATAAGTGTTTTGGAGATGGAAGACTAGTTTCATGCAAATGTAAACTTACACACACACAAACACACACACATACACACACACACACACACACACACACACACACACACACACACTAACACTAGCAATCCCACACCTACATTATTCCTCAAGAGAAATAAAAATATGGACCCTTAGAAAATTTACACAATAATAATAGTTTCTTCCAAACTGTTGAAATGAGAAATGACCAATGAAAACAAATAAATAAAATCCATAATGCTCATACCATGAAATATTACTTAGCACTAAAAATATAACAAAATATTGCTAAAAGTAACATAAATTAATGGGAAGGCATACTCAAGGAAACAAAGTACAAATAGGACATATATTTTATGTGTTCATATTCCCATTTATAATGAATTTTAAGATAAAAAATAACCCGTAGTGAAAGAAATATAACAGCTTCTGCATCTGAGAGCATGTGGAAGGGATTTAGAAGCATGAGAGAAACTTCTAGAATAACAGTATGGTTGTATATTTTGCCCATGGTTTAGGTAAGCAAAATATATTCATGTATAAAAAGATTATATCTCACACTTGATATGTGCATTGTTCATTGCAGGTAGGTTTTATGTTAACACCTAAAAGTAGATTCTGAATTCTGCTTAAATACATGAAATGATAGGAGGTTAACTAATACCTTCAATTCACTTTGAAATACAAAAAAGAAGATTGATTTTGGTTGAAGGCAATGAGAAGAAACAGGATGGATATATGATGAAGCTCATCTCTGCAATGAGGAAAAAATATGTTATCAAGAAATAAAGAAAACAAACAATAGGTAGGGATGACAGTCAAGAACATATGATGTTCTGTGTGATCAATCGCTTTACCTCAGTTACTAAATATTCTCTGTCAATCATCCAACAAGAATTTATTAAGTCTCTACTGTGGATCAGACATTGAGTTAGCTGAGTAAGACAGTCACTAATTTCATAGAACCTAGGTACATATGGGAGCAGGCAAAAATTTCTCAGAATGCAAAAAACTATGCTATAAATCAAAGCAAATCAGAATGTAAAAGTTTGATTATCAAAGACTGTTAAGAAAATGAGTTGGAGAAATTGGCAAGCCTCCAATGATTTCATATTCACAGACCTTCTTAAGCATTATTGCTCAGTTCTAAAGTTGGAATTTTTTAGTATTTGGGAATGACCATTATTATCCAATTGTCAAATGCAATAGATAGATGATAGATAGATAGATAGATAGATAGATAGATAGATAGATAGATAGATAGATAACCGATGATATAGATAGATGATAGATTAGATAGATAGATCTGTTATCTATCTATCATCTGTTAACTATCTATCTAATAGATGATAGATAGAAAGATGATAGAGAGATGACAGTTAGATATATTCCATAGATCGATACATGAGATAGATGGATTTTTCAGTAGTTCATCACAAGGCAAAAGGCAAGTATTTGTTTAACTATGGTTTTGCTAGCAGAATTGGTCCATTGAAGGAGCTGAATTAAAAGCATCAGGATAAGCTTCTAACAATTAAGTGATCTAAACAGCAATGGCTGGCCCAGCAAACTAATTCGATTGATAAATTAGTGGCTCTTTTACATTAGGAGTAGCCAACAGCTGTCTAATTGGAGTTAAAACCTACTCAATGGGAAGGAAATTTGTGTGGTACTGTAAACATAACCAAGTGCACATGGCTAGAAATCTCACAGACCTTAAAGAAAAACCTACTTTTGTCATTTCCCTACACCAAAATAATTTCTTACTGTATTCTACATACGTGTCCTTATAATTACAGACAATGGTACCTCTCAGCATTCATCAAAGAAGCTTTTTATTTGTAACAGATGGATACTATTACAAACTTCCACAGCTGGTCAAATGTGGAGAACAAGTGACTACATTGTATGAGAAGAAAAATACTGGATTGCCCTAAAACAAATTAAAGATAAACAATAAAAATAGACTAAATACACTAAAATCTACTTAATCCAAAAGAGCAATAAAATTCAGAATCCTTTAAAAGGAATTGGAAAAAAACAAAAAAAAATTATCATAGATTAGAAATTCTATAGATATTATATGTTAATAAGAAAATAATATAAACAAATATACACTTAAAAAATCAGTAGCCTAGAAATGGGCAATTCCTTGAAATAAATAAGATGTCAGTAATCATGTAAGAAGAATAAAATAATGTGAGCAGAATTCCCTTCAAGTGCATTCCACAGGAAACTCTGGTCCATATAGCATCATTCATGATGACAAACAGAGCATTAAGGGATAAAATCAGGCCAAATCTATGTAAACAATAAAACAAAATATTTCCCATGTATTCTAAGACTTGGCATCACCTTGAATCACAATAGGACCATCACGGAAGAAGGACCAGGGAAAGCATAAGAGGCAGAGGGACAAGACACCTGCTGTAACTTAAGGCATTCTAGACATGATGGGGAAGCTGCACTGATGGAATCTCAAAGTACGGTAGTCTAACAAGATCAGAATAATGACACATCAGTTGACAAGCCAAGGTTGATGTGGGGAATGTCACAGTCCCACCTCCACATAAAGAGCTACAAAACAAGTTGGCTAAAGGAGGGAGAATCCATTTCCTCTACAGACTAGCTCCCTGAGAGTCTACCTAATTCCAAGTGGGAAAACCTGAATACAGGTACAAAAGAGCACCACTGAAACCACTGAATTGACTCAGTGATTATATATATACCTCTGAACTGTGAACCAAATAAGTCTTCTTCCTTTGTCTACTTTCTCAGGTATTTTTCACAAGGATGAAAAGGCTGATGGATAACCATTCAAGGCCCCAACTATACCTACACTGCCTAGATACAGAATTAAGAGTCATAATCATACCTATATAATCCTGAACATTTACTTGTTTCCTTGGACTCTTATCTGTACATATCTGACATGGGTACCTATTTAAGCACCTATACTTATTTTATGATTATTATTGTTTTTCTTCAGTATCAAATATGAACATTACACAGAATGTCCTTGAAGAAATACCAGATGGGCTCATATGGTCAAACCAAGGTAATAAGGAACAACACATTCTATGTGTTGTTAGGATGAATGAAGAGATTAGCAAAGGATAGTCCTAGGCTGTCACATGAAGCTGCCAGGAAACTCACTCCATATGTAATGACCACAAAGAACAGAAAAAGTTTAAATACCTGGAAAGATACTTAGAATAACTCATCGAAGAACTATATACCAAAAAGTGCAGAGTCCACCTTGCATTTCTCTGTGTAGTAAAGATCTGACTGCTGATTTAATCTACAGGATGAAACTAAAGAAACTTCATTGAAATTAACTGCTAATTTAATTGGTTTGAGGTAAGAGAGGAATCCAAGGTGTGGTTTGTTTGTTTGTTTGTTTGTTGTTTTGCATGTACAGTAAAGTAACTGGGAGATTGAACTGCAATCATGGTAGATAGGTGTATACACTGACTGTAAGTAGCCTCAAGAAATCCAAATTGGTTTTTCTTGGTCTTTTTGCAGGACAGGGTCTCCTGTAGCCCCCAACTTCCTGGAAACTCACACTTAGACCAGCTGGCCTTGAATTTTCACAGAGACTTGCCTCTCCCTCCGAAGTGCTGGGATTGAAAGCATGTGCTACTCCTTGACCAAATCCAAATATTTTTAATAAGTACCCAGGCACTTTGGGGGGTGGGGTGAGGAGGGTGCAGGGAGGGCGTCTTCTGTGAGCAAGGCCAAGCATGGTCACTAGTGAGTTTCAGAACAGTGAGTAAGGGAGTGGAAGTTTCCCCCAAACAATTAAAATAGAACCTACTGTTGTTCCCATTTAGCTACCCCACTTCTGTGTATATTTCAAAAAATGAAGTTAGCAAGCAAATGAGTTATACTCACATCTGGTTCTCGTGACACTATTAACAATTGCTAAGGTGTAAAGCCTACC
The DNA here is from genome assembly GCA_009823505.1 of Rhizomys pruinosus. Lineage (NCBI taxonomy): Eukaryota > Metazoa > Chordata > Mammalia > Rodentia > Spalacidae > Rhizomys > Rhizomys pruinosus. The sequence goes on along the minus strand of VZQC01013637.1, from coordinate 2,019,517 downwards.
TAGGCGCCATCAATAAATGAATTAATGATAAAGAATTTTTGTATGAAACAACATATTCAGACATTGAATAATGAGATCCTAGTATTTTATAGGATACTGAATGGAAATGGGGGAAATAATGTTAAGTGAAATAATGAGTCCAGTATTTTTCTATTTATGGAAATAAGAAAAATAAAAAGTTGACCTGAAAGACAGAAACAAAGGGAGGTGTCAGGATATTTGGCTCACTCAGTAGCAGCAAGCTTTGAATGAAGGGTGGTTTTGTATTACTTGGTTGGCTTGCATTACTTTGCTGAAGCCTGATGGACAAATTGTGACATGGCATATTCTGACACTGCTGATACTAATCCTGAGAAATTTTCCATAGTGGGAACTTGAACTAGAATCTGCATGCAGCCTTTGCTCTTGCACACGCTTGCTTTGCTTTTAAAAAAGCATTTTGTTTTAATTTGTTTTATTTCCTCTTCGATTATGAAGTGTTATTGTTCTCATGCGAGGTTAAGAGCGCGAGCTTGCTCTTGCAGATGACCGGGTTCTCTCCGTCCCAGGCACCCACATGGCGGCTGAGAACCATCTTTAAACTCCAGTCCAGGGGAACCGACACCCCTCTTCTGACTCCGCGGATTGGCACGACTGCCTGGGTGCACAAACCATCGCTATACACCACATTTGCTTTTACCTCTCATGGAAGTGAGATGAATTTATCGGAACCCGGGTTTGGAGCTAGGACTTGATGAAGACTACTTAGTCACTGTCCAGTGAGGTGAGGTTTACTGATGGCTGGATGGTTTACAAGAGCTCGGTACCTCCATAAAAGTCAATATTCTATGAAAGCTGACTACTGTAGTTAATCATGTAGTATAGCGCTAAAGGAATTAGATGTGGCAGCCGGCTCTGGGCAGCTCTGGGCAAGAAGTAAACACCAAGCCTGTTTAGCTATGTCTACACATGGGACATGTGCCTTTCCTTAAGCGCAAACTGAGTATGGCAGACAGGCTGGCTCCATCCTGAAGCTTTTCTGCCTTTTCCAACCTCTACATCAGTTGCCATAGCCACACAGTCTTTGTCATCATAGTTTCTTTCCAAAGACCTCCTCTGTCTCCATCCTTCTGAAAAATCAGCCTTTGGAGTCAGCACCTCTGGTGATGACTGCTATTGTCATCCTTTCGCGCTCATTACTTGAAGATTTATTAAAGCCATAAAGGAAAGGAAAACCTAGGTTGTACCTTTCAGGAAAACTCAGTCTTCCAGTCCTATCTCCTTTCAGGTTGATAATTTTTAAGCTGGTGGAGGGGAGATTTCTTCTGTGGGCACTGGGACGTTCCCTCTTCTGGGAGCATGTGCTTTTGGATTACACGGTTTAAAACAGGAAAATTAATGACTCTTAGAGCATGGTTTGCCTGCGTTTTGGGCCAAAGAGGTCAGTAGGAGGAAGCGGAAAGTGAGTACCGCTTCAGGACCCAACTCCCGCTGCCCAGTTAATTCCAAAAGCATAAAGATTATTTGCATAAGCCTACTATCTGAACAAGATTGAGCCAAATAAGGAATTGGAAAACCATTAAATATAAAATGTAGAAGGTTAAACTTTGTGTACCTGAATAATTAGGCGTACGGCTTGAAAGGTTTGGGCTTGACTACATTAAGGGACGCGCACCGGGCCTTTTTTTTCAGTGCCCCTGATTCACAGCAGAGTTTTTGAGCCAGGAGACTTACACTAAGCATCTACGGAGTAGCAAAGGCCTGAGGGTATGTGTTCCTGATGCTATCCTGTTTTCTCTGCTCCAAGAGCCGATATGCTATCCTGCTTTATCGCTGCGCTAGTCATAGTAATATCATAGCCAATCCTGACACAAATGACAGTACAACTCATGAATGAGTTATATAATCCGTCTTGTCTTAGAAATGTTTTTTTCTTAAAATTTTAGAAATAACCAACTTAAAAAGTCTTGTGAACAAAATAAATAAGTTAATTCATACAGATCTCTTCCAATACAAAAGCTAAGTAGTGCTTAATGCACTTGTAATTTTTTATTGCTTTCTTTATAGCTTTGGAAAATGAGTATCAGAATTTTTCTTTTTAATATTGCATTAAGTTCCGTAACATTAATAAATAATCTACAGTGCTGTTTATTGATTTCTGAATTTGCTATTATAGAATAAGAGTGTCTAAGAGAAAGAAGCATGACATCATAAAAAGGAGCAGTAAATTACTTTCTAACTCTGGCCCTGCATTTTCCTATCTTTGTGTAAGGATTATTTAAGCTGGAAAATATTTAATTTAGTCATTTGCTTTTCTGTCATCTATCCCTTGTTTGCCTAGAATAATATTAAACTGATTTCTTTTAGATATAAGTAACATGGATTTGATGGAATAATTAATATTATAAATATTTGGAGAAAGAATAATAAGAAGAAACGATATCTAGAGAAAATGATTGACTTTCCAAAGATAAAACAACTAAGGAAACATTAACCTTCTAGGAGTTATGATTATCTTTTGCTCAACCTCAATGTTTTCTGAACTATAACAGTAAGACTCTCAAGGAGATTCCCATTGGTTATGAAAACAGAAATTCACTTTGAACTGAGGGATGATCCGGCTCAACAAAAACATTGCGCTAATGACCATCTTCCTTAAGGGGAATCTGGAGGCTTCTTGCTGTCTTGTGGATGGGTCATGGGTCATTTTATTTTTCACATGTGGCCAGCCTGTTTAAGATGGTATATGTTATTAAAGCTTTAAGTGCAGAAACAGAGAGCATGGAGCATGGCTTCAGTAGATGGGGACTGAAGAGTAATGTAAAATGTGTGCCAGTTTGCTGGGAATAGCCTCTGGGAAGAGGCTCTGGGTTCACCTTCCACGATGTTTTATAGTACCTTTTAATAGTGTAAAGGCAATTCCCACATGCCTCCAGGATGAAACTTTTCTGGTTCCTTTTTTTCATAATAGAGTTCCAAAGCAGACTATGATTTTCATTTACTTTGGCATTCAGAAAATATAATTTCTAAAGTTGCTACAATTACATTGTGAGGAGGTCATACTTCTGTTTCTTATATGAATAATTTAATGGAAGAATAAGTCAAAAGCAATATAACTTTAAAATCATTCTTTAATATTTTTTGTAGTCAACTTGGTCCCAATTATTCTATGCTTTATCTATCTAGTTTAGAGTCTTAATTGTGCTTTCATTAAATGTTATGTGTAGGCTTTACAAAAGTTAAACGATGTAATGAGGAGGCATAAATAAATAAGAATATTCATACCCACAGTTTTATAGCAAGAAAGACATAGATATAGTTCCATATTACATGTATGTTTTAGTCTAGTCTTCTATATTCTCTAATTTTATGTACATCTTGACATTTAATTAAGTGATGCAATCATCTTAGTTACTATGAGCATTAAAATGTGAAGTCTCTCCCTTCTCCCCTTATTGCTTATCCAGTTATTATGTTGGTCTGAAACCTTCCATTAATAAAAAACTTGCATTAGTATTCCACATCCTTACTATCGTCTAAACAATGTGTCTCAAAAGGAATATAAATAGAAATTAATTAAAGCAATCAAAATGAAAAAACAAATATTACAGTAGACTGCTGTCCCTCCAGATGTAGAGAACTCTAATATCCCATTAAGCACGTTTCCGAATCTTTGTCGTCGCACCAATGATTATGAGGCACAATATGGAGAGAGAATAGACTTAACTCTTGTTCTCCATCACCCCAGAGGTAGGAGGGCATGGACTGCTCAAACATCCTTTCTTTTTACTTCTAGATCTTAGAAATTGTGTTGGAAGATTTCTATCTTTGGCCCAGAATCAGGACACTGAAATCTCACCACCTCTTTCCTTGGAGCCTGAAAGTTCTTCCATCAGGTGGCTATTGTGCCAATTTCCATCCCTGTTTGCTCTTCATTTCTCATATATTAATTCCTGGTAACTATGTTCTTGGCAGTTTGTTCCATTTATGTTCATGCATCTTGAGCGCCTGTATGATGTTAGACATATATTTTAATGAATGTATGTCCTTCTTCGTTCTTTTTCATTGGATGCTCATGTCTTCTCCTAACTCACAAGTGATGGTTACTCTTTCTGTCCATTCTGCAGATCTGTTCTATATGTGAGGTGGTGGGTCACAAAAAAATAAAGTGATGAATCATAGACCAAACGGCTGGCACAATAATTCAGTGAGAAAATGTTTAGCTTCTGGCTTCTAACACCTCGAAGAACTTGTTAGTTCAACAACAATTAATTATAGTTTGAAATGCTCTACATATAACAAGCAGAAAAGATTATATAGACGAAGATTATTCCACACACTCAATTTACCTATCCCGTGAGCAAATGACAGTATAGGAAAGATTCGTTAGTCCACAAGCGCTATGCACCATGAGAAGACTAAAGAATGTGGTGGAATACGCCTACGAATGTAGGGAATGCCATTTAGATCGCAAAGTTCTTAACCTCTTCAAATAGTCCCAGACCCCAAGCGCCTCATACATTTGTTTCATCAGAGACTAGGGAGAGAAAGCAAAATAGACCAGAAGGGGGATAGTGACCATATAAGATTTTCGAGCTCCTTGCTGTATGTTAATTATGAGAAATCGAAAGAGGAAACGTCGAATAACATCGCAATGTCACAACAACCTGATGAGTGTCAGCATAGGCCACATATCTATTTCTCTGTTTCTAGCAGTAGAAGTTTGAAAAGAAATGCGGACCTGCCCATATCAGCGTCACAATACCTGGGTCACCTAATACCCACAAGATAGGCTCCATCCCTACCACAAGATACATGACAGCGCTTAAGTGACCTCTCTCACTCTGCGACTGCTCTTTCGTTACTCCACCAATAGATCGCAAAAGACCTGGGAAACACAACATGATCGAACAATTTAACTGTTCCGCCATCAACTGATGACCTGATCTCCGTACGACCACAGAGATTATATTATTGGGAGAATACATAGGTTACATTCTTACACAGAAAAAGATCACGCGTATCTCATGCTTATGCCTATTGTCTCTCAAAAGAAGTCAACTAAGTTGAGCATAATTATGAACTGCTCATGAGCTGTTGGTTTTGCTGGCTTTAAATGGGATTGAGGGCAAGTATACTGTCGAAACGTGCACATATACGCTCTAAAGTATATACTTGTTAAGTTTAGTATACAAGTTCTCGGAGAAAAAAAAAAAAAAAAGGTTGATGCATTCTCCCTCATTTGAGTTAGTCAGCTGAACCCATAGCCAATGCTCCGAATCATGAGCAGTGGAAGGTGGTCAATTGCTCTCCCATCTTTGTTATACTTGGGTGATTTTACAATCTTCCTATCAGCGGTCTTCGAAAAAATTTTTTGTAGACGGATCCTTAGCTTGTCTTTTGGTTAGTTATTTCCTAGCGTATTTTTTGGCTATTGTGATTGGGAAGATATATTTATATTCTTCTCCAGTTGCTTATTTGTTGGTGTAAAGAAGAGTGCTGACTGCGGGGCTGGAGAGATAAGGGTCCTTAGCGACTGGGTTGAAGACGCCACCGATCTCGGATCTCTTATGCAAGACAGGACCGGCCTTTGGGTGTCATTCTGGAGATTCACGAAGATCCATCACTCCACCCCACAGGGCGTGCTGCACAAGAAGCCGGACTTGACAGCTCCCTTGATGTCCTTCGAGATAAGCTCCCAGTTTTGTCCAGGGGAATCGAGAACACCTTCATTTTCTCCTAGATTCCTTGCTCGTTTCTGCTGTACCCTGTGGCTCTAGTTGCCACGGTTCGGTGAAGATACTGGTGTATGCTCATCTGCTGCCTCTTTTGGGCCGATCTTTCACAGACCGATGCATGAACAGATACCATTATACCATGCCAAACCGAACTAGGAATAATTAAAAATAAAATTAAAGCAAAAGAGGCTTCTACAGATCTCTTCTTCCTAGCGTTACTATTTTAGAATCTCTGCACCACTTTTACGTGAAACTTATTTGACTAGTTTCTAACGTACATTATTTTGTCGAGGGATACTTTACAGCACTTCCCTAATTAGGTAAAGCACTATCTACAGATAGAGTCGATGCTGCAGAGGAAGGGATAATAGTCTCATCTACCTTTTTCTTCCTTCTTCCTATCTTAGTGCTTCGCTTTTCAAATTTGCTATCGTTTTAGCACGCTTATTGTCCCTATTATGCCAACGCAATGTTCGTAGAAGCACTAATATTTTGAAGCCGCAGTGCGTGTGATCGGATATGCTGGACCAGCACCTTGCCATGATTCCTGCCTGTAAGGGGCAATGCTTAACTTTGCTTCCGTATGTAGGATGATGATTGGCTGATGTGGTTTGGTTGTACTCATCGCTTGATTTCATTGCAAGAGATGATACCCTCCAGTCCAATTCTTCTAGACTTTAAGCATGAAGGGATGCTGGATTTGTCAAGGGATTTTTCTTCATCTATTGGGATGATTGCTGTGGGGTTCTTTTTGGTTCTTTAATGAGTCCATATATGTACTGTTGTTTATAAGAATATTTAATTGGTTACTGTTCATTTGTTTAAACCGTTCCCTCCATCATCATGTATTTAAGCTCAACTGCTGGACTAATTGTCGTTTGTTTTTGCATGTGATGTGCTGGATGCGAATATGCAAAGGTCTTATGTTTTCAGAGAATTTTTGCATTTATTCATCTCGTTAGATATGGTACTACTCAGATTTTCTTCTTATGTGTTTGTTTTAGTCTTCTGCCTGGCTTTGGCAATTAGCACAGTGAGTGCTTGGCTTCTAGTAGAAGGATTTGGGTATATTCCCCCCTCGCTATGTGTTATCCTTCTGAAAAAAGTCAAACATATGAGTTCAGGACTGGAGTATGGTTGTAAGAACCTCTTTAAAATGGTGCTTATAGAATTCTGATGTGAAACTATCTGGACTGGGCCTTTTTTTTAGTTGGGAGGTTTTTAGTACATCCTCAATTTCCTCAAGTGTATTAGAGTGGGTGCTCGTTTCAGCTCTTCAAATCTCTTTAGTTAAGATTTTGGTGAATACCCAGGATTTCTGAGTATTTCATTTCGGACGGGGATGGTCCGAGGTACAAGGATTATTCAGAAAACACACATTGGACAATATTAAAAGAACTTGCACGATTTCTGCTCTTAATTCTGAGGTATGTCTGTCTTCCAACCCCTACAGAAAAGGAATACAACTGTTTGTGGAAAGACAAACGTTTGCAAACCATCATAAACGCGACCATAAGATTAATGATATTAAAGGTAACACCAAAAAATTCCCAATCAATCCCGAGAAAAAGATAACTCATTAAAAAGTGATCAGAATATTCAAACAGACACTTCACAACATGACATAAAATTGTCAGTAAAATTATTCGCTCAGGTCCACGATTGTGAGGTCATTGTTGGCAAGGCGAAATAGTTGGAATATCTACAGCTACCAGTGGTCCTTGGAGTTGAGCTGACAACTATTATAGGAAAAAAGAATATATCGCAGGACAGGTAACAGTTGGGGTATTCGTACAACTACTATGGCGCATATGGTTCTCTTCTGTTCCGAAGTGTTATGTAAAATTGGCTCGGCAAATGAGCCAGTTGTTTCTTGCGAGATCAGGAAGACTAAGTTTTCATGCAAATGTTTAAACTTACATACATCGACACAAACAACCCACCAGCAATACACACAACACACAGCGGATCTAGCGGCGGAAACTTCACGATATTTATTAGCATCCACGACCCTAACTATTCCTTTCAAGAGAAATCAAAATAAATATGGAACCCTTTAGAAAATTTTACCACCAATAATGGAACTAGGCTTCTATTCCAAAACTGTTCGAAATGCAGAGACTGATCGCAATGTAAAACCAGAATAGGAATAGGAAAATGCCATAGCATGCTGCGATACCATTGAAATATTACTTAGCATCTGATGACAAAATAGTTAGCAAAATATTGCTAATAAGTATCATAAATTTATATGGCGAAGGCATACTCAAGGAACAAAGATACCAAAATAGGACATATATTTTATGTGTTCATATTCCCATTTATAATGAATTTTAAGATAAAAAATAACCCGTAGTGAAAGAAATATAACAGCTTCTGCATCTGAGAGCATGTGGAAGGGATTTAGAAGCATGAGAGAAACTTCTAGAATAACAGTATGGTTGTATATTTTGCCCATGGTTTAGGTAAGCAAAATATATTCATGTATAAAAAAGATCCCATAGTAATCTCCACTCACGATATGTGCATTTGTTTCATTGCAGGTTCGTGAGGGTTTATATTGTTCTAACACCTAAAAGTAGTTCTTGAATTCTGCTTAAATACATTGAAATGGACTAAGTGAGGATTAAACTAATACCTTCAATGCCACTCTTGAATGAGCACAAGAGAAAAGAAGAGTTGATCATGTTGGAAATCTCTGTGTTGAAGCAATCGAGAAGAAACATGGTCTAAGGCTAGCAGCATATATTTATGAACTTCACTCTGCAATGAGGAAAAAACTTTGATGTTATCAAGAAATGAAAGAAAAACAAACAAGGTAGGATGACAGTCTAGAGAAGCATATTGTGACTGTATTCTCTATATGTGTCGATACTAATCGCCTTTAGCCTCAGTATACCGTTAACATCTCAAGTTCTGCTATGCAATCAGTCCAACAAGAACCTTTATTAAGTCATGCTACTGTTGGATGCGGAGCACATTGAGGCTTAGCTGCGTGAAGTTAAGAACAGTGGCCAGCAGTAATATCCACTAGAACCCTTAGGGTCATCCACAATAGGAGAGCAGGCAAAAAATTTCTCAGGAATTGCAAAAAACTATATACGCGAAATGAAAACAAAAAAAAAAAAAAACAAAAAAAAAAAAAAAAAAAAAAAAAAAAAAAAAAAAAAAAAAAAAAAAAAAAAAAAAAAAAAAAAAAAAAAAAAAAAAAAAAAAAAAAAAAAAAAAAAAAAAAAAAAAAAAAAAAAAAAATGACTATATAAAATCACACAAGACAAATCAGAAAGTAAAAAAGTAATTGATAATACCAAAGACTGATATTAAAGAAAATGAAGATAAGGAGAAAAAAAAAAAATTGAGCAAGACAAATACACATGAATAATATCAATATTCACAAGAAATAATCTTAAAAAGAATAAAAAAAAATTGCATAAGTATATACTTAAAAAAAAAGTATGGAAATTTTAGTGTAATTATGGGAAAAAAAAAAAAAACCAAAAAAAAAAAAAATATATTAAAATACCATTGTCAATAAGACAAAAATAGATTAGAATAGAATAGAATAGATTAGAATAGAATAGAATAGAAATAAATAGAATAGAATAAGAAAAATAAAGAATTAAAAGAAAAAAATGAAACTAATTAGAGGAAATAAGAATGATCAAAGAATAAATAGATAGAATAGATCATGTTATACTATTCATAAAATGCAAATCTAACGATTAAACTAATCTATCTAAATAAGACATTGAATAGGATAAGAAAGAGAATAATAGAGTAGGAAATGAAAACAGATTAGATAATATATCCAATAGAATAACGAAATACAATGAAGATAGATAGAGAATATTTATAAAAAAAAAAAAAAAAAGTAGTTACAAATAAACAAAGGCAAAAGGAAAAAAAGATATTTGTATAAAAAAACTAAAATATGGATAATTATAGACTAAGCAGAAATTAAGGATCCATATGGAAAGGAGATATATGAAAATATAAAAAAAGCATCAGAGAAAAAAGAAAAAAAAAATCAACATTAAGTAAGAATACTAAAAACAAAGGCAATGAAAAACTGGAACCAAGCCAAAACATAAAATAAAAAATAGCAAAAAACTAATAAAAAATTAAAAAAAAAAAAAAAAAAAAAAAAAAAAAAAAAAAAAAAAAAAAAAAAAAAAAAAAAAAAAAAAAAAAAAAAAAAAAAAAAAAAAAAACAAAAAAAAAAATAAGGGAAGGTAAAAAAATATATAGATGATAAAGGTATACTGTAAAACAAAAATAACACAAAAAATGAACAAAATCTAATAAGGAGTTAAAAAAATTTTTTTTTTTTTTTTTAAAAAAAAAAAAACACTACTAATTTGTAAATTTCAAAAATACACAAAATAATAAATACTGATATATACTATCATAACGTAGATCTCTAAATGGTAATAAAATACAGAGAACACATAAGGGTACCTCTCAAGCATTCAAGCTCAAAGAAGCTTTATATACTTTCTTGTATCACAGATGGATCTATACTTTCACAACTTCACAGCTGTCAATGTGGAGAACAAGTGACTACATTGTATGAGAAGAAAAATACTGGATTGCCCTTTAGAAACCAAATTAAAGAGGTTATAAACAATAAAAATAGACTAAATACACTAAAATAGTGCTACTATAAATCAAAGGAAAGCAATGTAAGTATTAATATTATATCAGAATCCTTTAAAAGGGAAGTTGGAAAAAACAAAAATAAAAATGGCCATAAACAGGTTAGATTTAGAAATTCGTCATACGATATAATGTATTATGTTATAAACAATAATAATACAAGCAAAGTATATACACTTAAAAACCAATCAGTAGCCTAGAATGTGTCAATTCCCTCTTGATAATAAAATAAGATGTCCAGTAATGCATGTTCAAGAAGAGATAAATAATTCTGAAGCGAGAATTCCAATCCTAAGTGGCATTTCCACCAGGAAAGCTCTGGTCCATATAGCATTCATTCTGATGACAAACAGAGCTATTAAAGAGGATCCAAATTGGTCCCAAATCTTTTGTATGAAATACAATACAAAGCAGCTATTTCCCAATGTATTCTATAGACTTGGCATTCACCTTGAACGTCACAATAGGACCATCACGGTGGAAGAGGACGCAGAGGGAAACGCCATAAGAGCAGAGGGAGACAAGACAACACCTGGTGACTGAAGGGCATTACTTTAGACATGATGGGGAACGCTGCCTGATGGAGATCCGTCAAAGTTACTCTGTGAGTCTATATCGAATCAGAAATAGTTGCACATGATCCAGTTAGACCCACAGCAAAGGGTTGATGTGGGGATAGTGTCAGCCATACCACTCCTCTCCACAATACAAGAAGCCTACACAACCAGAAGTTGGGTCTTAAAGGATGTGTGAGGAAATCCATTGGTTCTTACAGACTCAGCTCCTTGAGAGATGCTACCTGAATTCCAATGGGGAAAAACCTGAATACAGGTACGAAAAGAGCAACCTCATGAAACCACTGAATTGACTTTCACGTATTGGTTAATATATNTATATATATATATATATATAATCTTCGAAACAGAGGACAAGAAAGACTACATACTCATGCAAGATACTCATAAAATTAATTTTTTCCCAAAAAATGGTCAATTTTTAATGAATTTTTGTGCAATTCATATAACATTTCTCAGCCCACTTTAGATCCATCCTCCTTTCCATGCCCCCCCACCCCACCTGATTTCATGCTTCTTGCCATACATGTCTTGCATATTTTTTTTTCATTCTCTTTAAAGTTTCTCTATGCAGAGGTTTATTGTTTGGGGCTGAAGTTTACTGTTTCAGTCAGTCCTTTGACCCAGTCTTTTTGTTGTTGTTCCCTCCAAATTGTATTGCTCCAAAATATGCATATATGTGCATCACATACACCAAAATTATGGCATCTGAAAGTAAACTATATGTTAATTCTACATGTTTAGGAATTCATATTTTCCCCTGTAATTTTATATTACTCGAAAATATGCATACATACCTTCCTCACATCTACCACAATTACAAAGTCTGAGAATAAGTGGTAAGTTAATTCTAGATCCCATTAAAGGATTCACATTATAACTGCACAGTTGCTTTCAGGTAATTAATGTTGCTCAGTTTGTCTTACTACTAGGTATTTGGTGCTAGCATCCACAAATGAGGAATACCACGCATCGCTTGTTTATTCTGGGATTGTATTACTTCACTTAGCATAATGGCCTCTAGTTTCATCCATTTACCTGCAAAGTACATGATGTCATCTTTCTTTACTGCTGCATAGAACTCCATTGTGTAGATGTACCATATTTTCTTTATCCACTCCTCAGTTGAAGGGCACGTGGATTGCTTCCAATTCTTTACTATTGTGAAGAGAGCTGCAATAAGCATAGATGTGCATGTATCTTTGCAATAAGATGAGTCTTGTGGGTATATATCCAGGAATGGTATGACTGGTGGTAGGCTCATTTTGAGTCTTTTAAGGGTTCTCCATACTGCTTTCCATAGTGGTTGTATGAGTTTACATTCCCACAAGCAGTGGGTGAGTGTTCCCCTTTCCCACAACCTCTCTCCTACGTTTAGTATAATTTTAAGAGACAGGTGCAAAAATCTAATTCTTTAGCAAACCAAATTCAGTAAAGCCTAAAATATCTCATACATTAGATTAGGTTCATTTTGACAGTGCCAGCGTAGTTCAACATTTGAAAACAAATGTATTTCATCAAATAAACAAAAGGAGAAAAGAATGATATCTCAATAGAACTGAAGAAATGCTTTGAACCCTCCCTATCCACTTCTATTCTGGGACTCAAGCGGACTCCTGTTCTTCCACCTCAGATATCTGCACTAGCTTCCTAACCCAGACTAGCTTAATCCTCTAGCATAGTTTGTTAGAAACTCCATAGGCTATCCACACACCAAACTCCTTATCCTCCAGATCTCCCTTCCACGGATCTGGCCCACTGAGACTTGATTCTCTTGTAGCCTGAGCACCTCCATTCCCCAACCCATCCCCTTTCTAACCTTGGGCCCAGGGTCACTCCTGCTCTCCCACCTCAGATCTCTGGACACCCCTCTTAGTCCAGACTTGCCCACTGAGTCCTGATCTCTTGCACCCAGACTAGGTCTATACTCAAACTTCACTGGTTACACTCTCCACAAGCTCTCTCCACCCCTGTCCTGTTTTGCCCTGTCCCCCATCCTGATCTGCCTTCCACAAACTCACCTGCTACCCAGACCAGACTACTACTGTGTGAGAGCCTGAAACACCCAACAGCTAACATTTCATACCTGAGCAAAAAGCAATCAAGTTTCACCAACACTATAAACAGAAACAAACATCAACTAAACAAAGACAGAATAGAATTTCCTATCAAACATATAAGCAACAAAAAGCATCCATATGCCCAAAGAGTAGCATAAAAACAGAAATACTATGAAAATCCAAGTGAGTGTAGCCCCCCCCAAATCCACCAGAACTACTGAAGTGTACTATAATGAGAATCACTCTGACAAAACCCTGACAAATAATTTTTTTAAATCATAAAAATGATCAAAGAACTTAAAGAAAACACAAACAGCTCAAAGAACTGAAAGAATTTAGACATAAAGTTGTGATGCAAGCTCAAGAAAATACAAATATACACCTGAATGAAATAGCAAAAGAGGAGCTGGAGAGATGCCTCAGCAGTTAAGAGCCCTCTCTACTCTTGCAGAGGACCCAGATTTGATTTCCAGCACCCATATGGCAGCTAACATGTTCCAGGGAACCCCAGCACCTTCTTTTGACTCCATGGGCATTATATGACATGTGTGCACTCACACACATGAAGACAATACACTCATACACATAAAATAAAAATAAGAAATAACAAAAGCAAATAACTCGAGCCAAAATGAAGATGGAGTTGAAAATCTCAATAAGTCGATGTAAAAGAACAGGAGAAAGCCTCACAAGCAGAATGAAACAGAAAACAGAATATCAAGACTGATGACAAAGTTGAGGAACAGGACTTCTTTTTTTTATTTTTAAGGGATTCTACAATACAATGACACAGTTGTTTGCAGATAGCATTGATGTCACTCATTATGTCATACAATCAGGTAATTGATGCATTTTGCAAGTATCTATGTCCGAATTTTGAACAACCCAAGGTTCCCATAGACCAGTTGGAGAAGCTTGTATGCACAGACATGTTGATCAATCCGGAGTCCAGACTATATTCCTGCAGTCTCATGATTCACCCTATCTCTCCACAGCCCTTAGAATCTACCACGCCTCCTCTTCCGCAGTTTGTTCCCTGGGCTTTGGGAAAGAGGCACAAGTGGGTGAGAAGAAAACAGTCTAATTTCTTTGGAGTTGTCATTTTGGACTCCAGTCTGTTCAGGTTGTTTCCTTTTTTGGTTTTTTTTTTTTTCTATTTTTTCCTTTTTAGTCATATTAACAAATCACAAGCTATTGGATGTACAGGCATTTAAGCAGTACCAATTATTATGTCAAGCTAAGCTGTGAGCATAGACACAGATGCTTGGATGGCATGCTAATCCACAAACTGTGGTTTCTCTATAAAGGGTGACAAGTTCTTACTGTGGCTCACAACATCGCCCAACCACCAGAGGACACAAGTTTGTGGCATCAGCTGTGAGTTATTCCTCCAAGGAGAGAGCTAATAGCCAAATAGATTTGGGATATATATAGACACTTGGCTGCCACTGTTGCACAGTATCTCCAGGCTGTTGAGGTGTAGCTGATATTGACGGAGGAGTCTTGCTTGTCTCAGGGAGACCAATATTTTGCTGTATTGCTTTAGTGGCCTTTGGTAATGCTCTCTTGCATTTCAGAGGCCAGTTGTACACTAGCAAGTGACATCTCATAACATTTTTCATGCTCACACCAGGTCTTCGACAACAGGGACTTACTGCCTTTCTCCTTGCATATATCCCACTTATAGGCAAAAGGCCTTTATAATTTGGGGGGGCGGGTTTGAATCCCCTAGCCAACATCTCCTAGGCAGAATAATTCATTGCTGATGTCAGAGCTTTCCTGTAGTAATATATTTGGCTTAATTACACAACTTATAAACACTTTACTATTGAACTTGGCTCTAGTTAGGGAAATATCCTTTCACAGTTCCTATGCCTATCAATCAGTTAATACATTATGCCTGTTTTATAGGAAATTACCACTGTAACAGTTGGCTCTAGTTTACAGTTAGGGAGTAGTTTCATTACCATCATGTTTTTCTTTTTCCTAAAAAAGGGGAGAGGTAGGAAGGTTTCTCAGCATCTGGAAGGTAAACTTCATTAGGGTCCATTATAAACAGTCAATCCCAATATTATTCAGAGAGATGCTCAGTGTCCGTGACTCAGGCAGTCTGAGGTTCCTCATTCCTTAATGTTCAGATGGGTCAACCTCTCTGCTGGCATTCCCCAGTTCATCCTGCACAGCCATAAGTTGTATGTTTTCAGGCATTTAGATTGGTGATTTTTACCTGTGGGAACATAAAATTCTCCTCCCATTGTTAGTAAGGACTTCTTAAGCCAAGACTATAACTTTAAAAAAAAAAACACAAGAATGGAATATGCAGGAACTGTGAGTTGCCATGAAAACATCAAGTAAACACATTATAGACATACATACAGGAAGGAGAAGACTCTCTGGACAATGGCATTGAGAAGATCTTGAACAGAATTATAGGAAAAACTTACCTAAATTAAGTAAAGACATACCTATGCAGATTCAAGAAGCACATACAACAATTAGACAAAACCAGAACAGAAACTCCCCATGGCATATCATAGTAAAAACACTAAATGTACAGAACAAAGAACGGGCATTGAAAGCAGTTAGAGAAAAACAAGTTACATAAAAAGGAAATTTCCAATCAAAATTACAGCTAAATTTCCAAATATAAACTATAAAAGCCCAAAGAGCCTGGACCAAAGTATTCCCAGTTCTAAATGACCATGGATCGCAACCAGAATATTTTACCCACCAAAATGACCTATCACAGTAAAAGGGAAACAGAAAATTTTCCATGATATGAATAGGCTGAAAGAATATATGTCAACCAAACCAGCTCTAGAGAGAATACTTGAAGCAGTTCCAAGGACCAAAGATAGTAATGACTATATCCAGGAGGTTACAGAAAGGAAACAAAGGAAGGTACAGTTACAGAAACAGAAAAATAGAACCAATAACACAAACCAAAATGACAATAATAAATATATATCTTTGAATAATAACTCTAAATATCAATAGCTTCAGCTCCCTAGACAAAAGACACAAGATAGTAAAATGAATTAAGAACCAAAATCCTCAGGGCGTGGTGCCACACGCCTTTAATCCTAGCACTATCGAGGTAGAGGCAAGTGGATCTCTGTGATTTCAAGGCCAGCCTGGTCTACAGAGAGAGCTCCAGGCCAGCTGGGACTTAAAGGGAGGCACTGTCTCAAAAATATAAAAAAAAGAACCAAAATCCATCTATTTGTTGTCTTTAAGAAACTAAGTTCATCTTTCAAGTTCATCTTTAGATAGGCACTATCTGAGGGTGGAAGGATGAAAAAAATATTCTGAGGAATTAGACTAAGGAGCAAGCAGGGATTGCAATTCTAATATTTGACAAAATAGATCAGAAAAGACAAAGATGGTCAGTTCATTCTAATGAAAGGAAAAATTGACCAAGATATAAAAATTATGAGCATATAAGCACCAAACTTCAGTGCACCCAATTTCATAGAAACAGTACTGTGGGACTTTAAAACTCAGATTAACCCCAACTCAGTAACTGTTAATGATTTCAAGACCCCAGTATCTCCAAGAGACATGGCAGTGGGACAAACAATAAGCAGAGAGACATCTGAATTAAATGACAGCTTACATCAAATGGCCCTACAAAGACATTTACAAAATAGTCTACCAAGTACCAAAGAACACACTTTTACTCAGTAGCCAATGGAAGTTTCTTTAAAATTGATCACATACTGAAACACAAAACAAACCTCAACAAATACAAAAAATTGAAATAATTCCATACAGCAAACCTTAAAATCAACAGCAAAAGCTCTAGTAACTACACAAACTCATGGAGATTAAACAACACACTCTTGACTAATGAATGAGTCTAAGAAGTAATTAAGAAAGAAACAAAAGTACTCCTGAAACTAAATTAAAAACAGCTAAACCCTCTGAGATACTTTAAAGCAATCCTACGAGGGAGGTTTATAGCTCTAAGGGCCTACATTAAAAAATCAGAAAGGTCACATAAAATAACTTAAAACTACAACTCAAGACTCTGGAAAGGCAAGAACAAACTAAACCCAAACCTAGTAGATGAGAATAAATAACAAAATCAAAGAAAAAATTTAATTAAACAGAAACAAAGAACTTTTAAATCTGTCATAAGTTGCTCAGGCATTAAGGTTAACTATTAACAACCTGTACTTCAATAAGCTACAAAGCTTCTATACAGCAAAAGAAACAGCCAAGAAAGTGAAGAACATCCAATAGAGGATCAATATCCAGATTACTGGTTAGGATGTGAGGAAAAAGAGGCACATGAGGTGGAAGAGCCAGGAATAGAATCAGACCTCTACAGTGCATTTAGAGTAACACTTAAGTAATTCATAGTCAGGAGCTGCCTCTCTCTTCAGTCTCATCCCTCATAACCCTAGAACTGCTGTGTATTTACATATTTTTTACCACATATTCTATATTCTAGCTCACATTAACTGGAAGCAAGTTACCCCCAATGACCTCTGAAACACTCATTCTGACAATAAGTGTAAACACTCCTTTCCTCCTAAGGCCATGTTGTTAATTTCTGATCCCCAATTCATAGTTTTAACAAACACTTCACACTCCTTGATCACTGCTGACTTACTTATTGAGTTTGCCTCTGTGTGTGTGTGTGTGTTTGTGTGTGTATGCATGTGTGTTTGTGTATTTGTGTCTGTGTGTCTATGTGTGCATACACACATACATGTATTCAGGTATGCATGCATGGTTGTATGTGTATACATGCATCTGTGCATATTTCTGTGTCTGTACATACACATATACATGTGTTCAGTCATGTGCAAGTGTGTGTGCCTGTGACTGTGACTGTGTCTGTGTATAAAGCAGAGGTCTACCTCTGGTGTCATTCTTCACCTTGTTTCTTGAGATAGAACCTCTCACTGATACATAAGACTCAATAATTAGGTGAGGCCACTTGGCAAGCCTGCCTCAAGGATCCACCTGACTCCACCACCCAGTGGCACTGGTATTACAAGGATAGGTGATCAGGCTCAGCTTTTCACTTGGATGCTAGGGATCCAGCTCAGGACCTCATGCTTTTGGAACCAGCACTTTACTGACTGAGCCATCTCCTCAGCTCTTGGTTTCATTTATTTTGGGAAATGGAGAACAGAAACTATCTAGTCATTCATAGTTCTTTCAACATTTCATACAGTGCCTGGGGCATAGTATACACTTGATATAATTTGTTGTATATAAAATGAATATAACCATGTTAATGTCCACTTCACCTATACCTGTGTTCTTTTAGTACCATCCATATAAAAAATTCTGAAAAATCGTCATAGACATTATATTTCCATTTTTGTTGGGAAAAAAACAACAACATAGGAGAGCATTACAACATATTCCAGATAAGTAAAGGTATTCAGAATGGTTCATCAAGGGATAAGTAAACTGCTCAACTTTGCATTCATAATGTGGTAGATCGATGGGCCAGAAAAGCAGATATCTTGATGCCTTTTTTTCTGGTCTTTTTGAGAGAATATTTCTCTGTAGCCTCAATAGGACTGGAACTCACCATTTAGACAAGGTTGGAATCTATCTCAGAGAGATCAGCCTGCCTCTGGCTCTGCAGTGCTGAATCAAAGGTGTGTGCCTCTACATCTGGCTATTTAGTGCCTCCTTTGAATGTCTATCTTGATTGACTGACCCAACACTTAACAAACATAGCACTAAAAATAGCCAGAGGATGGTGCACACTAAGTGCTCTCTGGTGCTTGCTTTGCCTTGAGCACAGAGTATTTACTTGTGAATGCTTGAAATCTAGAGTGAGGCTGTCTCATAATTTTGCCCTGAGAAAGTGTCTGACAATCAAGAAATGAATTAATCTACTTCTCAGAATGGTTCTCAGTGGGAATTACAGAGGCATGAGGAGGCGTCTGTAGAATGAACAGATGTTTTCATCACAATGCTTTCTGTTTCCCTACTTCAACAGTGCTTATGAACTATTCAGGAAACACATATTCACTGTAAACAGGTGTTTTGCTGCTTGTTTACTTAGGAGCCAGGTTTCCTGGAACAGGCTGGAATGAGCCAGTTGTAATGTTTCTGCATGGTCCAAAAGCCAAAGACCAATATCAAGAAGTTCTGAAATGCCATGGAATAGGAAATGAAATGTGAACTGGTCCAGAGTGGAGCCACTTAAGATATTATTCCATGTCCTTCAGGTCTTTTAATACAAGAGAAGAAAATGCAAACAATAGTTTTTAAGCCAGTCTTTAAAATATATCTAAAAACATTGGGATAGGGATGGGTGAATTTCCAGCCACTCTGGAAAGAGGGTGAAAAGTTAAATCTAGCTGGTTATTCCCTCCAGAGCAGGTTATTTACCCCTCTTGAAAATCACAAAAAAAGAAGTCCTGCACCAAATAAAGCTAAATTCTTCAAAGCCTCTGTTAGTGGTAGGTTCTTCTTTTTTCCCCATGAGCAAGCATCACCAGATTCAAATGAAAAGCTGGAGGCATGTTTGGTAAAAGGAAATAAATGACAAAGAATCTATCTAGGAAAGTCACAGTGGACAATCAGAATGATGAGTTTGCTTTTACAAACACTTATTTAATAGGGACATGCACAGGAGCCTGAAGGTAAAATGGTTGATGGAAAACAATTATGATATACCTAGGGGCATCTTTCAACATCTCTTTCAAACTAAGGGGAAGTAAGGAAAAAGTAACGGCAAATGAAATCATCGTTAGCGAGTCATGAGGAACAGGAACAGCAGCTGCCTCAACACATCCTTCAACTTCTCCAGACAGAGGGAAGGCTCTTCTGCAAAACTGTATTTCAGTCATGCTAATAAACTGAAAAAAAAAAACTTTTTAAAAGGAAGAAAAAAGTTAAAGATGCCTTTTTCCATTCTGAATCAGACTCTATTATCATCAAACTGTTACCTATTTCTGATTAATTTCCTCTACAAAAAAGTTATACCAATTCAACCATTTCAACTTTTTTTTCTTCTTCATTCTTTTTTTTTTATTGATGCTTTGTGCAGTTCATACATCATTTTCCAATTCAGTTCAGGCATATTTCCCTTTCCCTTCCCCCCTACCCCCACCCCATCCCAGATCATGCATTCTGCCATAACTGTCCTGCATCTTTCTCTCAGTTTTTTTTTTTCATTTTTGCTATCAAGTGATGATCCATGAGTACACGGCATCCTTCATATGCAAACCAATTTGCAGGCTGATTGTGCCCAAACCCCCACCCCCTGCTACCTGCAGCATCCAGTGTTCAGTGGGGGTAGGGGCCCCCCTTCGCTGTGGGCTAAACTATCAAGTTGATCAAATAAGTGTCCAGTTATATTNACAGCCTGGTACTGGCACAAAAACAGACCAGTTGACCAATGGAATAAAACTGAAGATCCAAACCTGAGCTCATACAATTTCAGCCACCTCATATTTGACAAGGGGGCCAAGAAGACACAATGGAAGAAAGACAGCATCTTCAGCAAGTGGTGCTGGCAAAACTGGATCACCACTTGTAGAAGAATGAAATTAAACCCCTACCTCTCACCTTGTACAAAGGTCAACTCCAGATGGACCAAAGACCTCAACGTGAAACCCCAAACTCTGGAGGTGATAGAAGAGAAGCTTGGCAGCAGACTACAAGACATAGGTGTAGGAAAAGACTTCCTAAATCAGACAGCAGCTGCACAAGAAATAAGATCGACAATTGACAAATGGGACCTCATTAAACTCAAAAGCTTCTGTACATCAAAGGAAGCAATAAAGGAAGTGAGGAGAAGACCCACAGAGTGGGAGGAAACCTTCACAGCAGATACATCTGACAAAGCATTAATTTCCAGAGTATACAAGCTACTCAAAAAACAAAGAAGAAAGAAAACAAATGAATCATTCAAAAGATGGAGCAAAGATCTGAATAGAGACTTCACAGAGGAGGAGTTAGAGATGGCCGAGAAACATCTTAAGAAGTGTTCAACATCTCTGATAATTAAGGAAATGCAAATTAAAACCACTCTGAGATATCACCTTACTCCAATAAGACTGGCTAGGATCAGGAACATGAATGACACCAAGTGCTGGAGAGGTTGTGGGGAAAGGGGAACACTCATCCATTGCTGGTGGGAATGTAAACTTGTACAGCCATTATGGAAAGCAGTGTGGAGAACCCTTAGAAGACTCAAAATGAGCCTTCCATTTGACCCAGTCATACCACTCCTGGGTATGTACCCACAAGACACATCTTACTGCAAAGATACATGCACAGCTATGTTTATTGCAGCTCTGTTCACAATAGCAAAAAGCTGGAACCAGCCCAAGTGTCCCTCAACTGACGAATGGATAGAGAAAATGTGGTACATGTATACAATGGAGTTCTATGCAGCAGTAAAGAGGGACAACATCATGAACTTTTCAGGTAAATGGATGGAGCTAGAAGACATTTCAACTTTTTTTAAACATGATTAAAATATATAAAGGAGTTAAATTTGTCCTGTAAAGAACAAATGTAGTATGTCACAGTTAAATGACACTAAGCAATAATGTAGCTACTGATTACGACCTCATTTTATTATAGATCATCTTTGCTCCTCAAATTGTAGGCCTCTCAATTATACAGGAAAATATTGCAAAACTGATTCATGACATCTAGATTTTTCTCCAGCAATCCAAGTTTAGGGGAGAGGCACAAGGCTTTATACTAAAATGCGTTTCTGCTGTGTGAGTAGAAATTCTAGAAGCCTATGCATTCTGGAAACATTTATTATTTGACTTAAAAGAAATAGAATAGGAAAACTGAAATAGCAGCACCTTAAAGCTAACATTTTTAAAAAGTACCATCACCTCTTTAGTGGAAGTAGGACCAGGAAGAAGTCTATCTTTTGCCTAAAATCATCAACTTAGAGCAGAAAGGGAATAAAATAATAGAAAAAGACTGACAACTGCTGTGTGCTCTGGGCATCTTGATAGTATTTGGAATATCTTTCATTAAGTATGACCATCATATTACCAATGAGAGTACTGAGGTGAACACTCTATCAAACTAATCCATTAAGCAAACAACAGGCTTGTTTTTAGATTAGTTAGATTAGAAACAAAAGAACAAAAACTCACCCAGCCAAAGCTTTGATCCAAAGTTTTGGTGGTTAGCCTGTACCCCTAGTCAGTCAGAACCCTAGTCCTCTGTATGTTTCCAGGTTATTTCATTGCACATCATCAGCTCAGCCTCTACAGGAACCTTTCTCAGCTCAAAGATTGTGCTGCTGGCTGATGTTCCACAGTTCCCTAAGCAATTTTCATCCCAAGCATTAAATACAACCCATTAAGTTATAAAATCAATTCACTCTAGAATTTCTGCACTAGAGCTTGGAACCATGACCACTTTTGTATCCTAAATACTTTTCAGAGTGTCAAAAATATGAGGCATCAGCAAAAACCTGGTTAATTATAATGGAATGCAGAGAACTTTCAAGCTGTCCCCCTGGAACTCTAGGAATCCTTCAAAGCTGTTGGGTGTTGGGAGGGTTAGAATAGCAAGAAGACAGGGTTGTAGGCAGGGATTCCAGTCCTCAGTGTCAGAGCTCTGGCAACCTCTTCTTCAGGTGGAGTGGTCTTTCCTGTTGACCTACAACATAATATAATTTAACAAAGGAATTTATATATAAAATGCTTAAAATTATTTGAGCAAATGCTTATATTTCAATTTCAAATCTATACTACTGCTTTCTACTTTGCTTTCAGAAATCTATGTCTAGAATAGAAATATGCAAGTTTGTAGCAAGCATCTAGGGAACTGTGGGATATCAGTTAGATGAACATGCTCTACTTGATTGGTGTAATGTGTTCCAGAATCTCATGGGAGGGAATTGTGGAATAATCCACATGACAAATTCACATCGATTCTTTAGAAAAATTCTCCTCAGATTATCAGAAGTGCTGAGAGCACAGCATGCCTGAAAGGAGTCATCCCTAACCCAGTT
The DNA here is from genome assembly GCA_009823505.1 of Rhizomys pruinosus. Classification (NCBI taxonomy): domain Eukaryota; kingdom Metazoa; phylum Chordata; class Mammalia; order Rodentia; family Spalacidae; genus Rhizomys; species Rhizomys pruinosus. The sequence continues at coordinate 1,996,536 of VZQC01013637.1, read as the reverse complement.
TTTGACCTAGTCATTCTGAATTCTCCTAACCATCATGAGAAAGTAAGCTCTCCTAGAAACTATTCTCTGAAGAATTATTTCCTACAGTCCTTTAGTGGCCATAAATTGTTGAAATAATTTGTAAGGGAAGATAGAGGAAAATTAGCCTTATCCAGATAAGGAAATTCTTACCTTACTTTAATGTTAATAATTAAAAGTATAAGAATTGACTAATAGTAAAGGTGAAGAAATCTCACAGTATAGCTGGAGTTAGAATTAGGATTGAAATGGGGGGTTATACTGCCCATGCTTCAGTCTAAGCTACACTGGGGGTGGGAACCTCACTGCACCCCCAAGAATCTCATGAGGCATAGTTATCGGGCAAATATAACAGGCAGTAATTGGAGTTTAATCAGTGTATGATGAATCAAATCAAAAGATCAATATTCAAGGCCAATGTGTGTGGAGATTTTATTAAAGATAGGAAACATAGAAAGAAAAAGTCACAAAAAGGAATTGTTTGGGTCAGGGTTCTCAGCTATGCTTCCCAGACCTTGGATACTAATTAGTTAACTGACCCATTGGGTTAGTGTGTTAGTCAGGGTTCTCTAAAGAAACAGAAGTAACAGGACGAATATATATAGCTATATACAATTTATTGATTTGCTCAAGTGACAGAGTTCAAGGAGTCCAACAGTAGCTGCACCACACTGGAAAGGCCAAGAGAATCCAGGGAACTTCTCAGTCCACAAGGCTGGAAGTCTCAGTAGTCCCACTCTAGTGCTGAAGGCCAGAATGGATTCCAGGAGATCTGCCGGTCTCAGTACACGCTGGGATCCGAAAGGTTGATTACAGCAGCAAGACAAACTCACCAGATGAGAGAGGCAAGCCGCAGGAGAAAAGGGACCAGCTCCTTCTGCCATGGCCTTTTATACTGCCTGCCGGCAGAAGTTAACACCCACATTTGGGGTGGGCCATTCGGGTTGAGGCGGTCCAATCAGAAGACCCTTTTTCTCTTATTTGTTCCTTAGTCCAGTCAAGTTGACATCCAGGATTAACCATCACAGTTAGATAAGGGCATGCAGCTAATAATGTTATTCCTCTGGGGGGGGGGGTTCATTCATGAATATTACTTGGAAGGAATGAAAAACAGACTGTAGACCATTACTGTTCTGGAAAGATATATAATGTATCCTTAGCTGAGAGTAATATTAGTAGCCTGGGGCTCATTGCTCTAACTGTCCCTTGGGATACAGAACCTGTTGAGGGCTCTCCACACAGAGAGCTGCTGAGAGTAAAGAATCATCACGGCCTTTTTACTTCAATATATATTTTTATTGAATTTGGAGCATTTAATATAATGTATCTTGATCATCTTTACACCCCCTCTCCTACATGCACTCCTCCATAGCTTTACTTCTGAATTTAATTTACTCTGTCATATATGTTAAGCCCTATCCCCAGATGTCCCTCAGTGTGAGTTCATTCACTGGAGACTGATCAGTCTATCAAGCATCCTTCCATTAAAGAAAACCTATAGCTCCTCAGCCATCAGTGTATTTTAGGTCAGACATGCCACTATAATTTATATTTTACAAAATAAACTCACCACACAGAGTTAGCTAACCTCCTCAGTTCTCAACAAAGGTAAATGTTATGATTAGATTTGAGTTTTTTGTATCTGCCACCAGGACTTATGCCTTTGAGGACTTTAAAGCAGTATATTTTGATACAGTATTGCTTCCCTCTTGCTAAAATATTCCATTTGGTTATATTTCTTACTGATTTATAGTAATCCACCAAACCCCAAAACATATAACACAACCTTCAAAGAGTTGTCAGATTTGTGCTAGGACGTCACAAACACACTTACAAAATTCATACCAGAAGAATATTACATCTAGTAGTGGTTCAGAACATGGGTTTTAGAAGTTTTCAGTTGTAGGCTCAGGCCTTAATCCTGTCACTTATAATCTTACTTATAAGAATTAAGAATAAACTAAGTAAGTGCTGTAAAACTCTTGTAATAGTGCCTGTTGTATTATAAGGGCTTTAAAAAGCTTTACCAGGCTGCTGCTGTTATTATATTAACAACCATATTTTAATATGGCATAATTTTTCTAGCAAAATTAAGTTTTTGCTATTCAGTTCTTTCTTTTACCCAGATGATGCAACAGATATCTGAAAAATACTTACAAATGATTATTTTACACCAGAGTATTCAAAATAAGGCACTAGTAAATTAGTAAATTAGTTACTATCATATGTACTTGCATACATGACAGATAAAATTTAATGTAGGGGCTGGAGGGATGGCCTAGCGGTTAAGAGCGACGACCGCTCTTGCAGAGGACCCGGGTTCGATCCCCAGCACCCACATGGCGGCTGAGAACCGTCTGTGACTCCGGTTCCAGGAGAACTCCAGTTCCAGGGGAATCCGAGACCGTCTTCTGACCTCCGNGCTTACAGTTAAAAGATTAACCTGGGTTCAGAAGAGACTTTTAGACTATAGACTTTGAATAGAATTAAGACTGGTAAAGACTGAGGGGACTTTTAATTTTGGACTAAATCCATTTTGCATTATGATATGGCCATGACGCCCATGAGGGCCAGGCGACTGGAATGAGGTGGTTTAAATGAGAGTGTTCCCCCATAGGTTTAGAGTATTCAGACAATTTCCCCAGTTGAGGGGCACTATTCGTGTAAAGATCTTAGGACGGTGTGGCCAAGCTGGAGACAGTCAACACTTCATTTGGGGCTGGGCTTTAGTGAATTTTAATGAACCTTGAAATCTCCAGTCCCTTTCTCTCTACTTCATGTGCCTGATGCTCATTGGAAATGTGAACTTTGGCTTTCTCCTCCAGCCCTGGCCACCATGCCTCCTGCCACAATGGACTCTATATTCCTTGGAACCATCAATCATAATCTCAAAAAATCTCCTCCTTTAGCGTAATGTTCCTCTTGCGTCATGGGGATCCGTCATTATTTCACAGCATACAGAAACAGTACCTACTACAGAGTCTCTCGGCTGCCTCCAACCACGGGCCTTCACATTCCCACACTTCAAACCAAGTATCCCTATCAGCCGGCTTTTCTCGTGTTGGCTTCAGGTTCGCCCCTTGCTCTCGTGGCTCTTCTGAAAAACTGTCCCAGAGGAAGACGCTACTTGATGGACCACTTCAATTTCTGGCACCTTCAGTCCTACTTAAGCCAGCCACCATGTGAATGAAACTGTAGAGTTTGGCTGCAAGTTTGGGTTGGAATCTATCCTACTTCAACCACATTCGCAACTTTTCTCTGCCTTTTTCAGTATTTCCTTTCCAAAAGCTGGTACGCTATAAGCTGGGTGTGGCGTCTGCTGCGCCACTGAATGGGATCTACCTGTTTCGATGTCTACCTGATACAACTTGTTAACTACGAAGCACTTCCCTCCTTAACTCAACCTTACATCTCGACTTTTTTCCTTCCTTGTTTATTGCTCCAAATACGCGTCAAGGCTCCTCTTCCTTAATCATTTTAATCTCCTTTTCAAAGGGAGCCTCTCCTTCAGGACATGCCTTGGCTCCACCATTAATATTCTTAGTGTTACTTTCAGATCCAAAACTGTACATTCTGCATTCTTTCTGCCCCACTTGCTATTTTTCACTGTAGATTGCAACAGTATTTACCATTAATAGCCATATCACCATTTCTGTATTGAAATATCCTCTGCCAAAGAAATAGTCCATGCTTTTCAACTGCATCAGGCAAGCATTTGGGCTCTGGGCAAACTGTGGCCAGACTTCTTTGCCAAAATATCCCAGTTGTTGCTTAAATCCTTATTTTCTTTTGCAAATATTTTTTTTCTCAAGCAACATTGTTTTCTTCTAGGCTTCTACTAGAAAAGACCATTAAGCTCTGCTGATAGTAGTCAACAGCTTTTCTAGCCCAAAGTTCCAAAGTCTTCCACATTTCTCCAACCACCCACATGGTCAGGTTCTTTATAGCCAACACTCCATTTCTGGTACCAGATATTGTATTACTCACTTTTCCTGTTGCTGTGATAAACCACCATGACCAAGGGAACTTATAAAAGGAAGAATTTATTTGAGTTTATGATTGACAGTTCCAGGGAATTAAGAGTCCATTTGTGGCAGGGAGGCATGGTGATTGGGGTTGGAGCAAGAAAAGCCAAGGTTCACATCTCAATAAGCACAGAAAGACAGAGACTAGCAAACTAGAGCCGTGCAAATACTTGGTTTGAACTCACTAAGTTTCCCACCTCCATGATGGGTCACACTCCCCAGCATGGCCACACCTTCTAAGACCTTTCCAAAACAGTGCCACCCAAATGTGGACAAAATGTCTTAATACTTGAAGCCTTTGGGGGTCATTCTCACTCAAATCACCACCAGGGATAATAGGAGAGAGAGGGTATTAAGAGAGGAAGAAAGAATACCTAGAATGTATTATATTACATGTTAGTGCTTGAAATGTCAGATGAGATAAATGAACTAATAATAAAAATGTGTCTTTTCTAATAGTATGTGAAATATAATATTTCCTACAAGAACTTGCACAACTTTATATGGCCTCTCAGCGGGACAATCTTTATTAGATCCTTTCAAAGTAAAAACAATCCTACAGGGCCGGCAAATTTTGTGGTGATCTCAGCAACTGTCTTGAGGAGGAGAATGGAGGGAGAAGGAAAAGCCATGGGGGCATACATGGCTGCCTGGCAGCCACATGGTGGGGAGAAGGAAGCTTTACAAAAAAGTTAGAGAAACAGTAAAGAGCTACAAGATGATAGGGCACCCCAAAACATTAAAGAAAGCATGTTTAGAAAGTAGAATGGAAAAAAAAAAAGGAGAGATTATGCTTTTCTAAAGAATTCAGAAAGGTGGGCAGACTTACAGAGACCTCCAAATCTGTGGCAAGATCCAGAAGCACTGCAGTGAGAGGTGGAACTCCAGGCAGGAAAAGCTCACTATCTCATTAATCCACTAGGTATTCCACTCATCTATTTAGCATAACGTTAGGGGAACCTTCCTTCCCAGGGGTGGTCTGCTTAGGTTTGGGTCTTCCAAGATCCAGAATTCCCAGCATCCCCAGAGCACACAGATGTACACTTCCTCCAAAAACTGTCAATCTATGACCACTTTTCTCCACCTGGTATGGTCTCCCCCCAAGACATTTAAAAGGGGCCTGACCATGGTGATGACCATTCTGTCCCCTCGTTGGGCTGCCATGTCGCTAACAACATGCAAAACTTAAAGCCCTGGACTCATTCCTGAAATATGATTCCCAGTAAGGGACCTGAAGCCTTGATTGTCTTCTCTTCCTTGTCATTTGGGGTTCAGGGCTGCATAGATCTAATGTAATATGCATATTAAGTCTAATAGGTCCCATGACCAGATTATTTATTAGTGAAATTGGAGAGGTAGGTTTTTCGACAGATGGATTGTATATTTTCTAGGGTTTACCAGATAATGATATGGAGGATATTTGCTACTCTAAAAAAAATGGCCTTGTTTAATAGTATCACTTTAGCTACTTTCTTCTGGTATTAATAGAGTAGCAAATAGTCTCCACAACACTGCCTGGTAAACACTATAAAAATCTACAGTCTATCTGTTGAAAAATCTACCATTCCAGGTTCAATGGTCAATCCTATGGTTATGAGACCACACAGTCATCTAGTCATGGGACCACCCTTGGAAAGGTAGGTTCACCATAAGCTATGCTAAATAGATGGGTGGAATACCTAGTTTGCTAACGAGACAGTGGACTCTTCCTGCCTGGAGTCCACCTCCCAGTACAGTGCTTCAGGATCCAGCCACAGAGATGGAAGTATCTAAAAGTCTGTCCATCTTCCTAATTCTTCAGAAAAGTTTTAATCTTTTCCTTAATGCTCCTTCATACCCCTAGACACATGCCTTATTTAATGCTTTGGGCTGCCCTAGCATCTTGCAGCCATTTACTTGCTCTCGAATATTTTATTTCTCTCCCATTCTCCCCCACTCCCCATTCTCCCCCTCAAGGCAGCTGCTGAGATTTCCAGCTTGCCTAGCTCATTAGGGAATTTTCTTTCCTATTTCTAATAAAATTACATCGAAGTCATCATTTGAGTCCATTCTTAAATTCTATTATGAATGAGATTTAGAAAGTTCTAAGGAACACTCTCCTGGTTTCAGTATTAAAGAACAAAGATTAAAAGAAAAGGAGGGTAATAACACAAAGGTAAAGTGATTGTATCTGAAAGATTTGACAAGAGTTAAATGCAAACTTTCTATACATTCAATGTAGTAATTCTACAGTTGAAGGATAATCCAATACATGGATGGTTCAGGGGTTGAGAACACTAGCTGTTCTTGAACAGGACTTTAGTTTGGTTCTCAACACCCACAGGTGGCTAACCATCTTTAATTCCAGTTCCAGATCTGGTGCCCTCTTCTGAATTTGCATGACTTGGGAGGACCTACATATATGCAGGCAATACACTCTTACACCTAAAATAAAATAATTAAAATGTTTTAAAAGATAAAGGTATTTAAAAAACAAACAGGCAAAACTTGGAAACAATTGGAAATATCTGTTTAGAGTGGCAGAACAGAGTGTGAAAGTTCCCAGAATGAACTGCAGCATTTTGAGTTTGGAATGTTGCAGATCCAGAGACTATTCACAAATTATCTGGGGACATCTTTAACCTCATAAATATCCACTCCTTGCTTACATCTATTTCTTAATTTACTTTTTTGTGAATAATAAAATATATTCATTTAGCTGATTTCCAGGTCCCACCAATCAAAACGCTAAGAATATGATCAGATTGCATCTGAGACATACAGTAGAAACCCCTCATTCTCACTTTGCCATGACCTGCCTTCTGAATGTATCCACCAATGTATTTGAAAAGTATCTAGATTTATGACTTTGTTCTGTCACCTATAAAATCTTAATGTAACTGTTACCATGCTGGAACATGGAATTGAGCAAGTGAAATCTGTGTTTCCTACACGTGTGGGTCCAACTCTATTCAATTTGACTCCAGAATTAAACCATCTCTTCAGCTCGCTTGGAGGTAGAGGAGTATTCTGTTGTGTCGACAATAGCAAAGGATTTTGTTTTGTTTTGTTTTGTTTTCTCACATATCTCCATAGAAATGACCAGTTCTTGGATCAGTATGTCCAAGCTCTAGATTATTCACTTATCCATATTTGTGCTATTTGCATTATTGAATGAAACAGATATAAGCATTATTCAATCTGGTTTCACAACATGTCTAATTTCAAATAATGTTAAAAATTTGAAAATATTGATTTTTATTTACATGTGCATAAATATGATTAAGTAAATGGAAGTTCTCATTTGTTGAGTTTTCATCAGCAATGTGATTTTTTTGTATAATACTGTGAATTCAAAGATATATATGACAGCCTTAAACACAAGGTAGATAAGACGAAGTTCTGTACTACCTGTTAGGTTCATTTCCAGGGGAGACCCCAGCATGCAAAAGTATTCAGGACGCCAATAAAAAGAGAACTCAGGTTTTATTTTAGGGAAGGATGGTCTGGCCTCTGACTGGAAGCACGACAGCCAGCAATAACATGGCTGCTTTGGCAGACTTTTAAGGGGAAGGTAGGCAATAAGGTATGGACAATAAGGCCCAAATTTAGGGCACAGCTATAGCAGGAACATAACAAGTATGGGCCTGTGGCGTCTTATCCTGTTGGGAGTTAGACCTATAGGGTACAGGCAAGGTTAGGGTGTAGGCTCGTCTAGGGAAGTCAAGGCAATATGGGCATGGGCAACTGTCTCTGCTCGACATGAAGCCAAGGCAATGGTTACTCAGCTTATCTTTGATCCCAGTAGTCTGAGATGGTGGTCCAAGAGATAGACTACACTTCCCTCGTTTTTTTTTCCAGCGGTCCAAGGTTAACTGCAGTCTTTTTGTTCATAGGATTGAAGGAGGAGACCACATGTTTTTCCTATCTAGACTGTTCCTGCGCTGACCAGAAACAATAAAGTTGGGGTTAATGACACAGAATGTGAGATGCTTTACACCTGGGTGTCACGGTTGTCAGCATGCAGATGTCCATATAACTAAAGGGAGAATAAGTAAAAGTTGATTAAAACTGGTATGGGTGAGTTGCTGAATATGGTCTTGTAAGCACTGGATAAGGCAGGATGGTTTTATCAGGATGAGACTCAAAGTTACTAGAGGTCCAATTACGGAATTACAGTCATTGGGTTATGCATGTCCAGGATTCCCCACCCCACAGCCCAGGGGAAGATACAATTTTGGCATTGTATTAGTCAGGGTTCTCTAAAGAAACAGAAGTAACAGGACGAATATATATATAGCTATATAAAATTTATTGTTTTGCTCACGTGACAGAGTTCATAGAGTCCAACAGTAGCTGCACCACATGGGAAAGGCCGAGAGAATCCCAGCATGGAACCTGGCTCAAGTCTGCCCAACAAAAAATAAACAAATCTAAACAGATCGTGGCCTGGACGTTCTCAAGATTACAGCTCCAATCTAGTGCTGGTAAGCGAACTCACGCGAATGTAGATTCCAGAGAGATTCCTGTCCTGGGATCTCAGTACACGCTGGATCGAAAGATAGTTGTAGTCACAGGCAGCAAGGAGCAAACTCACCAGATGAGAGAGGCAAGCCGCAGGAGAAAAGGGACCAGCTCCTTTCTGCTCGTGGACTTTTATACTGCCTGCGGCAGAAGGTAACACCCCACATTTGGGTGGGCCATCCGGGTTGAAGGAGTCCAATCCAAAGATCTTTTCTCTTATTTGTTCCTTAGTCCAGTCAATGTGACACCCAGGATTAACCATCACAGGCATCAAGAACATTTTGGCTTCTAGCTAAGAAACTGGCTTACCATTTTTTTTTTTTTTTTGGTGGGGGGGTGTTTTACTAAGATCTGAAGTTTTATAGCCAAAGTTCAATTTATTGGGCTTTAAAGAAATATACTTATTCCTTTAATTTCTGGCTATCCTTTCCTTTTGGGTGTTTAAGTCCACACAGTTAGATCAGGTTAACAAAGTTTTGTTTTCTCAAAGTCAGTTGAGGATCTGGTCCTTAGGGGTCACTTTGGTTTCTTTGGCAGTGGCTGGGTCCATTTGGCTTCCTTTTTACCAGTTCCATCTACAAGAGGACAAAGTCTGGTCTTGCTTGAACAGGTTTCCCTTCGAAGCATGGAAAGAGAAAATTCCTCTGTGTTGACCTTCTTCTTTTTAGACTAAACAGTGGTTCAAATCCTTCTTGTACCTCCATGACCTCTCTGAACAAGAAGACAGGTGACTCACAGTTAAAGAGAACATTTCAAGAGATGCTCCCATACACAGTTCCCTGGGATTTAGTTGATCGCAAAGGACAAGTAAGAAAGTTGTCCCTTAAGTCCCTTGGCTGAATTTGCATGGTCATTAAGTATGTTTTTAACCACTCAAAAAGGCTAAGTTTCACCAACCTGATACTTTTAATTACTATGTAGTATTTAGATCAAGCCTGAACAAAACTCAACCAGCCTTGTACTAGAACAGAGATTTATTTATTTATTTTTTTGGGGGGGTATTTTTATCTATTATCTTTTTTATTTCTAGACCCGTGTTCCCGCCATTCCCCCACCCCGCCAGAGCTCATGCATTCTTCCAAACATTGCTTTTCATCTCTTAGTCTTTCCCACTATTGTCCATGTGGAAGTTGGACTGTTTTGAGCAGAAAGTTCACTTGTTTCCAGTCAGTTCTTTGATGCAGTTCTTTCTGTGGTTGTTGTTTCCAAAAATGCATTACGCCCAATTGCTTTGTACAAAAGCTCAGTGGGCCCCACACAAGAAATACTTACAATTGGGTAATTTGCACTAGCATCCACAGATGCAGGGATTACCATTCGTCGTTTGTTTTTTCTGGGGACTGTGTGTTACTTCACTCAGCATGATGTCCTCTAGCTCCAGCCATTTTCCTGCAAAGCTCATGATGTCATCTTTCTTTACTGCTGCATAGAACTCCATTGTGTAGATGTACCACATTTTCTCTATCCACTCATTAGTTGAGGGGCATTTGGGTTGGTTCCAGCTCCTTGCTATTGTGAAAAGAGCTGAAATAAACATGGCCGTGCATGTATCTCTGTGGTGGGGTGAGTCTCGAGGGTACATGCCTAGGAGTGGTATGGCTGGGTCGGGTGGCAAGTTCATTCCAAGTCTCCCAAGGGTTCTCCACACTGTTTTCCATAGTGGCTGCACAAGTTTACATTCCCACCAGCCGTGGATGACTGTCCCCTTTCCCCACAATGTCTCCAGCACTTGGTATCATTTGTTTTCTTGATCCTAGCCAGTCTTATAGGAGTGAGATGATATCTTAAAGTGGTTTTGATTTGTATTTCCTTAATGATTAGTGATGTTGAAGACTTCTTAAGGTGTTTTTCAGCCATCTCTAATTCCTCACTTGTGAAGTCTCTGTTCAGCTCTTTGCTCCATCTATTGAGTGGGTCATTTGTTTTCTTTTTTCTTTGTTTTTTGAGTAGTTTATATATTCTGGAAATCAATGCTTTGTCAGATGTTGCTGTGGTGAAGGTTTCCTCCCACTCTGTGGGATTTCTCTTCACTTTCTTGATTGTTTCTTTTGATGTACAGAAACTTTTGAGTTTAATGAGGCCCCATTTGTCAATTGTTGACCTTAATTCTTGGGCAGCTGCTTCCTGATTTAGGAAGTCTTTTCCTATGCCTATGTCTTGCAGTCTGCTGCCAAATTTTTCTTCTATCGCCTTCAGAGTTTGGGGTTTCACCTTGAGGTCTTTGATCCATCTGGAGTTGACTTTTGTACAGGGAGAGAGGTAGGAGTTTAATTTCATTCTTCTAGAAGTGGTGATCCAGTTTTCCAACACCACTTGCTGATGATGCTGTCTTTTCTCCATTGTGTCTTCTATAACTTCTGATTTTACCACAAACTAGTGCTACTTGAGCACTGAAAATACCTCAGCAAAAGAGAATATACCTTATATTTTTAAAAAATGCAATCAAGAAATAACCCCAGATGGTTAAGTCCCAACTCAGGAATATAAGGAGCATGAAAAACCAAGGAAGCACAACTACTTCAAAAATTACTAGTCCCACAGTAATGGCTTCCAGTGAGAGTGAATCAGATGGAATCTCAGACACATAACTGAAAAGAATGATTAAAAGTATGTTCGCAGAAGTCAAAGGAGAAAATAAAATCCTGAATCAATCTCAAGAGAATGCAAATAACCAACAGAAAGAAATACAGAAGTTGATACAGTATATAAAAGAGAAATTCTATAAACATGAAATATTGAAAACCAAACTAAACTACCAAAAATAAAAAAAAAATAAAATTAATGAAGTAAAAAGCACTGTGGAAAGCCTTACTAATATAATGGACTAAGAAAGGAACAGAATGTCTGAGGGTGAAGATAAGGTGCAAGAATTAGAGTACTGCAGCAAGGACGAAAATAAACTAAGAAAGCAAGAGCAGTGCTGCCAGGACACTTAGAATATAATGGGAACCCCAAATATGAGAATCAGGGGTATAAAAAGTAATGAAAAGGAGGAGGAGAAGGAGGAGGAAGGGGAAGAGAAGCAGCTGCAGCAGAAGGAAGAAGACCAGGAGGAAGAGGAGGAGAAGCAGGAACACAAGGAACAGGAGTAAGAAGAGGAACAGGAAGAGGAGGAGATGGAGGAGGAGATGGAGGAGGAAGAGCAGGAAGAGGAGGAGGAACAGAAAATATTTTCAATAATATCATAGCAGAAAACTCCCCAAAAGTAGATAAACATGTGAATCCAGATACAGCAGGCCTTTGAAACACCTAACAGACAAGATCTTGAAAGGACTTCTCCTTATCATGTTATAACTATATCAGTAAACATACAGAACAAAGAAGGAATATTGAAAACAGCATGCAAGGAACATCAGGTCACATATAAAGGTCAGACCATAGAACAACAGCAGATTTTCAACACAAATGGTAAGACTCGGGAGAACTTTGGATGCTGTAATATAATGTATGACCATTACACCAGCTCTACAAAAGATTACAGATGGAAGCCTCCACACTGAAGAGAAAGACAAATGTATCTTTGGATCCACAGGAAAAAATAACCTACAACCGAACAAGAGGTAAAACAGTAAACCAAAATCAACAAAGTGACAGGAATTAATACACACTTCAATGACAATGATTATCAGTGGTGTCAATTCTTCCAATCACATACTTCAGACTGGCAGAATGGATTAAAAGTTAGTCTCCAGTGGGCCTGTTGCCACTGTGAGACTTGAGGGTGAACCTAGATCAGGGACTTCCCAGGACCATCTGAAACACAGGTAGGAGCTGGGCACTTCAGCCAGGAGGATTGTTGGAAAGATCTATCTCTGGGTTGTTGGATAATTGTTTCATTGATTTGTTGGATAACTAAATCATTAGCTGGTGTGGCTGCTGGGGCAGAGTTACCCCACTAGCTGGTATTAAAGTTGGGCCTGTTGCCACTGTGAGACTTGAGGGTTCAGATCTTAGATCAGGGACTTCCCAGGACCACTGAAGCACAGGTAGGAGCTGGGCACTTCAGCCAGGCGGAATGTTGGATAGTTCTATCTCTGGGTTGTTGGATAATTGTTTCATTGATTTGTTGGATAACTAAATCATTGTCTTGTGTGGCTGTTGGTGTGGAGTCGCTCTAGCTGGTATTAAAGTTGGGCCTGTTGCCACTGTGAGACTTGAGTGTGCAGAGCTTAGATCAGGGACTTCCCAGGACCACCTGAAGCACAGAGTAAAACCCCCCCCCCCAAATTGGAACTGTTGAGGGAGTGTCCAAGTGGATATTTGGGGGGACCTTCAGAACAGAAAGGGAAGAGTGAGTTAGACCTCTAATATATAAACAAAATTGAAAGCCTGAAACCCAGACAAGTGAAAACTTCATAAACAAGGAGAAAAAAAGGCATCTGAAGGAGGCAAGCAAAGCAAGCCTTCAACATAGTGAAGAGGCATTTGTGATTTGCATCAGAATACAGGCAAAAAGGGAAATCCACATACCAAGGGACAAGACAAAGGGACAACATGGGAAATGTGCAGGATAATTCCATACCAATCTCGAACATCCCTGTGGGAGATTCCTACAGTGGGATACCCCTGGGGATGGCCCAGGACACAGATCTTAGAGGAATAATTGCAGAAATATTCAAATAAATCAAATAATATAAAGAACAAGTCAGAGAACTAAGAAGAGAGAATGAAAAACTCAAGAAAGACCTAGAGGAAGTGGAAACACTGAAAAATGAAACCAACCAGCTAAGCAAGGAGCTAGAGGAAGAGATTGAAAAGCTCCAAAAAGAAGTGGAAATACTAAAGAAATCACAGGATGGAATGAAAAAGGAAATAGAACACTCATACAGTCAAGACGAAGGAATGGAAAAAGTCTCAGAAATAGAATGGAGAAAGAAGAACAAAGAATATCAGACCTGGAAGACAACACAGAACAAATAAAACGATCAAGTAAAGATTATGAAACATTTAAAAATATACAAAAGTGGAACAACCAGGAATTGTGGGACACTATGAAAAGATCAAACCTCCGCATCATAGGAATAAAAGGAGAAGAATCCCAAGAAAATGGTATTGATCAGATTTTCAACACAATAATAGATGAAAATTTCCCCAAATTTAAACAAGACAAACCCATACAAATACAAGAAGCACATAGAACTCCAAACAGACAATATCAGAAAAGAAACTCTCTATGCCATGTAATAGTTAAAATGCTAGATACCCAAAATAAAATTCTGACAAGAGAAAAGCAACAAGTTACATATAAGGGGAAACCCATCAGAATTACAACTGACTTCTCAGTGCAAACCATGAAAGCAAGAAAGACATGGAGCAAAGCATTCCCAGTGATAAAGGACTATAGATGCCAAACAAGGTTACTATACCCAGCAAAAATGTCAATTATAGTTGAAGGAGAGAGAAAAATCTTCCATGACATAAACAAGGTGATATAATACATGTCCAGAAAACCAACCCTTCAGAAAATACTTGAAGAAATTCAAAGGACAGAAGAAGGGAACAACTATCCCCAAGCACCTAGAAAGGGAAATTAATAAAAACATAACTGCAGAAGTAGAAAACGAGACTAAAAATGCAAATGGATAACAAGGTGAAAGGAAGTGACATGCATCTTTCAATTATAACCTTAAATATTAATGGACTAAATTCCCCAATCAAAAGACATAGACTGGGAGACTGGATTAGAAAACAGAAACCATCTATATGCTGTCTAAAAGAAACCCAGCTCACTGTCAAGGATAGGCACCAATTTAAGGTGAAGGGATGGAAAAAAATATTCCAAGCAAATGATACCAAAAAGAAAGTGGGTGTTACTATTTTAAAATCAGACAAAATAGACTTCACAGTAAAAGAAATCAGAAGGGACAAAGAGAGCCATTACATCTTTATCAAAGGAACAATTGACCGTGAAGATTTCAAAATCATGAATATATATGCACCAAACTCTGGTGCACCAAACTTTATAAAGACAATTCTCCAGGACCTCAAGGCACAGATTAACCCCAGTGCAATAATAGTTGGGGACTTCAGTACCCCACTAAGTCCTCTGGACATATCGACCAGACAAAGAATAAACAGAGAGACACATCTGAACTGAATGGTATGATACACCAAACAGACCTCATGGACATCTATTGAATATTCCACCCAAATACCTGAGAATAAACTTTCTACTCAGCAACCCATGGAACATTCGACAAAACTGACCACATAATTGGACACAGAAAAAACCTCCACAAATACAAAAAGATTGAAATAATTTCATGCATCCTATCAGATCACAGTGCAATAAAGCTCATTATCAACACCAGGATAAGTCCTGCTATCTACAAGAACACATAGAGACTAAACAACACTCTCCTAAGTAGTGAATGGTTCAAGGAAGAAATAAAGAAAGAAATAAAAGCATTCCTGGAATTGAATGACAATGATAATACAACACAACAAAACCTGTGGTATACTTTAAAAACAGTCCTAAGAGGGAAGTTTATAGCCCTGAGTACCTACATCAGAAAAGCAGAAAGATCAGAAGTGAACAATCTAACACTGCAGCTAAAAACACTTGAGAGACAACAATAAATGGACCCTAAAAGCAACAGACAGGAAGAAATAACAAAAATCAGAGCAAAAATCAATGAAACAGAAATAAAGAAAACAATACAAAAAAAAAAAAAATCAATGGATCCAAAAGTTGGTTCTTTGAGAGAATAAACAAGATATACAGACCTCTAGGCCAGTTAACCAAAGAAAGAAAGAGCAACTCCAAATCAATAGAATTTGTGATGAAAAGGGAAACATCACAACAGATAATGAAAAGATCCAGACAATCATATGGAAATATTTCAAAAACCTATACTCTACTAAGTTTGAAAACCTAGAAGAAATGGACGAATAACTGAAATCATGGAAATCACCAAAGCTTAACCAAGAAGAGAGCAACAGCTTAAACAGACACATAATATATGAAGAAATTGAAGATGTAATAAGAAAAATCCCATCTGAAAATAGCCTAGGCCCAGATGGTTTCCCAACAGAATTCTATAAAACATTTCAAAAAGACTTACAACCATTATTACTCAGAAGGCTTCAAGCAGAGGGAAATCTCCCAATTTCCTTCTATGAAGCCAGTATCACTCTAATACCAAAACCAGGCAAAGAATAAACAAAAAGGAGAACTATAGACCCATCTCATTAATGAACACAGATGCAAAAATTCTAAACAAAATTCTTGCAAACTGCATACAGACCCACATGCAAAAGATCATCCATCATTACCAAGTTGGATTCATACCAGAGACTCAGGGATACTTCAACATATGAAAATAAGTATCATCAAACATATAAATGGACTGAAAGACAAAAACACAGGATCATCTCAATTGATGCGGAAAAAGCCTTTGACAAAATCCAGCATCCCTTCATGCTTAAAGTCCTAGAGGGAATTGGATTGGAGGAATCATTCCTCAATATAATCAAAGCCATATACAGGAAACACACAGCCAATTAAAATCCCCAAGAGTTTTTTCACAAGCTTGGAAAAAAAAAGCCCTTAATTTCATGTGGAAAAAACAAAAGACCCCGAATAGCCAAAGCAACTCTGAGCAAAAAGAGCAATACAGGGGGGGAATCTCTATACCAGACTTCAAACTATACTACAGGGCTATGGTCATAAAAACAACTTGGTACTGGCACAGAAACAGACCTGTTGACAAATGGAACAAACCTGAAGATCCAAACCTGAGCACATACAATTTCAGCCACCTCTTAATTGACAAGGGGGCCAAGTAGACACAATGGAGGAAAGACAGCATCTTCAACAAGTGGTGTTGGCAAAACTGGATCACCACTTGTAGAAGAATCAAGTTAAATCCTTACCTCTCGCCCTGTACAAAAGTCAACTCCAGATGGATCAAAGACCTAATGTGAAACCCAAAACTCTGAAAGCGATAGAAGAAAAAGTTAGCATCAGACTACAAGACATAGGCATAAGAAAAGACTTCCTAAATCAGACAGTGACTGAGTAAGAAATATGATTGACAATTGACAAGTGGGACCTCATTAAACTCAAAAGCTTCTGTACATCAAAAGAAACTATCAAGGAAGTGAAGAGAGAAAACCCACAGAATGGGAGGAAACCTTCACTGCAGATACATCTGACAAAGCATTGATTTGCAGAGTATATAAACTACTCAAAAAACAAAGAAGAAAGAAAACAAATGAATCACTCAAAAGATGGAGCAAAGAGCTGAACAGAGACTTCACAAGTGAGGAATTAGAAATGGCTGAGAAACATCTTAAAAAGTGTTCATCATTGCTAATAATTAAGGAAATGCAAATTAAAACTACTTTAAGATATCATCTCACTCCTATAAGACTGGCTAGGATCAAGAAAACAAATGATACCAAGTGCTGGAGAGGTTGTGGGGAAAGGGGAACACTCATCCACTGCTGATGGGAATGTAAACTTGTACAGTCACTATGGAAAGCAGTGTGGAGAACCCTTGGAAGACTCAAGATGAGCTTACCACCTGACCCAGTCATACCACTCCTGGATATATACCCACAAGACTCTTCTTACCACAGAGATACATGCACAGCTATGTTTATTGAAGCTTTCTTCACAATAGCAAAAAGCTGGAATCAACCCAAATGCCCCTCAACTGACAACTGGATAGAGAAAATGTGGTTCATCTACACAATGGAGTTCTATGTAGGAGTAAAGAAAGATGACATCATGAACGTTGCTGGAAAATGGATGGAACTAGAAGATATTATGTTAAGTGAATTAACACAGTCACAGAAAAACAAATGATGAATGGTATCCCTCATCTGTGGATGTTAGCACCAATTACCTAGTTGTAAGTATTTCTTGTGCATGACCCCTTGAGCTTTTGTCCAAGTAGTTGGGAATGGTGTATATTGGAAAGAACAACAACAACAACAGCAGAAAGGACTGCATCAAAGAACTGAATGAAACAGTGAACTTCTGCTCAAAATATTGACTTCCACATTGAGAATTTTAAGAAAGACTGAGAAAGAGATGAAAAGCATGTTTGGCAGAATGCATGAGCTCTGGCAGGGTGGGGGAATCGGGGGGGGACACGGGTCTAGATTTGATTAGTAACATAATCTTGTACAAAAAAAAATATATATATATAATAAAAGCATTTTTAGTATGTACTGTTTTTCTTATTTTATTTTATTTATGTGTATGAATGTACTGTTTGCATGTAGGTTTGTGCACCCGTGTCGTGCAATGCCGTGGAAGTCAGAAGAGGGTGTCAGATTCTCCTGGAACTGGAGTTCTTCTGGAGTTGGAGTTACAGATGGTTCTCAGCCGCCATGTGGGTGCTGGGGATTGAACCAGGGTCCTCTGCATGAGCGGTTGACGCTCTTAACCACTAGGCCGTCTCTCCAGCTCCAATAAAAACAGTTTTTTTAAAAAGTTAGTCTCCATTTGTATATTGCCTCAAAGAAATGGACTTCACTATAAAAAGAAACACTACCTTGAGGCAAAAGTGTGGAAAAAGTATTATAAGCAAATAGAACTATGGAACAAGTAGGTATTGCTGTTCTAACATCTGAGAAAATAGACTTCAAATCAAAATTAGTCAGAAGAATTAGATCACTTCACAATTATAAAGAGAACAATATACAAGAGGGTATATGGTTTTGAGTACATAAAATGAACGCAGATGCAAAAATTCTAAACAAAATACTTGAAATTTTGTGCAAGTATTTGCATGTCATGAGAGAAACCAATTCATAAATCAAATACTAGTCAATATAAAGTCACAGATTAATCCCAGGAAAAAGTAGCTGGTGAATTCAATTCCTCACTGTCAACAATTGAGAGGTCATCCTACAAAAAAAAAAAAAAAGTCAGAGAAACAAATACCTGAATTAAGTGATATTAAAATAGACATCGATATACTATTATATCCAAACACTAAAGAATACACATCAGGCTGTGCAACGTTCTTTAAAAGACACAAATCGAGTCATATACTTATAAGAAAATTGAAATAATTACTTGTATTCTATTTGATTACAATGGAATATAATTACAAGTCAACAACAAGGATAAAATTTAGAACATACACAGACTCATGGACATGAAGTAACAGACTATTGAATGATGAAGGGTTTATTGAAGAAAGCAAAAGGAAACAACAAATTCCAAGAACTGAATGAAAATGAAAGCATAATATATCAAATCCTATGGGACACAATGCAAGTCCTCATAAGAAGGCTCCAAGGGCTTTCATCAAATAATTAGAGAGATGCAAATGAATTACTTAGTAATACACTTTTCTGCATGCAAAACCAAAAATAACACAAATTCCAAATCAGTAGACAGAAATAAATAATTAAGATCACGGCATAAACTGATGAAATGTAAATCTCAAAACCAGTAAAAAATTAATGAAAATGATTCTTTAAACAACATTGACAACTCCTTATCTATATTAACCAAAAGAAAGAGGAGACACAATTCAAAAAATTAGGAAGGAAAGGGGACCCATTATAGCAAATGTTGATTAATCTCAGAAGATAATTAGGACATATCTTTAAAACGTATGTTCATGGGGCTGTAGAGATGGCTTAGTGAGTAAAATAATTTTTGATTACTTGATGCAGGTACTTGAAGACTTCTTATGAAAATTTTCATGGTTCTTATGCATATCTTACACATTGTGTTGTGCGTGAAGACTGAATTAGGTTTCCATAACCATTTTAATATTGGACTTGATTACACTTATGCTGGAAGGCAGGAAAATGTGGATGATGGCTTGATGGCTAATGAGTATAGCTTATATAGAAAGGTTCAGTTTCAATGAAAGACCCTGTCTCAAAAAAGAACACAGTTGTATTGGGGATTTCCCCAAACCACCTGAAGCAAAGGTAGGAGCTGGGTGCTTCAGCCAGGCAGAGTGTTGGGTGTGATTCATTCCTCTTTGGGTCAATTGGCTTGTGTGGCTGTGGGGACAGAGTTTTCCTCCTAGCTGGCATAAAAGGTGGGCCTGTGCGAGACTTGAGATTGGGGATTTCACAAGACTACCTGAAGCACAGGTACAGCAATCCGCCCCCCAACTGGGATTGCCCAAGGAGTGTCCAAGTGGATTCTTTGGAGAACCTTCAGAACAGAAAGGGAATAGTGAGTTAGACTTCCAGGAGAAAGCCTAAAACTTAGACAAGTCAACACTCCATAAGCAAGGAGAAAAGGAGAAAAACAAATCAATCAAACAAACAAGAAAGCATCTGAAGGAAGTAAGCAAAGCAAGCCTTCAACACAGTGAAGAGGCATTTAGGATTCACATTGGAAAACAGGCAAAGAGAAACCTACAGGCCAGGGACATGAAGAGACAACATGGGAAAGGTGCAGGATAATTTCACACCAAACTCTATAAAGCCTGTAGAAGATTCCTAGAGTGGGAACCCCCTGGGGATGGCCCAGGACACAGATATTAGAAGTACAATTCTGAACATACTTAAAGAAATCAAAGACTATAAAGAGCAAGTCAGAGAACTAAGAAAAGAAAACGAAAAATTCAAGAAGGACCTAGAGAGAGAGAATGACAAACTCTGTAAGGAAGTGGAAACACTGAAAAGATCCCATGTTGAAAAAGATAAGGAAACCAACCAGCAAAGCAAATAGCTACAGGAAGATACTGAGAAGCTCCAAAAAGAAATGGAAATACTAAAGAAATCACAGGACAGAATGATAAAGTAAATCAAACATTCATCCAATCAAGAGGAAATGAATGGAAAAAGCCTCAGAAGTAGAATGGAGGAAGCAGAACAAAGAATATCAGACCTGGAAGATAACAAAGAACAACTAAAAACCTCAAGTAAAGATTATGAAAACTTTAAAAATTCACAAAAGTGGAACAATCAGGAACTGTGGGACACTATGAAAAGATCAAACTTCCTCATCATAGGAATAGAGGAAGGAAAAGAATCCCAAGAGAATGGTATTGATCAGATCTTCAACAGAGTAATAGATGAAAATTTCCCTGAACTAAGAAAAGACAAACCAATACAAATACAAGAAGCACATAGAAGTCCAGACAAGATCAGAAAAGAAATTCTCCATGCCATATCATTGTTAAAACGCTAGACACCCAAAACAAAGACAAAATTCTGAAGGGCACAAGAGAAAAACAACAAGTGACCTATAAGGGGAAACCTATCAGAATTATAACTGACTTCTCAATGCAAACTATGAAAGCAAGAAGAACGTGGAGAAAAGCATTCCCAGTGTTAAAGGACTATAGATGCCAACCCAGGTTACTATACCTAGCAAAAATGTTGATTATAGGTGAAGGAGAAAGAAAAATCTTCCATGACATAAACAAGTTGAAAGAATACATGTCCAGAAAACCAACACTTCAGAGAATACTTGAAGCAATTCGAAGAACAGAAAAAAGGAGCAACTATCCCCAGGCACCTAGAAGGAGAAAATAATATAAGCATAATGGCAGAAGTAGAAACCGAGACCAAAAATGCAAATGGATAATAAGGTGAAAGGAAACAACACAAATCTATCAGTTATAACCTTAAATATTAATGGACTAAACTCCCCAATCAAAAGACATAGACTGAGAGATTGGATTAGGAAACAAAACCCATCTATATGCTATCTACAAGAAACACATCTTACCTTCAAGGATAGGCACCACTTTAAAGAGAAAGGATGGAAAAAAATATTCCAAACAGATGGTACCAAAAAGAAAGCAGGTGTTGCTATTTTAATATCCGACAAAATAAACTTTAAAGTAAAATAATTCAGAAGAGACAAAGAAGGCCATTACATTTTTATCAAAGGAACAATTCACCAAGAAGATTTCACAATTATGAATATATATGCACCAAACTCTGGTGCACCAAACTTTATAAAGACAATTCTCCAGGACCTCAAGGCACAGATTAACCCTAGTACACTCATAGTATGGGACTTCAATACCCCACTGAGCCCTTTGGACAGGTCAACCAGACGAAGAATAAACAGAGAGACATCTGAACTGAATGATATGATACACCATATGGACCTCACAGACATCTACCACATATTCGACCCTAATACCAGAGAATACACTTTCTACTCAGCACCCCACAGAACTTTCTCCAAAATAAACCACATACTGGCACACAGAAGAAACCTCCACAAATACAAAAAGATTGAAATGACTTGATGCATTCTATCAGACCACAATGCAATAAAGCTCACTATCAACACCAGGATAAGCCCTGCTATCTACAAGAACATATGAAGACTAAACAACACACTCTTTAATAATGAATGGGTCAAGGAAGAGATAAAGAAAGAGATAAAGATAAAGAAAGTACGGCAAACTGAGAAATGTCAATATGATCTGAAAACAATTGTGCTTTTATATTGTGAATCCCTTAAAAAATAATAAAAAATTAAAAAAAAAAACAGAAAAAAGGACATAGTTGAAAAATATATCCCAACATCAATCTGTGGCCTCACAACCACCCACATGGGCAAAGGCATCCACACATACACATGGATACACACACACACACACACACACACACACACACACACAAAACCACATTCTACTACATTAAAAATGTAAAAGAAGTGTATATTTGTAGATGTATATGACCTACCAAAGTTAAACCAACACGAGTAATTTAAACATATTTATAGAAAGCAAGAAGATTGGAAGGTGAAGCTAAAATAAAAATTATCCCAACCATAAATTTTCAACCCTACAAAGATATTCTTCTTAATTCTATTAGACCTTCAAAGAACTAATCTCAATATCTTTCAAACTGTGGTATAAATTAAGAAATGAGGAAACATAAAATTCTTTTCACACACACACACACACACACACACACACACAAAACAATTGCAGATCAATCTTCCTTATGAAAATAGGTGCAGAATTTCTCACTAAAATACTTGCAAACCAAATTCAAAAATGAATCAAAGAGATCTTTCACTATGATCAAGTTGGCTTTATTCTAGATGCAAGAAAGGTTCAGCATATACAAATCAAGAAGAATAATGCAAACATTTTTACATTCTGATCATTCAGGTCTGTCCTTATAATTTTTGCTGTTAGAAGAAAATGACGAAAAGCTAGGGATTCTGTATACTTTTGTAATGCTATGAATTTGTTTAAATTGTGGACTGTTTTATTCTCTGCTGCACTTTGGCTGGGGAGAGGGAGTATATTCATGGGGCCCTTCAATTTGTACAGAGCACAGATTTTAGTTCTCTCTACAAATTATTTAATACAGTGAACATTATTAAATTCAGTGTTCAGGAGAGAAGATGTTTCCCTACAATCTTAATGTTAGAAAATAGTCTGTTGTGATATTTGGTGGATAGTTTAGTTTATTTTCAGACATTAACCCATGTATAATCTTTCCTTTTAAAAACAAACCAAAAGATACTATTCTGAGTTCAGTGGGTTGGATTTCAGCATTGTGCCTGCCGATGAACCAACACAATCCTAAGTATTCACATGGACCCAAATTGTTAGCCATAATTTTGATCATGCTTTTGTCTCTCCTTTCTTGAAAAAACAAAGAGGTATTTATTTTGATGTTAGGGTTAACATTGTGCTGTAGATCATCCTTCCAGAAGCTAGCAAATGTTTAAATTAGGTGCCGCTTGAATTTATTTTATTATACCATCAATACAAAAAAAGACAAAAGAAGCAAATGGAAGAGATTTAAACAGGGAGAACGAATACAGATTATCGTTATTTGCAAATTATAGAATTCTATGCATAACAAAACATAAACACTCCACTGGAATACTCTTAGCACTCATAAACACTGATAGCCAAATGGCGAGATACAGTCGCATTTCTACTTTCCAGTAAAAGAATTCTGAGGAACAAATCAGAGAAACAATCCCATTCACATTCACACATACAGAATTCACACAAAATTGAAGAGATTAGAGGATTGATAGACCTTCATACTCATGGATTGGAAGAATCAATATCATATAATTGGCCATCCTACCAAAAGCCATCTACAAATTCAATAAAATCTCCACCAAAATTCCAAGATTATTGTTTACAGAAGTATGAAAAATAATCTTAAATTTCATTTAGAAGCACAAAAAATCAAATAGCAAGAGTGATTAGAAGAAGAAGAAGAAGAAGAAGAAGAAGAAGAAGAAGAAGAAGAAGAAGAAATATGCTTGAGGTGTCTCCATACCTGATTTCACATTCTGTTACAAAACCATAATAACAAAAACCAAAAACATAGAAAAATGTTTTCATAAAACTGGGTGGAAGATTGAGACAAGCACACACAGCTACAGCCTCCTGATTTTTGAGAGAGGCAAAAAAATACTGGAGAAAATAGAGCCTCTTCAGCAAATTATGCTTGGGAAAACAAGATATCTACATATAGAATTAAACTAGATCTTTATCGCTCACCCTGCAAAAAAGTCAAACCCAAATGTATCAAGGCCTGAATATGATTGAAACTCTGGAACTGTTAGAGAGAAAGAACATATAGGCAAATGTAAGGACTTTCTAAATATTTCTCTAGTCTCTAAAAAAAAGGCCAACAAATGACTATACGTTGTGAAATTAAAAAGATTCAGTACTGAAAAGGAAACACTTATTTAAGTGTAGAGACATCCTACACAATGGAAGAAAATCTTTTTCAGGTATATATCTGACAGAAGATTAATATCTAGAATGTGGAAAGAACTTAAAAAACCAATTAAATAAGAAGAAACAAACAACCCTAAAAGTGAGCTAAGGAACTGAACATAAAGTTACCCAAACAAGAAATGAAAGTTGCCAATTAACATTGTTCAAAGTTTTCAACATACGGAGCTGTCAGAAAAATGCAAATCAATGCTATTTTTTATTCCATTTCATCTAAGTTAGAATGGCTATTATCAAGAATACAAAGGAAAAATGCTGGCAAGCATGTGGAGAAGGAACCCTTATTTACTCTTGGTGGGAGTGTAACCTTGTGCTGCTACTTGGAAGTCAACATGGAAGTTTCTAAAAAAGCTGAAAATTAACTACTCTTTGATCCAACTATACCATTAATTGGAATATACCCAAAGGACTCTATATCCAACCACAGAGATACTTGCTCATTCATATCTATTGCACCTCTCTCTATTCACAATAACAATGAAATAGAATCATCAGCCTAGATGTCCATCAAATGAGGAATGGATAATGAAAATGTAGTAAATGTATACAATGGGATTTTATTATTTATTATATCTATGAGGAGAAATGTAATGTTCAGGAAAACTGATGGAAATAGAAAAAACTAGCAAAAGGAGAAACCCACATTCAGAAAGACAAAAATTGGCTTGTTCTCTCTCACATACAGAGCCTATCATCTAGTTTTTTATATGTACATCTTATGGGAAGTGTATAGAGTAACTAGAGAGAGGACCCTAAAAGGTGAAAAAGAGAGTTTGAGGTGGGATAGTAAGATACTTAAGTGAAAGGGTAACTACTGGGAGTGGAAGGTTTAAGCAAGGAAGGGGCAAGGACAAGGAAGAGAGGAATGGTTGAGGGGAAGATTCAGTCAAAACTAAGGATATATGAAGAAATGCATAAAGAAAGCTGTTACTTTAAAAGCCAAAAAAAAATAAAAAATAGTTTGAATGGAGGTAACTATGTTGTGGATAAAATCTCTCTCAAACACCATAAGTTTAATAAATTAAAATTTCAGTGTCAGGGGTCGGCTAATTCCCTATGGGTAATTAGCTTAAAGAGGCCCCTGGGGGACCCCAGAATGGTCCAGGCTGTTGTAACTTCTGTTGGTTGCCCAGCAGAACTAGATAAGATCTTGTTGCAGAAGACACTGCATTATTTGATTGTGGGACATAGAGAAATTAACCTGCTTGCTTTCTCCCTGTAGGCTAGCTCTCATAGTGTTGGAAGATACTATGTGGGCACCAATAGTCATCAATAGTCTAAGTCAGTTGTGGATACTGCATGCTTCACTACTGACCTGTGATGTAAGATATGCCCACTGATGCAATAGTGGAATGACTATTGTGAGAATAACCAATTGATTTTTATTTGATTTGAGGTCATAGGGGAATAGGCAGACCACAGGTGGCATACAGAGGTTCTGGGAGTACATCTCTTTGGCTGGATGACTGGGGCTTGCCTCACTTTGGTGAGGGAGACTCCAGCTGCACAGTAGCAGAGGTGTTGTAATCTTCCCACCCACAAGTCTGGGAGCTCTCATGGTGCAGATTCCACAGGACTGAGGGATTCTGGGCAACATGGGTGTTGCATAGCTCTGGCCACTGCAGGAGCCATTTACTGGCTGAGTGAGAGGTGCTGTTCTATCCAGTGCTAGGCTAGGAGTGAGAAGTTGGGGGCCTAAATTAACCACACCTGTATGTCAAATAAGAAGACAATGAAAACACCTGAAGAATATAAGCAAAGTCAGTCTTCAACTGAAAAAAGAAACAGCTGAGCTTCACACTAGACTAGCAACCAGCAAAAGAAACCCAAATGCCAAAAGCACAATGAAAAAATAATAATATGAAAAACACAAATGCTAAACTTCCACCAAACACTACTAGTGCTACTGAAGAATCCTATAATGAAGAAACCTTAGATGTAACTCAGGACATAAATCTTAAAAGAACCATTATAAACATGATTAAAGAAATCAAAGAATTTAAAGAGTACATATAAAGAAATGAAAGGCCTAAAAGAAGATAGGGATAAATTAAGAGAAGATAATTATAAACTCCAAACTGAAATTACATAAGGTAAACATTGAAGAAACTGAAATGAAAACAGAATGGCAACACTCCACACACCACTTGAAAAGGATAGGAGAAAGTCTCAATAACAGAATGGATGAAGTAGAAAATAGAATATCAAGACTAGAAGACATTAAGAAAGAACTGGTTTGATCAAGTAAAGATTATGAAAAATAAAAATAAAAGAATGGAATAAGTGGGAACTGTGGATTTAGTTTCTTAGTCCATTCTACTAGTCTATGTCACTCGATTGGAGAATTTAGTCCAATCAAGTTATTAATGAGAGATTTATATTACTTCCAATCATTTTGTTATCTACTGCTTTCTTGCCCTAGGTTTTTCTTTCCATAATAGTAGTTTCATTAAGTATTTTCTATTGCTGGTTGGTTATAGTCATTTCTATCCTCTTCTCTTTGTATTGCTTCAAATACTCACTGAAGGGATGGCTTTCTGAACAATAATTCTTTAAGCTTATTTACAAGGATAGAAGCAGAGGGTAACCTCCAAAATTCCTTCTTTGAAACTAAGACTTTCTTAAAAAGTATTTACCATACTATCTTTCTGTTTTTTAATTAAAAATAAGGAAGGAGAGAGACACAGGGTGCCATCCAGGTGACCTGAATCCACTGCCCAGTGGCATGGGCACAGCAGAAAAGCCCCACCTGGGGTCTGGCCAGCAAGCACAGCAGCATGGGGAGAACTAGAGAGACAGAGAGCAAGCAAGACCACAGGGTAAGGGAACAGCCCCCTCCCCAAACCCCTGCCACTCAAACTGGTGGTGCTGTGGTGGGGACCATCTAGTGGGAGCAGTGTTAGTGATTTGGGGCATAAGGCAGTAGAAGAGATGGAAAACCTGCCACAACTCGAGTTCCAGGACACTAGGCTGCACAGCCAAAGTAGAGGAACTGGCCAGTAGGAAGCAGAGTGATTGAGCAGGCAAGAGTTGAGCAGTGAACTGACCTGGTTGTTACCTATCTGATTTCTGGAGAACCTTCAGAATAGAAAAGGAAGATGTTAGGGTCTGAGAATCCACACCAGACACACCAAAGGATGGATGCCTTGGCTTGCAGGCCTTTTATACAGGGTCTAGGGGAATTTTAGTGGGGTTTGGGTAACTTCTACCCTTACTGGATAATAGCAGAGTTAGAGCTCATGGTTAGGTCAGCCCACCTGTCCCCACATACCAAAGGTTATCTTTAGACACAATCTTGGGACTGGAATGAGGAAATGTTAAGTCAGTCCACCTGCCCTCACATATCAACAGTATCAACAGTTATCTGAAACATGCTTGTGCATGGATACCAAAGAACCCAGGGACAGGACAGTGTGTGCTCAGTTATCCTATTATGCCCAGATCACTGGGACACCCAAAAGACCACCAGGACATGCAGCTCTGATGTAAAAACAAAGAGTCTTAATTCAAGCTCGAGCTTGGACTGCAACCCTTCTGATGCAGCAGGCTGGAAGAAGTGATCCCATAGCTCAGAGGAGAGGATATTTTAAAGGAACCTGGTCTAGGGGAATTTTTCTTTATCAGTTCAGACCTGACCTGTTTCCCAAGCCTCTGATGTATCTGGTGGACTTCAGCCTGGGGGAAAGTGAATAACATTGGGCCTGTTTCTCAATGCCCTGATGCATCTGGTGGACTCCAGCCTTGGGGAAAGTGAATGCTTAACCTTTGTCCAGAGTAGAAGTCTGGAATCAACTCTTATCTCCTCAAAGAGTGGGCAGATGCAGTGGCTTACAGGCACAGGCCAGACTCCACCTTGACACCCATCCCAGCTCCGGCCAGGGTATAGGTGAACCCCTCAACCTGGTGCAGATGCAGATCAGTGCCCAAGGCCCAGACCCACCCGGGATCCACCTTGGCTCCCATCTCAGCTCCCAGAAGAGCACAGTGAAGTGCAGGCACAAGAGCCCCAGCTCCACCTCCAGTCTTGGCTTCCCCTGGGGTGCAGGTGAACCCTGCGACTTGGTGGAGACTTGGATCAGTGGCAGCAAGGCAGCACCCAGGTTGCTGGGATGTAGGCCAAATAGAGTCCCCCCACCCCCTCACTCCCTCCCGCAGAAGGTAACAGAAGAGAGAGCAAACCTGTAACTCTGCTTGATACCTGGACAAGCCAGTCCCCCATATTAACATTTGAGATTAGCACCAGAATACAAGCAACAAAACAATCCCACATGCCAAAAACTCAATGTAAAAAACAACATAGGAAAAGCTCATAGTAAATCCACGCTAAAATCTACCAGTTCTGTAGAAGATTGCTATAATGAAGATCTCCCTGGAAGGACCCCAGGACATGGATCTTAGAAAAATAATTGTAGACATGTTCAAAGAAATCAAAGACTATAAAGAACAAATCAAAGAACTAAAGGGAGAGAATGAAAAAGTCAGGAAGAAACTAGGGGAAGAGAATGAGAAACTCCAGAAGGAAGTGGAAACATCAAAAGATCCCATGCTGAAATGAAAAAGGAAACTGAACAGGGAAGCAAGAAGCTACAAGAAGAGAATGACAAGCTCTAAAAGGAAGTGAAAATACTAAAGAAATCACAGGATGAAATGAAAAAGGAAATTGAACACTCGTCCAATCAACAGGAAAGGATGGGAGAAAGCCTCAGAAGCAAAATGGATGAAAAAAAAAAAAAAAAGACTACCAGACCTGGAGGATAACACAGAAAAACAGAATGCTCAAGTAAAAGATCATGAAAAAAAAAAAAAAAAAAAAAAAAAAAAACACAAGACTGGAACAAACAAGAAATGTGGGACACTATGAAAAGACAAAACCTCCACATCATAGGGATAGGGGAAAGAGAAGAATCCCAGGACAACAACAATATTGATCAGATATTCAACAGAATAATACAAGAAAATTTCCCCAAACTGAAAAAAAGACAAACCCATACAAATACAAGAAGCACATAGAACACCAAATAGGCAAGATCAGAAATGAAATTCCCCATGTCATATCATAGGTAAAATGCTAGATGCTCAAAACAAACACAAAATACTGAAAGCCACAAGAGAAAAGCAACAAGTTACATATGAGCAGAAACCCATCAGAATTGCAACTGACTTCTCAGTGCAAACTATGAAACTGAGAAGAACATGGACCAAAGTATTCCCATGGCTAGACGCCAACCCAGATTATTATACTCAGCAAAAATGTTAATTATATTTGAAGGAGAAATAAAAATCTTTCATGACATAAACAAGATGAAAGAATAGATGTCAAGAAAATCAACACTTCAGAAAATACTTGAAGCAATTCAAACAACAGAGGAAAGGAGCAACTATTCCCAAACAATTAAAGAGAGAAATTAATAAAAGCATAACAACAGAAATACGAACCTAGATCAAGAATTAAAATAAGAAATAAGATGAAAGGATGCAACACACATCTCTCTATAATAACCTTAAATAATAATGGTCTAAACTCCACAATCAAAGGACATAGACTGGGAGAATGGATTAGGAAACAGAATTCATCTATATGCTGTCTACTAGAAACCTTTCTCACCCTACAGGACAGGCATTAACTTAAAGACAAAGAGGGCCATCAAATCCTTATCAAAGGAAAAATTAACCATGAAGATTTCACAATCATTAATGTTTATGCACCAAACTCCTGTACACCGAATTTTATAAACACAATTCTGCAGGATCTCAAGACACAGATTAATCCCAGCAAACTAATAGTGGGAGACTGAAATACCCCACTGAGAACTTTGGATAGGTCAACTGGATAAAGAATAAACAGAGAGACATCTGAACTAAATGGAATGGACCTTTCAGACATCTACCGAATATTCCACCCAAACACCAAAGAATATCCTTTCTAATCAGTACCCCACAGAACATTCTCCAAAATCAACCACATACTGGGACAGACAAAAGAAACATCAACAAATTACAAAAGGATTGAAATATTTCAAACATTCTATCAGACCACAGTGCAATAAAGCTCAATATCAATACCAGAATAAGCCCTAGAAGCTACAAGAACACATGGAGATTAAACAACACAGTCCTGAATAATGTATGGGTCAGGGAAGAAATAAAGAATGAAATAAAAGTATTCCTGGAACGAAACAAAAAAGACAACACAACACACACACACACACACACACACACACAAAAAAAAAAAAAAACCTATGGGATACTTTAAAAGCAGTCCTAAGCGGGACATTTATAGCCCTAAGTGTCTACATTAAAAAAAAAAATAATAAAGGGAACAACAAAACAATCTAACACTGCAGCTAAAAACACTTGATAGACAACAAAAAATGAATACTAAACCCAACAGACAGGAAGAAATAACAAAAATCAGAGGAGAAAGTCACTGAAGTAGAAACAAAGAAAACAACAAAAAGAATCAATGAATCCAAAAGATTCTTTGAAAGGATAAACAAGATAGACAGATGTCCAGCTCAGTTAACCAAAACAAAGAAAGAGCAACTCTAAATCAGTAGAATTCATGATGAAAAGGGAAACATCACAAGAGACAAAGAATAGATCCAGACAATCATATGAGAATAATTCAAAAACTTATGCTTTGTTAAATTTGAAAACCTAAGAGAAATGGATGAATATCTGAAATCTGGGGAATCAATAAAGCTTAACCAAGAAGAGACTGACATCTTTTTTTTTTTTTTTTTTTTTGTCTTTTCGAGACAGGGTCTTCCTGTAGCCCCAGCTGTACTGGAACTCACTCTGTAGACCAGGCTGGCCTTGAACTCACAAAGATCCGCCTGTCTCTGCCTCCCAAATGCTAGGATTAAAGTTGTGTGCCACCATGCCCGGCTGACATCTTAAACAGACCCATAATATTTGTGGAAATCTAAAATTGAAAAAAAATAAAACTCCCAACTACAAAAAGCCCAGGCCCAGGTGGTTTGATGGCAGAATATTATAAAACATTTACAGAGGTCTTACCACCATTATTACTCAAACTGTAAAGAAGGATAAAAACAAAGGTAAATATCCCAAATTCCTTCTATGAAGCTGTCTTCATCACTCTAATACCAAAACCAGGCAAGGACACAAACAAGAAAGAAAACTATAGACCAATATCGTTAATGAACACAGATACAAAAATTCTCAATAAAATACTTGCAAATTGCATACAGACCCACATCAAAAAGATCATCCACCATGATCAAGTTGAATTCATACCAAAGATGCAGGGATGGTTCAACATAGGTAAATCAATAAATATAAAACACATAAATGGACTGAAATACATTTCACAGGATCTTCTCAATTGATGCAGAAAAAGATTCAGCATCCCCTCATGTTTAAAGTTCTAAAGGGAATTGGACTAGAGGGCACATTCCTCAACATAATCAAAGCCATATACAACAAACCCACTGCTAAAACTCATTATAAATGGAGAAAAATTAGAAGCATTCCCCTTAAAGGTGGGAAGCCAGCAAAGCATCCCCTATCACCACTCCTCTTCAATATAGTCCTTGAAATACTTGTTAGGGCACTAAAGCAATAAAAGGAAATTAAAGGAGTACTCATTGGAAAAGAGGAAGTCAAACTATCCCTTTTTTCAGAGGAGATGATAGTTTACCTGAGGGATGCTAAAAACTCCACCAAAAACTTCCTAGAAATGATTAAGAGTTTCAGTAAAGTGCAGGATACAAAGTTAACCTAGAAAAATCAGCCTTTCATTATACCAACAACAAGCAACTGGAGAAGGAATATAAGGAGACCTTCCCACTCACAATAGCCTAAAAAAATCCCTAAGAACAAGCCTAACCAAAGACACCAACAATCTCTCCAAAAAGCTTAAACCCCATGAGGAAGGAGATTCAAGAAGACATAAGACCATGGAAAGACTTCTCATGTTCATGGATTGGGAAAATTAGTATAGTAAAAATGTCCATTCTATCTAAATAAATATACAGATTCAATGCAATCCCAATTAAAATCCCCAAGAGTTTCTTCACAGACCTGGAAAAAAATCTTAAATGCATATGGAAAAACAAAAGGCGCAAAATAGCTAAAACAACCCTGAGAAAAAAGTCCAATATAGGGGGGATCACTATACCAAACTTCAAACTGTGTTACAGGGCTATAGTCATAAAAACAGCCTGGTACTGGCACAAAAACAGACTCATTGACCAATGGTACAAAATTTAAGATCCAAAGTTGAGCACATACAATTTCAGCCACCTCATATTTGACGAGGGGGCCAAAAAAGACTCAATGGAGGAAAGACAACATCTTCAGCAAATGGTGCTGGCAAAAC
The DNA here is from genome assembly GCA_009823505.1 of Rhizomys pruinosus. Classification (NCBI taxonomy): domain Eukaryota; kingdom Metazoa; phylum Chordata; class Mammalia; order Rodentia; family Spalacidae; genus Rhizomys; species Rhizomys pruinosus. The sequence goes on along the minus strand of VZQC01013637.1, from coordinate 1,963,972 downwards.
TAGATCACCATTTGTAAAGAATAAAATTAAAATTAAACCCCTACCTTTCACCCTGTATAAAAATCAACTCCAAATGGATCAAAGACCTCTATGTGAAACCTGAAACTCTGAAGGTGGTAGAAGAAAACGTTGGCAGCCACCTGCAAAACATAGGCATAGGAGAAGGCTTTCTAAATCTGACAGCACCTGTGCAGGAAATAAGGTCGAAAATTGACAAGTGGGACCTCGTTAAACTCAAAAGTTTCTATACAGCAAAAGAAACAAAGAAGTGGAGAGAAAATCCACAGAGTGGGAGGAAACCTTCACAGTGATACATATGACAGAGCATTAACTTCCAGAATATATAAACTACTCAAAAAAAAGAACTAAGAAAACAAATGACTTACTCAAAAGATGGAGTAAATAGCTGAACAGAGACTTCACAAGTGAGGAAATAAAGATGGCTGAGCAACACCTTAAAAAGTGTTCAACATCATTTATAATTAAGTAAATGCAAATTAAAACAACTTTATGATATCATCTCACTCTGATAAGACTGTCTAAGATCAAGAAAAAGAAATGATACCAAATGTTGCAGAGGTTGTGGCAAAGGGGAACACTCATCCACTGCTGGTAGGAATGTAAACTTGTACAACCACTATGGAAATCAGTGTGGAAAACCCTTAAAAGACTCAAAATGGGGCAGGAGAGATAGCCTAGCGGTTAAGAGCACCGACTGCTCTTGCAGAGGACCCGGGTTCGATCCCCAGCACCCACATGGCGGCTAAGAACCGTCTGTAACACCAATTCCAGGAGAACTCCAGTTCCAGGGTAATCCGACACCCTCTTCTGACCTCCGCAGCATTGCATGACATGGGTGCACAAACCTACATGCAGACAGTACATTCATACACATACAAAAATAAATAAAATTAAAAAAAAAAAAGACTCAAAATGGGACAATTTGTTCCTTCTCCTCTGAGGTCAATTGGTCCCAGGGGATTTTGTACAGGGACATCTCTTAAAATGTTCTGTAATTATGAGTCACCAGGCTTCCTGTGCAGGGATGTCTTGAAGATCCATCAGTAGAATCCTAGCCAGTATCCAGTCTATAAAGAGGAAGCGCAATATAAAGGAATGTTTCCTTATGCTCCAAAGGGAAGGCTGTTCTACCAAGACCTGACCTTGTCCTCAGTAGATAAAACTGGTTAAGAATGGACAGAAGAGGGGCTGGAGAGATGGCCTAGCGGTTAAGAACACTGACCGCTCTTACAGAGGACCCGGGTTCTATCCCCAGCACCCACATGGCAGCTGAGAACCATCTGAAACTCCAATTCCAGGAGAACTCCAGTTCCAGGGGAATCTGACACCCTCTTCTGACCTCCGTGGCATTGCACGACACGGGTGCACACACCTGCATGCAGACAGTACATTCCTACACATACAGAAATAAATAAAAATTTAAAAAAAAATGGACAGAAGAAGCCAGGCACTCCCACCCACAAAACTCTAGTGTCCCCTGAAGACCAGAACCTTAAAAGACTTTGAAAAAACAAAGTTTGGTTAATGTAAGGTAACTGTGTGGACTTAAGCACCCAAAAAGTAAGTATAACCAAAAGATAAATAGTAAATATATTTATTTTTAAGCCTGAAAAATTGTGCCTCCACATATTGGACGTAAAATTTATGAAATAATGTTAAACCAGCAAAAAATCCTTACATCTTGGCCTTGATTAACAGAGTAGGGTCACCTGCAGCCAAAGGACAAGTCCACTATTGTTGTTAACTAATGCTTAATTATATAATTTCTTCTTTGTTTCTATCATCTAAGTGGAAACTAATACGCTGACTATTACAAATCCTGAAAAGCAGATAGACCCTGAATCCAAACATCATGGCCAAATGAACAGGAGAAACCTAATAAATGAACACTTTGAAACCACTGGTCAAGAAATTCTAATGGACTTTTAAGTTGGACATTGAAATTCACCGTTATTACTTTACCTGGTACCCTACCTAGATCATGTACCAAACTACTCCTCCCTTCATTTCACTTTCATGGGCTCTATTCAAGAATTTTTCCCTCTATAGTAATGCTTGGGGGTCATTTAGATTGACCCTCTGAATGAGGGATATCCCAGTTGCCACACCTAATGTCCCTTTTCAGCATGGAAGAAAGCATAGTGGCCAGCAGCCAGATTCCCTTCAGGTGATTGGGGTGACCCTTTCAGAGGGTAACATAAATAAACAGGAGCTACAAATTGACCAGTTTAGGGATGAGAGCCCCTCAAATTAAACAGACTTTTTTTAGGTGAGAATTTAAGGCTTCCTGGACCAGCCAGTAAACACATATCTTTCTGGTAGCCCTGAAAGAGCAGTAAAAGAAAAAGTAAAGAGAGAAAGAGAAGGGAAAAAGAGAGAAGTACATACCAAACCCCACAGATTGATTCTTTGTTTCACCAGAATAAGAAATGAACACCCCCCCCTTTTTGTTCTTGTTGGTTTGGTTTGTTGTTGGTTTGTTTTGTCATTGTTACTTTGTACTGTTTGTGTTTTCCTATGAAAAGAAAACATTTTTAAAAATCTAAAAAAGGCTCAAAATGAGACTACCACCTGACCCAGTCATATCACTCCTGGGTATATACCCACAAGACTCATCCTACTAGAGAGATACATGCACATCCATGCTTATTGCAGTGTTCACAATAGCAAATAGCTGGAACCCACCCAAGTTCCCCTCAACAGATGAGTGGATAAAGAAACTGTGGTATATCTACATAATGGAATTCATTTGTGGATGCTAGAACCAAGTATCTAGTTGTAAGGCAAACTGAACAATGTTAATGTTATATTTCTCTTTATATAAAAGCAAGTGTGCTTTTATAATGTGAATACCTTAATGGGCTCTAGAATTAACCCATCACTTATTTTCAGACATTGTAATTTGGGGTTATGTATGCATATTTTAGATTAATATAAAATTAAAAGGGAAAAATTTGAATCCCAAAATATGGGAAAAAAAAGAAATGACAAATTCTCAATAGCAATCTTTCTCATGTGTAAATAAATATTATATGTGCCCCCAAAAGATTTAATCACTTTATATCTAAGAGATTTTTTTAATTTTCTGCATTACTAACAGACCAAAGGAGTCTCAAGTATTTCTTAACCTATGGTTTCTTTCAGTAAACATAAAATTGTATACAACGAATAATTCAAATGTGCTTCTTAGGGAGCAGGGGTTATTTCTTCAGGTGAAAATCCATATTTCTATTTACCGCCATGAAGTCAAGAAAATTTCTGTCGAATTTCACTCTGTGACTTGACTTATGAAAAAAAACAGATAATCCAGATGATGGTTAATCCTGGGTGTCAACTTGACTGGACTAAGGAACAAATAAGAGAAAAAGGATCTTCAGATTGGACTACCTCAACAAATGTGGGCATTACCTTCTGCTGGCAGGCAGTATTAAAGGCCATGCCAGAGGGATCTGGACCCTTTTTTCCTGCAGCTTGCCTCTCTCTCACTGGTGAGTTTGTCTTGCTGCTGTGATCAACCCTACGGGATCCCAGCATGTACTGAGACTGGCAGATCTCCTGGAATCCATAGGGCCTTCAGCACGAGATTGGGACTACTGAAACATCCAGCCTCACAGACTGAGCAGTTCCCTGGATTTTCAACCTCTCCGGTGCAGCACAGCTACTGTTGGACTCCTTGAACTCTGTCACGTGAGCAAATCAATAAATTGTATATAGCTATATATTCGTCCTGTTGCTTCTGTTTCTTTAGAGAACCCTGAATAATACAAATTTTGGTACCAGGAGTGGTTCTAGAGAAACAGAATTGAAAGGATGAATTTCTTTAGTGGGCTTGGTAGCCTCTGGAGCCAGCTCTCCAACCCAATGAAGCCTAGAGTTACTGAAGGCTCTCCTGGTGGCATGAAGAGGAATGATAATCCTTGGTGCAGACTATTTGATCTAATTATGAAGATAGATCCATTTGACTCACCTAACTCACCTCTTGTGAGAAGCAAGGAATTTAGCGACTCTATATATAAAACGTTCGAGAAATTGCAGAAAAATCAGGAAAATAATGATGTTGCCTTGTTGCTCCTAGCATGTCTGGATAAACTGTTAGACGAAAATATGGAGCTCGGTGATAAAAATGACCAGCTCCGGATTCGAAACAACAGTTTAAAGGTTTCCAAGTGTGCTCTGGAAGAGAATCTTCTCTCCAGCAGCCAAAGAGCTAAAGCAGCAGAAAATCAAGCTGGAGCCCTTATTATACGGTTGGCTGATTTACAACGCAAATTTAATTCCCAGCCACGAAAAGTGTCAGCAGTTAAAGTGAGAGCACTGGTGGGGAAAGGGTGGAACCCTGAAACTTGGGATGGAGATGTGTGGGAGAACTATGATGATGAGGATTTTGAACCCTCGGATTCTGAGGGATTTTCTTTATCTGAGGAATTAACCTCCCCACCCTCAGCAGAGAATCCACACCCTGCAGATCCCTCCTCCCCACCCTTGCCTGAGGAAATTAATCCCCCCCTCCCAGTGGGAGCTGATGTCCCTCAGGGCCCAACAATTGTTGCCTCTAGACCTATAACCAGATTGAAGTCTAAGCAAGCCCCTCAAGGTGAGATAGAAAGTGTGGTCCACGAGGAGGTGCGATATACCACTAAAGAAATTAATGAGTTTGCTGATTCATTCCGGCAGAAGCCTAAGGAATATGTGTGGGAATGGATTTTAAGGGTGTGGGATAATGGTGGAAGGAATATAAAATTGGATCATACTGAGTTTATCGATATGAGCCCACTGAGTAGAGATTCTAGGTTTAACATGGAAGCTCGAGCAGTTAAAAAAGGTGTTAAAAGTTTATTTGAATGGTTGGCTGATGTATTTATTAAAACATGGCCTACTAACAGCGAGTTAGAGATGCCTGATATTCCTTGGCTTAGTATTGATGAAGGGATTGTGAGGGTCAGGCAGATGGGCATGCTCGAGTGGATTCGAAGTGTAAAACCACATTCTCCACAATATGAGGACCCAGAGGACATGCCACTCACTGAATTTATAAGATGGAAAGTACTGAGAGAGACACCAGAACATTTGAAGAGCTTTGTTTTTGCTCTATTTCTTATGCCAGATCTTACAGTTAGAGAAGTTGTGGCTCGTTTGCATAAATTAAATGTACACGTAGTAGGTCTAACAGGACCTCAGGGTAGGCGTCAGGTGGCAGCACTGAATCGCAGAAGGCCAGATGAGCGTAGTTACAGTAATTATCATAATGGGTGGCAAAGGCAAAACAATACCTATAATGGCATGACCCGAAATGATCTTTGGAACTGGCTAATTAATCATGGTGTTCCCAGGAACCAAATACATAAGAAGCCTACTAAGTTTTTATTTGATCTGTATAAGCAGAAAAGCTCTAGAACGAATGACAGGAAGTCAACATTTGATTTTAGGAGTAGCGAATCCCGCCCAGTTGACCGGTTTCCAGACTTGAGACAGTTCACAGACCCAGAACCCCTTGAATGAAGGGGTGGCCGGGTTCCAGTGAGGAAGGACCTTGTCACAATACCAAAGAGTTATGCTGTTTGCCTTCCTCCTGTCCTTCCCCAGAGGGACCTGAGGCCTTTTACTAGGGTAACTGTACACTGGGGAAAAGGAAATAATCAGACTTTTCGAGGCCTATTGGATACTGGTTCTGAGTTGACACTGATCCCAGGAGACCCTAAAAAGCATTGTGGCCCTCCGGTTAAAGTAGGGGCCTATGGAGGTCAGGTGATAAATGGAGTTTTGGCTGAAGTCCGACTCACGGTGGGCCCAGTGGGTCCCAGAACGCATCCCGTAGTTATTTCCCCAGTCCCAGAATGTATAATTGGGATAGATATAATTAGAAATTGGCAGAATCCCCACATTGGTTCCCTGATCTGTGGAGTGAGGGCTATTATGGTTGGAAAGGCCAAATGGAAACCATTGGTGTTGCCTCTACCAGGGAAAATAGTGAACCAAAAACAGTATCGTATCCCTGGAGGGATTGCGGAGATTAATGCCACTATCAAGGATTTGAAAGATGCAGGGGTGGTGATTCCTACCACATCTCCATTTAACTCTCCAATTTGGCCTGTGCAAAAGACAGATGGATCATGGAGAATGACAGTTGACTATCAAAAACTCAACCAAGTAGTGACACCAATTGCAGCCGCTGTACCAGATGTGGTGTCCTTACTTGAGCAGATTAATATGTCTCCTGGTGCCTGGTATGCAGCTATTGATCTGGCCAATGCTTTCTTCTCAATAATGGTTCATAAGGACCACCAGAAGCAATTTGCTTTCAGCTGGCAAGGCCAACAGTATACATTTACTGTCTTACCTCAAGGGTATGTTAATTCTCCAGCCTTGTGCCATAACTTAGTTAGAAGTGATCTTGATCTCTTGACACTTCCACAAAATATCACACTGGTCCACTATATTGATGATATTATGCTGATTGGACCTAGTGAACAGGAGGTAGCAGCTAGTCTAGACTTGTTGGTAAAGCATATATGCATGAGAGGATGGGAAATAAATCCAACTAAAATTCAAGGGCCATCTACCTCAGTGAAGTTTCTAGGAGTTCAGTGGTGTGGAGTATGCAGAGATATTCCTACTAAGGTAAAGAATAAGTTGTTGCACCTGACCCCTCCCTCCACCAAGAAAGAAGCACAACGTTTAGTGGGCCTTTTTGGATTCTGGAAGCAGCACATTCCTCCTCTGGGTGTGTTACTACGACCCATATATCAGGTGACTGGGAAGGCAGCAAACTTTCAGTGGGGCTTGGAACAGGAAAAGGCTCTTCAACAGGTCCAAGCTGCAGTGCAGACTGCTCTGCCCCTAGAGCCATATGATCCAGCAGACCCAATGGTGCTTGAGGTATCAGTGGGAGATAGAGATGCTGTCTGGAGTCTGTGGCAGGCTCCCATAGGGGAATCAGAGAGGAGGCCATTGGGATTTCGGAGTAAGGCTCTACCTTCATCTGCAAACAACTATTCATTCTCCTTTTGAGAGACAGCTCTTAGCCTACTATTGGGCCTTAGTGGAAACTGAACGTTTGACAATGGGCCACCAAGTCACCATGAGACCTGAGTTGCCCATCATGAGCTGGGTGTTATCTGACCCACCAGACCATAAAGTAGGACATGCATAGGAACAGTCCATTATCAAATGGAAGTGGTAAATATGTGACAGGGCCTGGGCAGGCCCTGAGGGCACAAGCAAGCTACATGAAGAAGTTGCCCAAATGCCTATGGTTCCCACTCCTGTTACAATGCCTCCTGTGCTTATGCATGCACCAAAGGCTTCATGGGGTTTGCCCTATGATTAGTTGATTGAGGAAGAGGAGACTAGGGCCTGGTTTACTGATGGTTCTGCACACTATGCAGGCACCACCCAGAGGTGGACAGCTGCAGCATTACAGCCTATTTCTGAAATAACCCTAAAAGACACTGGTGAAGGAAAGTCTTCACAGTGGGCAGAACTTCAGGCAGTGCACATGGTTGTGCATTTTGCCTGGAAGGAGAAATGGCCAGAGGTTCGATTATATACTGATTCATGGGCTGTAGCCAATGGTTTGGCTGGATGGTCAGGGACTTGGAAGGAGCATGACTGGAAAATTGGTGAGAAAGACATTTGGGGAAGAAGTATGTGGATAGAGCTCTCTGAATGGTCAAAGGATGTGAAGATACTTGTGTCTCATGTAAATGCTCATCAAAAGGTGATCTCAGCAGAGGATGAGTTTAATAATCAAGTAGATCGGATGACTCGTTCTGTGGATAGTCAGCCTCTTTCTCCAGCTATCCCTGTTGTTGCTCAATGGGCCCATGAACAAAGTGGTCATGGTGGCAGAGATGGAGGTTATGCATGGGCTCGACAGCATGGACTTCCACTCACCAAGGCTGATCTGGCTACAGCTGCTGCCGAGTGCCAGATTTGCCAACAGCAGAGACCAACATTGAGCCCCCGATATGGTGCTATTCCCCGGGGTGACCAGCCAGCAACCTGGTGGCAGGTTGACTACATTGGACCACTTCCATCATGGAGGGGACAGCGTTTTGTTCTTACAGGAATAGATACTTATTCTGGTTATGGATTTGCCTTTCCTGCACGTAATGCTTCTGCCAAAACTACCATCCAGGGACTTACGGAATGCCTTATCCACCGTCATGGTATTCCTCACAGCATTGCTTCTGACCAAGGAACTCACTTCACAGCCAAAGAAGTGCGACTGTGGGCCCATGGTCATGGTATCCACTGGTCTTACCATGTTCCCCACCACCCAGAAGCAGCTGGCTTGATAGAACGATGGAATGGCCTCTTGAAGACACAGTTACAGCACCAATTAGGTAGCAATACCCTGGAGGGCTGGGGCAAGGTTCTCCAGCAGGCAGTATATGCTTTGAATCAGCACCCACTATATGGTACTGTTTCTCCTATAGCCAGAATTCATGGGTCCAGGAACCAAGGAGTGGAAATGGGAGTGATTCCACTCACTATCACCCCTAGTGACCCAGTAGGAAAATTTTTGCTTCCTGTACCCACGACCTTGCATTCTGCTGGTCTAGAAGTTTTGGCTCCAAAGGGGGGAGTGCTTTTGCCAGGAGATACAGCACATGTTCCATTGAACTGGAATCTAAGACTTCCCCCTGGCCACTTTGGGCTTCTACTGCCCTTAAGCCAACAGGCTAAGGAAGGAATAACAGTAGTAGGAGGAGTGATTGATCTAGACTACCAGGGGGAAATTGGACTTTTTCTCCACAATGGGAGCAAGGAAGATTATGTGTGGAAGGCAGGAGGTGCTGTAGGGCGACTTCTGGTGCAACCATGTCCTATGATTAAGGTCAATGGGAAACTCCAACAACCCAAACCATACAGGACAATAAATGGCCCAGACCCTTTAGGGATGAAGGTATGAGTCACTCCTCCAGGGAAAGATCCAAGACCTGCAGAGGTGCTTGCTGATGGTGAAGGAAATACAGAATGGGTAGTAGAAGAAGGTAGTCATAAATATCAGTTGAGGCCATGGGACCAGTTGCAGAAATGTGGATTGTAATAGATATTAACTTTTGTCCTATTTGGTTAAGAATGTGCTTGTTCATATGTATACGTATATTAAGCAGATACTTGTGTTGTTCCCTTTTGAATGTGCAACTGACATAAGTGTTAAGTGTTGTCATATTTAGGTTATTAGATACTGAAAGACTAAGTGTTCCTCAAGGATATTACCACCTACTCTAAGATATAATGCTTTGCTATTGCACATGAGACACTTATAACATGTTAGGTGCAATTATGACCTTGCCATTGTTTGCAATTGACCTTTAAGCATAACATAAGGAGAGGCTATTTATTGGGTGTCAAGTTGACAAGGGGTGGACTTGTGATGGTTAATCCTGGGTGTCAACTTGACTGGACTAAGGAACAAACAAGAGCAAAAGGATCTTCAGATTGGACTACCTCAACCCAGATGGCCCACCCCAAATATGGGCGTTACCTTCTGCTGGCAGGCAGTATTAAAGGCCATGACAGAAGGATCTGGTCCCTTTTTCCCTGCAGCTTGCCTCTCTCTCACCGGTGAGTTTGTCTTGCTGCTGTGATCAACCCTATGGATCCCAGCATGTACTGAGACTGGCAGATCTCCTGGAATCCATCGGGCCTTTAGCACCAGATTGGGACTACTGAGACATCCAGCCTCGCAGACTGAGCAGTTCCCTGGATTCTCAGCCTCTCCAGTGTGGCGCGGCTACTGTTGGACTCCTTGAACTCTGACACGTGAGCAAGTCAATAAATTGTATATAGCTATATATTCATCCTGTTGCTTCTGTTTCTTTGGAGAACCCTGACTAATACAATGCCCTTTTTAAAAGTAATACAATGCTGATTATGCTTTTTAAAACTCCATCTTAAACTGTCTCCAATATTTCTCCTGATGCTCTCTTACGTATTCGTTTGAATAGAATAATATTGGGTGTTTAATAACCGCACATGGAAATGTAAATTCTGAATGTTTGTACCTTTAAAGAGATATTTATAGTAGGTTAATAATTATATAATGAGTACAATGGATATTATTTGATTATTGATAAGGAAGTCACTTGTGGCTAAAATAAACCCTTAAAGAGCTTCATTGCTGCTAACAACACCATTGTTTGACTAGTTCCTAAGCACTTGGGAGGGTGAAAACTAGGAGCAAATCAGGACCAGTGTTAACAGTAGGAGCTGTTCCATGATTAACAGATAATACTGTCATAGAAAATAAAATAAAATATAAATATAAAATAAAAAATAAAATAAAATATTCCTGATGCAGTTTCAGATACATATACACAAGATATCCTGAGCTATATAATATATTCATATCATACTGTTATGCTGGAAAAAGTTAGGTTTCCTCTATATTTTTCACAAAACATTTACCAATTAGATGGGAAAGTGCATATACAGTCAAGTAGCATCGATGCAGACACATTCTGAGCAATACTGTGCAAACATCATGAAGTGTACTTATACAAACCTGTATGGTAAAGGTCAATCTCTCCACATGGACATCCCAGCTGCTGCTATGTAACATATCACACCATTTTACACCAAATTCTTCCTTAGAAGTGGACTCTCTAAAAATCACAAATGGTAGGAACATAATATAGTCATTTTTTTCAGTATAAACCACTGTGTATTATGTATTACTGTAAGTGCTATGCTTTTGTGTGACTAGCAGTACACCAATTTGTTTATAGCTGCATCCCCACAATGCTATGTGTAACACGTTTTACCACACATTATAACAGCTACAATGTCACTAGACAAGATTACATTTTCAGAATTGTGGAGATGGCTTAGCAAGTAAAAGCTGTATGCACACAATCCTGACGTCTTGAATTCAATCCCTGGAACCCACATGTAGTAGAAAACCCAATTCTGAGAATGATCCTTTAACCTCCATGTGCATGCCTGCGTTCACAGACACATTAATTTAAGTAATTAATATTAATTAATGTTGAAAGAAGACTAAATTTTCTGCTCTCTTACAGACTGCAAAACTGGTAGAAGATGATTACAGTCAACCTGATAACTCTGTGTATGTGGGGAATTTGCATGTATGTGTGTATGCGAATTGCATGTATGTGTATATGTGAATGTTATTGTGTGTATGCTTGTTTTGTGTGTGCATACTTGCCCATGTGTAAGTGTATACATGTCTATGCATGTGGTGTGTGTGTGCAAACATGTATGGAGTGTGTGCATGTGCACATACATGTGTTCATGTGTGGTGTGTGCATATGTATGTGTGCATTTGTGAAGTGTCTGTATATGTGTGGTGTATGTGTGCATGTGTATGCAAATCAAGCACTCAGTATATCTCTTTCTTTTTGCATCTTGGGTGATTCTGTATTTCCATAAAGGTACTCAGAGTAACTTCTTCACATGCCAAGACTCTTAGAATTATGTGTAAAGATGTCATCTAAGCATTATTCAGACTCCCTCAATTAGGGAATTTGGTATGAAGGATTAATTCCAACGTTTTACAAGTTTTCCTTTTGGAAATTGCTACCAGTATAGATATAATTAATATTCCTTGTTTAGTATGGGGGCAGACACCTGTAATCCCAGCATTTGGGATGCTGGGGCAAAGGATGATAAATTCAAAACTAGCCTGAGCTACATAGCAACAGCTTGTCTCAAAAAGTTTTATTTTTTCTTTATATTTTTATTGGAAATTGAACCACTTGTCACCATCTAACTTGTAATAAATTGCAAGAGTGAATTAGAACATTGACATGGGTCCGCTCAACTTACTAATTTTTTCTCAATGAGTAATTTTTATTGAATTTTTGTGCATTTCCTAGAATACATCTTAATATTTAGAACTGCTGTCCTATCTGCAATCTCCACTGGATGTCATGCATCCTGTCATAAATGTCAAGGCCTATCTAGTGAAGTGTGTGAAGCCAGGTGTAAGTTCATGTACTGGAGTACAGTCACCCTACCTAAAGTCACTCCCCTAAAGAAGAGCCACTGTCCCTTGCCCTTCAGTAATGAACACAGAATGCCACAATTGGACAACAAGTTGAGAATAATTTTTTTACATTAAGAAGGTACAAAAGTGATGAGTTTAGAAGGCAAACTTGAAATTTTGGTATTTTCTTATGCCATTGCTATGCCCTGCAGATGCCAGCCTCTGGAGAGGGCTCCAACTCCCTGTTGACTCAGTTCACAGGGAAAACCACAATACTCACCACACTGTGGCTAGGATGCTCATGAAACGGCATATGACATGCAATTTCAAATGGAGATATTTTAACAGATGCTGGATACTAGGATGTGATCCCAGTGCAAGCTGAGGAGTAGTTGTATACTAGAAGAACACTGACTCAGATTACAAAGTCCTGGCTATATTAGATTGAATAGATTTTTGTGTTTGCCAGTGAGGTACAGTCTGCCTTGCATTTATCTAAATATCTATTAAAAACAGAAATTTCGGGGCTGGAGAGATGGTTCAACAGCTAAAAGCACTGGTTGCTCTTATAGAAGACCCAGCTCTGATTCCCAGCACCCACATGGTAGGTAACAGACATCTGTATACTCCAATTCAAGGAGAATCCAACATCTTCTGACCCCCACAAGCATGGCACGATGTGGGTGCCCTTGCACACATGCAGCCAATACACACATACACATGAAATTAAAAAAAAAAAAAAAACAAGCAAAGAAATACAACAGAGAACAAGGGGCCATGGTGTTTATCTCTGAATCAGACACCTACTTCAAACCTCTGCCTCCTTAGGCTCAGGAATCATTGCAAAAGCCAGAAGAATGGGTGACCACAAGTAAACAGAGTCTTCCAGACAGCTAGTCAATTACAGATATGAACTCAGAGCAATGGTTATATACAAGCTCAAATGGCCCTATATCATCTCAAATCAGATGAAATCCCAGTCTGGACATGGGCAAATGCGTAAGAAATCCAAACCCCACCTGACACTTTTGACAATTAATAGCTGTGGAAAGGGGAAGGCAGTGTTCCACAGGGATAGGACTCTTGGTGTGCTTAGTGGTTGGAGCCACATTGAGAGGCACTTGGAGACAAAATTGAACTTTATAGGCTAATTTGTACATTATGGGAGTACAATAAATTGGTCAGGGGCAGTGGGGGGGTGTGTGTGGATCAGGGAGGGGATATAAGTACTATCAAACTATAATGTATGAAAATTACAAAAATTCAATTTAAGAATAGAAATGATTTTTGGAATGGTTCTCACAATAACATAAGATAATTTATTTTTTTCATATATATATATATATATATATATATTTATAAAACATTGCATGTTAAAATAAAAAGGATACAAAAATTAACAGTTACAAACATCACTTACCCCGTTGCACCCATTCCATGTTTTTTACCACTAAGAGTAACTGGAGAAATAGCTCAGCAGTTAGGAGCACTGACTGCTTTTACAGAAGACCCAGATTCAAATCCCAGCACCCACATGTGACTAACGACTGCAGCTAACACCAGTTGCAGGGGATTAGTTGCCCTCTTCTGACATCTGTGGGCATTGCACAAAACAGGTGCACTCACATACATGCAGGTAATACATTAATATCCATAAATGATTTTTTTTTATTTTGAAAAAAGAAAAAGGAGTAACAACCTAGCAACTGGTATATGTTAAGGGATCAATGAAAATTAGCTGCATAGGTAATGATGATCTCTTGCTCATCATTTTATAGATCCAATTATTGAGAAGGAAAGACATTTTCTCAGTTGCTAATTAAAGACAAAACCACTATTAGAATCTAGGCTTCCAGACTCTTATTTCTATTGTATTTTTTAATTTATTATTTTTACTTTGTGTATGAATGTATTGCCTGCATTCATATAAGTACATCCATGTTTTACAATGTCCATGGAGTCAGAAGAGGGCATTGGATTCCCCTGGAACTGGAGTTACAGACAGTTGTTAGCTGCCATGTGAGTGCTGGAAATATAACCTGGGTCCTCGGCAAGAGCAACGAGTACTCTTAACTGCTGAGCCATCTCATCCACCCCAAATATATTTTTTTACATTATTCAGATACAAGAATTTTGACAACAATAATAAAGCAATTTCTAACTAAAGCCCCACTCTGGAGCTACTTTTTCCTTTTTAATATTTTATTTATCATTTTTATTTTATTAGTGTATTGACTGCATATGTGTAAATGAACCTGTGTCATACAATGCCCACGGAGGTCAGAAGACAGTATACGATCCCCTGGAACTGGGGTTACAGACAATGTTAGCTGCCATATGCGTTCTGGGACTCGAACTTTTACAAGAGCAGCAAGTGCCGTAAGTGCTGAGCCCTCTCTCTAGCCCCAAGGGGCTACTTTTCTTTTAATTTTTTATTTATTTCGGTATGTGCATGAATGTACTGTCTGCATGCAGGTCTGTGCACCCGTGTCGTGCAATGCCGCGGAGGTCAGAAGAGGGTCTCGGATTCCCCTGGAACTGGAGTTCTACTGAAATTGGAGTTTCAGACGGTTCTCGGCCGCCATGTGGGTGCTGGGGATCGAACCCGGGTCCTCTGCAAGAGCGATAGGCGCTCTTAACCGCTAGGCCATCTCTCCAGCCCCTCAAGGGGCTACTTTTTAAATGCACTCATTGCTTTCATCAGGGCTCTCTCCTCACAGTCTGATCACTTCCTGGAAGGCCTATTTCCCAATTCCATCATTTTTAGCATTGGGATTACATTTGGGTTGTGTGAGAACATGAACAGACAATGGCAATGACAATGTCTGTTTAGAGCGTGACAAACATTTAAAAGTTGTTGTATCCATCTGAAATGCAAAAAAAGACCTTTTGCAGTGCAGGTGTAGATGCACACAGCAAGGTGCTGAGGTCTTGGCTTGTCTGTTTCCTTCTCATTAGTGCTGCTCCTCCACCTTTTTTACTCTGGGGGAAAGCACCCCCCATGTTTTATAGACAGACCTGGATTTTAGCAAGAGCTTTCAAGTGTGGTTATAGTCTGGAATTCTGTGTGGCCTGGTGGACTTCTGAATTGAAAAAAAAAGTCTTAGAAATCACCTAATTTATCCTTTCAACTCAACATGTGAACCCTTTACCCAGTACATGCCTGAGGACTCAGTGGCAGCTTGAAATGAAAGAACACAAGGATTTGCTATCTGTTTTTTTTTCAATTATATTGCTATACATTTGCAGTTAAAACTTGCACACATTTAAGTTGCACAAATCAATGATTTGATACTTTATAAAACATATACTTTGATCAAGATAATATCTCCATCACCTCACCTAGCTAACCAGGGAAGTGGAGGGAAAGGATGAGAACATCAATATCTACCTCTCAATTTTGAAACTTAAATTTATATGTGACTATGGCAAATGTCCTTGCCTTATATCCTCAGTTTTAAATGTAGACCCTAATAACTAACTTTCATGTTATTATGAAAATTTAACAAAAAATATATGAAGCTTTCTCACATATTAGCAGGAAAAATTATGTTTACCAACCCAGTAGATACTATCTTAGAAATAGGGAAATATGCTTTTTCTTAGATATAGTATGTTTCACATCTGCCCTAACAAATCACTATGAATGGAATGCCTTAAAACAACAGAAATGCATTCATTCACAGTTCTGGATCCTATATGGCTTAGCCATGTTCTAAGGGAAGAGTGTTTGTTCAGCCCTCCTGGCCTCTGCTGGGTGCTGTCAGTCTTGGTGTCCCTTGATATGTGGGTCCATTATTCCATTCTCTGCTCTGTCATGACATGGGACTACCCTTATGTATCTACATGTATTCAGACTTCCCTCTTCCAATGACACAAGGCAGAGTCTTCTATCTAGAATGATTCAACTTGATTACATCTGCAGTGAATCTATTTCTAACTAATATTCTACTCGTGGGTTCTGGGAAGATGTGAATTTGGAGGAGGACACAGGTCAACAAGGTACACTATCACTGCTATGACAAAGCGAAGCATTATTGTAAAGTACAAATGAACTTTTTTCTTGAATTTCCAATTTACATATCATCTATCTACCTATGTTTTTTTCTCTCTCTTTCTGTCTAGTAATATGTACAAACCATGCAGTCAGGAAATAATAATTTCTTTTATGGTTAAAAAAGTTACCAGTTCTATAAAAACAAATGAGATAATTTCTATCATCAAATAATAAAGTTATAAAAGAATATATGAACATTTTATATCTACTATGACATTTATATATAATGTGTTTTAGAAAACTTACAGTCAGAGGATGTATGAGGCAGGTAATAAACATCAAATACTATTTTGTAATAGTTTTAAGAGTTCTTATGGCAGAGTAGTGTTCAGTGGTACAGAGCACTAGCTTCTCTTGTGAAGGACCCACGTTCAGTTCCTAGTACCCACATGGCAGCTGACAATCATCTGTAATTCCAATACCAGGGGATCTGATGTCATCTTCTGACATGGATGCATTTATATACATGTAGGAAATATACTCGTACATAAATAAAAATAATAAATATTTTTAAGAAAAGCACTTCTGGCTTGGAACTGAAACTTAAAGGCCTGCATACAGTGTTTTTAGATATATGTCTATAAACTGTTGACTGTTTCACATTCCAACAGCAGAAATAGACTTAGTATGGTGATTATCTGCATACAAATATTTAAGTGAAAAACTATGACATGTCATTGTTCATAATCCTGAGGTTGGTGTGGTGGTTCAGAGGAGAAATGTCCCCCATAGGCTTGTGTATCTGAACTCCTGCCTCCCAGCTGCTGGCACCATTTGTGAAGGTTATGGGACCTTTAGGAGGTAAAGCCTTGCTGGAGAAAGCAGGGTATGGGGGGGGGGGGCAGGCTTTGAGTGTTTATACCCCAGCTCTGCTTTTAATTCTCTGCATCCTGTGAGCAGCTGAGATGTAATTGCTCAGCTTCCTGCTTCTACTGCTTGCTACCCTTGCCCTGCCTCCCTGAATTGATCTCTCTGAACTCAAAAGCCAAAAAAAAAAAAAAAAAAAAAAAAAAAAAACCTCTTCTCTGTTGCTTCTGGTCATGGTATAAATCACAGTAACAGAAATGTAACTAATACCATTGTGTTAAAGAATGACATCTTAGGATGTTTCGTATATTCTTTTTTTAACATTTTTTTATTGATGCTTTGTGCATTTCATACATTAATTACAAACGTTGTAAGTTTGAGTATGTAATTTAACATCCGCTCAATTGTGGGTGAAGTATTTTCTTAATACTTACCTATGGAAATCAATCAATGTCACTTGAATTGTTGTAGTTGGACTCACAACAGCCTATACTATCACTGAGTGGGTCTGTGTAATACAGTTCAAATACTATAATCAGTTCTGGGAAAGAACAAAAATGAAAATTCTTTTGCACAGATGACGTACGATCATAAGATTATTTCATGCTTCTGCACAAAATTAAGAAATATGTATAAATAGAAGACTTTTATTCTTATCATGAGCTGATACATTTATGTTTTGAATACTTGAAGACACATTGGGGTTACATTTCTGACATAAATAGCTGATTAGACATTAGAACATTTTAATTATATAAAAGGAGAGCAAAGAAGACATGTAAAAAAGCTAATCTCCTTATATTTTCAACCTTTCAAATAAAAAATTAGAACCTTTCCAAGATTCACGAATGCCTTTCTAAACCTGAATTATGATTTCAGGCAATGTAGATGGTATCATTGAGGGCCATGGTCTCCAAGCTGAAGTTGTCTTTACTGACACTTCAAACTACTGCTTTCACATCCTCATTTCCTTCCTGCTTGATGGAAGAATGCTTGCCCTTTCCAAAACTTGTTGATATTTGGATACCAGTTTGGTAATATTGTACATGGAAACTTCAAGAATTGATAAGGCCAGGAGAGTTCTGTACTCCATGAAGCATGGGAGATAGATACCAGTTTGGTAATATTGTACATGGAAACTTCAAGGATTGATAAGGCCAGAAGAGTTCTCTACTCCATGAAGGACGGGAGATAGATTCACTGTTACAAAGAGAGACGTCCTTTTGGCAACTTGTAATTAAGCTTAGCTTCAAGGACTGTGAGAAAATAAATGTCTCTTTGTTACAAATTACCCAGGCTCAGGGACCTTGATATTGTAATACCAATTGACTACAACAATGCAATAACCTATTTCTTCCTTTCTTTACTAGGTTCTGGAATTCCAAGCCATCATCCCATAGCATGGCTTGCTCCTGAGGGGAAATCTGCACGGGCTACCACTGCATCAAATTGACCTCCTTCCAACTCCTTTGAGATCTGACTAGTTTTTCCTGTTTTATTTACCAATTGATCCCTTAAAAAATATACATCAGAGTACAGTTTCTTTTCTCTTCTCTGGAGACAGTCTGTGCTTTCCAGTCTTGCTACCTGTGTTGAAAGTGTTCTACTTGAATTGACCTTTCCCAATCCAAAACTTTTTTGGTCCAAACTCAGATGCCCTTTCCTTCAGGAATTAATTCTGATTAAACTTCCTCACTCCTCGCAGGTACTAGGGGACCTGGTACTCATCAACATTTTCTGGTTTATCTTTCACACGATGCTCATTTATCTTCCTTACTGACCTTTTATGTTTCATCACCACTGAATTATCTAGCCTCAGAAATTACCATCACAATTTTATGGATTCAATCAAATGAGGCTTTCATCTGCATTCTTTTCTGAAAATGCCATAGCAGAGGTCATCATCTTCACAGAAAAAACCAAGGACTCCTTAGCAGACTACCACATGAGGGCAGAAGGACAAGGAAGAGAAGTGCTGGGTGTGTCAAACTTGTCTGTTCTTAGAATATGGGTTCAGGGGGGCTGGACAGTTGGCCTAGCGGGTTAAGAGCACCGACCACTCCTGTAGAGGACCCTGGTTGGATCCCCAGCACCCACATGGCGGCTGAGAACCATCTTTAGTTCCAGGGGAATCCGACACACTTTTCTGACCTCCGCGGCACTGCACGACCTGGGTATACAAACCTACATGCAGGCAGTGCATTCATACACATACAAAATAAATAAAATAAAAAAAGAATATGGGTTCAGGGAAGGTATAGACAGTAATATCTTCATTAACTACTATAGTGTTTTTCTTTACCATAAAACATGGACCCCAGCCATGTTTACATATGTTTTCTATTTTCAGAGTTTCCTTTAAAAGGTGTTGCTATAACCATAAGATTCCAAACAGAGTTAAGATATGGAAATCTTTTGTTTTATTATATTGAAGTTATCATGATCTTTCAGCCCCTCTACCTCCTGCAAAGAAAAATAAAAATTAAGAAAAATCTCTGGTTTCCATTTGATCCCTAAGAAGCTGACATAAAAGAAATGGGAATAACCACTCATTCTCCCATTTTTTTTTGTAAAACAGAGAAGAACATGAATATGCCTGTGCTTACTGAAATCTTTCAAGGTTATTGGAATATTTGAACACAGTTCCTATAAAATGGACGCTGCCATTCTTTTCACTTGCTTCATTCAAACACTCCTAATTTTGTTGAGTACTTTTGTCTGTTGAGCCACTCAGTCATAGAACCTGCACCTTTATACTCAGCCAGTGGAAATACTGGAATTGGCCCTGGAATTCTGGCTTGATGTCCGCTATGGGAAATCTACTTTTCTTATGCATTGGTGAGTGTATTACCATGCAAAAACTTTCATTTCCCAATTTCTTTGCTACTTTTTATGAAACTAAGTACTGTAAATCCACTCTTATACATATTCCTTAGAGTAGTTGTGAATAAAAAGGTATTAATGAAATTCTTCTTTCCATTAAAACAGAGGCCAACAATGGTATATTACTTCTCCATGGGAATAGAACCAAATTTAAAGAAGCAGTGAGCTGTTTGGCAGATATTAGACTCCAGAGAATAATTAAATTCTTATAAACTTTCTTGAAAAAAATCTCACCATTTTATAAGAAATGTAGATGGGAATATTTCCATAGGTTTAAACTAATTAGATTATGTTTTGATGTTTGCCACTGTTACTCATAAAAATGGTTATTCGTTTTAAAATGCTAATTGCTCTTTTTGCATTGCATCTCATTCTGCTCATTTCTTTAAGGACTTAAAATAAACATTTTGTTTTGCCTTTCCACTGTTTAGGTACATTGGGCCACTCCATTAAATACTGATGCTCATCTATTTGTTATCTACTGCACTTAGTCATAGTATATTGGACAAGGGTATGTAACACTCTGTGCATCCAGATTTCTCCTTGAAGTCCAAAATTTGGACACACTTTTATACTTCAGACATATCCATAATCTTGCATAGGAAAATTCTGGAGTTTGGTAGGAGGGTTATGTGCAGATGCTCTTTGAGGCATCATGTGCTTATGATCTAATAAGAAAGGCCTTCAAAATCTTGAAAATACAGCAAGTCAACATTAATTCAATATGCCAATTTGGCAACACAACACAGTGCACAGGATGGATCCTTGTACTCATCATCATATAGCTGATGAGGGGCTGTGGCTCATTGTGGCTGCCCAACATCCTAAGAGCACTGCACAGCATATTGCTAGCTTTGGAAAAAATCAAAACTCGGTACTCAAGATATTGAGTCTACTGAATGCAGATTGCTTTGCACCATCACAAATTCACAAATAATAAGTTTCACCATAGCGAAGTTTAAGTACTTCCATATAGCAATGGGAATATTATTCAATACACTATTCGTGGTTCTGTTGATATCTGAATTCCAAGTCAATTAGGCTCAATTAAACTGAAAGTCCTTCACTTAAGCCTTAGAACATAAGTGGTCCTACAGTAAAGCCGTAGCTTTAAAATGATTCCTGGAATGACCAAATGAGTGTAAACCAACTCAGAGTATTCTCGGTTGGCGCTTTATGTTTGAACAAGAAAATAGATGCCTAAAGTCAACAGTGTGCCACCTAGAAGGACTTCAATATTAGTGGCTGTCTAGCGTATCCACGTGTGGTCAGTGAGTAGCAAAGTATTAATGAGTACTACTTAGAAAGCTTTAATTGACTCTAAGCACAAAGCTGTGAAGGGATTACTAAAAAAACAATGCTCTTGTGAATCAAATTAAGTGAGAGAGCATGCTCCCTTGGACCTTAGGCTTGCTCCCCATTTCCCAGTCCATCACTCCTATTAGTCCACGTAACTCTCAAAATAAACAATCACATTTCATTCCTTCTTCCAGGTTTTCTCCTGAGGAGATCCAGATTAAAACAAATAGTGAATCCTCTGCAGGGCTACGTAGAACTGAATCATTCATTTTTTTTTCCATAAAGCTATTTTTAAAAGAACATTTCTTATCTCAGGTATTCCAAAGAAAGCATTTAAGGAAAGAAGTGACTAGATAGAAGAACCTCTACCAATGTAGAATAAAATGCAGATACCTTGCTTTGAATTCCTATGATAAAATGTGAGTCAAAGATGGGATGCATGCAGTCCAGCTGCCAACTCTGTTTTCAGACACTCTCACCTCTATGTCCTTCTTATGCTCCTTATTCTAGTTCAAATTATTAAACTAAAACTCATGAGACTGAGAGATCATCAATCAAAAATGATATGTTTAAGTGTTATGAGTGCAAGTGAGGAAAAGAGAGGGTCAGGTCTTGTGACAAACTTCTACAAATTAGCACTGGGAAGCTAGGTACCAGATTGATAAATGTCTATTGGACCACAGCTCAGAGCTCTGGAACTCTACATCAGACAAGAGGTGCAGGCTAGCGCTTTGGGATAAGGGGGCAATCCATAGGAAATAACTATCACTTCTGACAGAGTGAAGTTAAAATCAATGCTCAATTTTTATCACACATTATTTTTTTGTCCTTCAGCTATAACTGCTTAACTTCCCTTTAAATTTGACCCCTCTGCCTATATTTTAAATAAATTACATTCTGAACTTTATTCATACTGTTCTTTCTCTTGTTTCACAGCTGTGATCCAATTTCTGAGTTGTGTTCTTCTATCCTCAGGAACAGATATTTATCCATGACAATGACTGTGCCTTCAGTCTCAGTCCTTACTTTTAGAACTTTTCAATGTGCAAAAACATGTATCCATTGTGCATATGTCCTCCATTCATCAGAATGCAACTTCTTTAAAGATTTCATTGTTCTTGTCTCCTAAGACCTGAATACATCTATGTATCTTTGCAACTATATAGATGCTCTTCTTCATTCTTTCATTTTTTTTTTGTTATGGCCCATAGACATATAACAGAGATACACATATGGTGTATGAACATTAGTGCGTGTCTGGGGCTATATGGTAAGGAGCACAGTGCCAGACACAAAAGACCTCCCTTTGAGTGGTTGGTCAGAAGAGTCCAAAAGACAACCAAAATATCACAGGCTATTGCTGAAGCCCTTGGTTATCGCACAAAACGTAAAGGTAAGAAGACTCTACTGCTGAAGACAGGCTATATTCAGACACAAAACTCAGAACGATGGAGAAGAAACTGACCTGGAAGCCTTCTCCTTAAAGATTAAGTCTTGTAGTTCTAGAGGATGCTATGCAAGATTCTAGGGAAGAAAAATCAAACAATGGTCCAACCCATACCTAAAACCTAATAACTGTAAGGACTGGCACAGCAAACTACCTCTATTAGTACAGTAGTAGGATTGTTATCTGAGGGGTAACTAACAACTATCTGATTGGACTTAAAGCTCTCTCAATGAGAGTCAACTCATGGATGACACTGTAATTATCACCAAATATACATGTGTGGAGAGGGGATAGATCCTAGAGAAAACATTAACTCTAGATAAATGAAATTTCTTCTTACCATTTGCTAAATATGGATCCTTATATTTATAGATAAGTACATCATATACCACTCATCAAAGTTTTTTTTTGCAACAGATGAAGGCTATTGCAGAGTTCTACAACTGGTTACACACAGAAAATATTTACACGACACGGGTGCACAAACCTGCATGCAGAAAGTACATTCATACACATACAGAAATAAATAAATAAATAATTTAAAAAAAGAGATCCCAGCCGTAGGTGGCATATCAACAGTGGAATCTCTACACCCAAGGCTTATGGAACATAGTGGAACAGGGATGGAGAGAATACTAATGCATCCCTCAACTCTTATTAGCAAAGCTTCCTTATATAACAGAGTGTGATGCACACAGAAGGTCACAACTGGCTAAGTTTTAGAGAATAAGAGACAGTAGAGTGGGTGTCCCTGGACAGGACTCTTATATTAAACTTCACTGACCCATGGCTCAGGGACCATTGTGGAAGAAGTGCTGGAAAGATTGTAAGAGCCAGGGTTGGTCCATGAACATAGACAAACAGGCTTTGAGGCCACTGGAAGGTGGGCCATTGCTAGCCTGGGAATTGTTGGAGACTGATAGTGCTGGGTAAGGGAGAGTAGATCTTTAAGATCACAAGATGAGCTGAGTAGACTCCAGTGGATGAACTTGCATGGAAGGAGATCTGGGCACAAATATTTGACCAAATAAGACTTAACATGTATGTCAGAATGCATGAGGTCTGGTAGGGTGAAGTGTGTGGGGACGTGGAGGGGGTTTAAATTTTATTAAGAACTGTTGTATGAAATGTACAAAATCTCAATAAAAGTGTTTTAAAGAAAATATAATAGCAAAGTAGATTTTAGGAACATGCATTGTAGTCCTCGGGAATTTACTTACCATACCATATGCCTTTACTTTCTTTATGTCTTTGCCTCTTTTTGCCCTCCACCACACACACACACACACACACACACACACACTTAACTTACCTGGAGGATTTTCAGTACCTTAACACTGATAGACCACTGTCTCAAGCACTGCTGAGACATGCTAGGACATCGATGACATGTAGCTGTGTACTCTGTCTTGTGTTCCAAGTAATCACTTCTTTAATCCAGGGGACACTCTGGCATAGGGACCTGATCATGGCTGTGCATCCCCCATACAGCTCTGAGTTCTTTGCTGGAAATGTCCTTCGTCGTACATTGTATTTGTGGTGTCTATAGTCATGCCTCCTTCAAATGTTTCTTACCACGAACATCCTAGTCTGACATAGCGAGTAGAAATAGTAATTTTGAAGCTGCCGTGATTTGTCTTTCCTAGCAGTTCTTCAGCTATGTCTCTGTCAAATTCAGTTTGTCTCATAGAGACTTCAGTGTTGCTGTGGCCATTTTTATTTGCTTTGTTTGCTTTTTTGTTGAGTTGTGTTTATGCATATATACACATACATGTATGAATGCATCATATATATGTGCAGGAATATATGAACTGCACAGGTGTGTGCGTGTGTGTGTGTGTGTGTGTGTGTGTGTGTGTGTACACCAGCGGTTAATGGTGAACATCTGCATTTGCTCCTCTGTCATAGTATTTTAACCTGGAACTAACCAACTCAGCTATGCTGGTAGATCAGCAAGGCAGAAGACACGCCTGTCTCTGCATCCCCAGGGTAATGCACCACTACATCTGGCTTTGACATTGGGGCTGAGATCTAAACTGAAGCCCTGATACACAGCAAGAACTTTACTGACTGAGCCATTTTCTTTGTCCCTTTTTGTTTTAAATACTATTTGCATGCTTTGTGTACAATGCATTGTAAATAATGCGTATAGCCACTTTTGCCTTTCTACAACTAAATATTTAAGCCATTAACTTTATAAAGAAAAAAAGTTTAGGTTGCTCACAGTTATGGAGAGTCACAGACTCAAAAACAGAGCTGGTATCACCTCACAGTACAGGGAATACAATGGCAGGGAGCAAGTGTTGGAACAAAACACATCTCCAAGCAGTGCAGAGAGAGAAAAAGACTGGCTAGAGCCTCAAGTTTCCTAGAGACTATAACCTTCAATGGCCTAAGGACTTCCCATTAAACTCCACCTTTTAAAGTAGCACAATACCTGTTCAAAGCACCATCCTAGTGCTCAGCCTTTAGGAAATGGATCTTTGGAAGACATTTCTTTTTTTAAATCATAGCTTTCAGTATTGTGCTGGATAGCTCCGATTGTCAATTGACACATGAGCGAACATCAACAGGATATTTTTTCCATTGAACTGGTCTGTGCCCATGTCTGTTGGTAATTTTCTTGATTGTTTAGTGATGTGGGAGTGTCCAGCCCATTGTGGGTGGTGTCACCTCTGGACAGGTGGTCCTGCTTTTTATGAGAAAGCAGGACAGGAGAGCAAGCACATGGTCTAGGCTCCAGGTTCGCTTTGATGATGGCTTTATTGTAAGCCAAATAAACACTTTCCTCCCTGAGTTGGTTTAGTCAGTGTTTATATCACAGAAATAGAAAGAGAAAGTAAGTAGAACTAGTGTATTGTCAAGTGTTTTTAACAATATTTTGTGTGGTCGTGTCCCCCTGAGGCTTTTTTTACATAATAGACTCACCATCAACCCAGAGGACTCACAACTTTGGAACATAGAAACCTGTCTACTCACTGAATCAAGATGATCTTTTGAACAGAGGGATGTGATTGGATCCACAAGCTTGTCGGCTTTCCCTGCAGTCCATTCCTCTATGGAAATGCGCTCTCTTATCCCCCTTCCTGGGGTATTTTCACTCATCTTCCAATCTCACTCCTAACTACACTCCCATCCCTCTCCTTTTGGCACTTAGAGCATCAAACACTTCCCTTTCTGGCATGTTTCACATTTGTAATTTCACAGATTATGTGATCAAATGTCCCAAGAGACTGGAGCACTGAGAGATGCTGTTTATCTACTGTATTAGTCACTCTTATGTTGCTGTGATAAAACCACCATGACCAAGGAAACTTATAAAACAAAGAGTTTATTTGAGCTTACGATTGACAGTTCCAGGGAATTAAGTGTCCATTGTGGTGGGAGGCATGGTGGCTGGGGCTGGAGCAGAAAGCTGAAGTTCACATCTCGCAATGAGTACAGGAAGTTAAGAGAGAGAGAGAATTGAAAGCGCAAGGCTTGTTAAACTCACTAAGCCTGCCCCCAGTGACGTACTTCCTCTAGCATGGCCACACCTTCTAAGACCTTCCAGAACACTGCCACCAACTGGAGACAAAATATCTGAACACTTAAAGCCTACGGGGGACACTCTCATTCAAACCACCACATCTACCATGATGCCAGACACTGAGCAAGTAATCAATAAATATTCTTAAAATGAATGAATGAGAATCACTTATAATCTAAATTGCCAATATACAATGAAATGGTTGCTATGGGGAAAAAAAAATACAATAAAAAGGACAAGAACCTTTTCAGGTCTCCAGAGAGGATTTTGGCTTCTAAAAGAGCCTCAAGTTCTTATAGAGTTGAAACAGGAACAGCTTTTTGAACCTGATCATTTTTAGAATACTAGACTAGGCTGTAAGTCAAAAGGAGAAGCTTTATGTTCTCCAACCCCAAGGGGTTCAGGGCATGATCCAGGAAACTGGAAAGAAAACTCTGCCACTGAAGCATGAAAAACCTGCTGCAAAAGCTTTTGAATTCTTGTCCACTTGTTAGTAATGTGAAGTTTTACAGTCCTTGATCCTCCCTCTATCAGGTTACTTTGTAACTCAATTGTTTCCTCAACTCAAAAGAATTTGATCTTACTTTTTGTGGTTCAGATATTGCATGAACTGAAAGATAGAGAATAAAGAGATTAATTAAAGTAAGATAGGAATGGTCAAGTTTGCTCTCTGCTGAGTGTATCACCCTTAACTTAAATCTCTTAAACCACACACAATTAATTTGAAAGCCTGAGGGTCCTTGCATGGAAAGGATAATGGGCTGAAACTTTAAATGTTATAAAGTTCTTAAGCCAAAGTCTCTCTGCTCTATTGGTTTATGTTAACACTTTACTGATTAATCTGGTGATGATTGAAGCTGTTTCTATCCAGGGATATCAAATTGACTGCTTGAATGAAGTCTATTTTGAGTCATTTTGAATTCTCACTCATCATACAATTGATTAAATTGACCACACCGTAACCTACGTCTTAAAATTATAGAAACAGCTATCTTGGTCACTGCTTGCTCTGATGGATCTGGTAGTTATAATTCACTCTCTGATATTTCCTAAGTGGTTTTAACAAAAAGAGGTAGACAGTGTGTACCCAAAGGACTATGCTTTAAATTACCTCTATATGTCACTGTAAGAGACTGATTATAACTAGGTATGGTGGTAGAGGTTTATAATCCTATCAGGGGGAAACAAGCCAGAGGATTGCTCAAATGAGGCTTACATAATGAGACCTCATCTATGAGACGCAAACAAAATGATGCTAATTTGTAAATTATAGAACATCCACATGTGTTATTCTGATGTCATCTACGAAATACAATTTATAGGAAACACTGGGTTAAAGAGAAAACTGGATATCAGGGAGCGCACAAAGTTTAGATCATGGAATTCTCAGGACCAACTGAAGCACAGGTAGGAGCCCTGTGCTTCATCCAGGTGGATTGTGAATATTTCTATCATTGGATTGTTGGATAATTGTATCATTGTCTTGTGTGGCTGTGGGGGCGGAGTTACCCTGCTAGCTGGTATAAAAGGTGAGCCTGTTACCACTGTGAGACTTGAGTGCACAAAGCTTAGATAAGGGATTTCCTAGGACCCCCTGAAGCACAGAGTACTGGGGCATGGACTAAGCAGTCATCCCCTCTCCCCCCAACCAACTGGAATTATTGCTGAGGGAGTGTCCAAGTGTAACCACGATAGTGATTCCAGGGCACAAGGCAAGGCAATAAGTGAAACAGTGAACCTGAGACACCTCTAGTCCCTCAACACCAAGCCCTAGAAACAACCTCAGGAAACTAGTTGGCAGGAAGCAGAGTGAGCACAGTGCTCATCAGGGTACCAACTGGGTTGTTTCCTACCTGATTTTTTGGAGAACCTTCAGAACAGAAGGGAAGAGTGAGTTAGACTTCCAACACATAAAATTGAAAGCCTGAAGCCTAGACAAGCCAACACTCCATAAACAAGGAGAAACAAACAACAAATAAGTAAACAACAACAACAACAAAATGAAGGCATCTGAAGGAGGCAAGCAAAGCAAGCCTTCAACACAGTGAAGAGGCATTTGGGATTCACATTGGAATACAGGCAAAAGGAAACCCGCATGCCAGGGACACGACAAAGGGACAACATGGGAAAGGGGCAGGATAATTCCACACCAAGCTCTACCAACCCTGTGGGAGATTCCTACAGTGGGATCTCTCTAGGGGTGGTCCAGGACACAGATCTTAGAGGAAAAGTTGCAGACATCTTCAAAGAAATCAAAGAATATAAAGAACAAGTCATGAAACTAAGGAGAGAGAATGAAAAACTCAAGAAGGACCTAGAGAGAGAGAATAACAAACACCAGAAAGAACTAGAGAAAATGACAAACTCCAGAAGGAAGTAGAACCACTGAAAAAGGAAACCAACCAGCAAAGCAAGGAGCTACAGGAGGAGATTGAGAAGCTCCAAAAGGAAGTGGAAATACTAAAGAAATCATAGGATTAAATAAAAAAGGAAACCAAACACTCATCCAATCAAGAGGAAAGGAATGGGAAAAGCCTCAGAAGTAGAATGGAAGAAGCAGAACAAAGAATATCAGATCTGGAAGATACTAAAAAGCTCAAGTAAAGATTATGAAAAACTTCAAAATACACAAAAGTGGAACAACCAGAAAATGTGGGATACTATGAAAAGATCAAACCTCAAAATCATAGGGATAGAGGAAGGAGAAGAATCTCAAAAGAATGGTATTGATCAGATAAACAGAAAAGATCAGAAAAGAAACTGCCCATGCCATATCATAGTTAAAAAGCTAGACACCCAAAACAAAGACAAAATTCTGAAATCCACAAGAGAAAAACAAGTTACATATAAGAGGAAACCCATCACAATTACAACTGAGTTCTCAATGCAAACTATGAAAGCAAGACAAACATAAAGCAAAGCATTCCCAGTGTTAAAGGTCTATAGATGCCAACCCAGGCTACTATACCCAGCAAAATGTCAATTATAGTTGAAGAAGAGAGAAAAATCTTCCATTACATAAACAAGAAGATAGAATACATGTCTGGAAAAACAACACTTCAGAGAATATTTGAAGCAATTCAAAGGACAGAAGAGAGGACCAACTATCTCCAGGCACCTAGAAAGATAAATTAATAAAAGGATAACTACAGAAGTAGAAACCTAGACCAAAAATGCAAATGGATAATAAGGTGAAATGAGGCAACACACATTTTTCAATTATAACCTTAAATATTAATGGACTAAACCCCCTAATCAAAAGACATAGACTGGAAGATTGGATTAGGAAACAGAACCCATCTATATGCTGTCTACAAGAAACCCATCTCACTCTCAACGATAGGCACCAACTTAAGGTGAAGGGATGGAAAAAAATATTGCAAGCAAATGCTACCAAAAAGAAAGCAGGTGTTGCTATTTTAATATTAGACAAAAGAGACTTCAAAGTAAAGGAAATCAGAAGAGACAAAGAAAGCCATTACATCTTTATCAAAGGAACAATTGACCATGAAGATTTCACAATTGTGAATATATATCCACCAAACTCTGGTGGACCAAACTTTATAAAGACAATTCTCCAGGACCTCAAGGAACAGATTAACTCCAGCACACTCATAATAGGGGGCTTCAATACCCCACTGAGCACTTTGGGCAGGTCAATCAGACAAGGAATAAAAAGAGAGACATCTGAACTGAATGATGTGATACACCAAACAGACCTCATGGACATCTACCAAATAAATATTCCACCCAAATACCAGAGAATACACTATCTACTCAGCACCCCATGGAACATTCTCCAAAATTGACCACATACTGGGTCACAGAAAAAAGCTCAACAAATACAAAAAGATTGAAATGACTTCATGCATTCTATCAGACCACAGTGCAATAAAGTTCAATATCAACACCAGGATAAGCCCTGCTATTTACAAGAACACATGGAAGCTAAACAACACACTCCTGAATAATGAATGGGTCAAAGAAGAAACAAAGAAAGAAATAAAAGCATTCCTGGAACTGAATGACAATGATAATACAACAAAACCAAACCTATGGGATACTTTAAAAGCAGTCCTAAGAGGTAAGTTTAGAGTCCTGGGTGCCTATATTAGAAAAACAGAAAGAGCACAAGTGAACGATCTAACACTGCAGCTAAATACACTTGAGAGACAACAACAAATGAACCCTAAACACAATAGATGGGAAGAAATAACAAAAATCAGAGCAGAAATCAATGAAATAGAAACAAAGAAAACAATACAAAAATCAATGAATCCAAAAGTTGGTTCCTTGAGAGAATAAACAAGATAGACAGAGCTATAGCCCAGTTAACCAAAAGAAAGAAAGAGCAACTCCATTCAATAGAATCCATGATGAAAGGGGAAATATCACAACAATGAAAAGATGCAGACAATCATATGGGAATACTTCAAAAACCTATATTCTACTAGGTTTGAAAACCTAGGAGAAATGGATGAATATCTGAAATCCTGGGAATTATCAAAGCTTAACCAAGAAGAACTTGAAAGCTCAAACAGACCCATAATATAAGAAGAAATTGAAATGTAATAAGAAACCTCCCAACAAAAAAAGTCCAGGCCCAGATGGTTGCATGGCAGAATTCCATAGAACATTTCAAAAAGATTACAACCATTATTACTCAAATTGTTCAGAAGGATAACAGCATCGTTCTAATGTGTAAACCAGGCAAAGATACAACCAAAAAGGAGAACTATAGACCCATCTCATTAATGAACACAGACGCAAAATTTCTCAACCTAATACTTGCAAACCGCATACAGACGCACATCAAAAACATCATCCATCATGCCCAAGTTGTATTCATACCAGAGATGCAGGGATGTTTCAACATATGAAAATCAATAAATATCATAAAACGCATAAATAGACCGAAAGACAAAAACCACATGATCATCTCAATTGATTCAGAAAAAGCCTTTGACAAAATCCAGCATCCTTCATGCTTAAAGTCATAGAGGGAATTGGATTGGAGGGATCATTCCTCAATGTAATCAAAGCTATATACAGGAAACGCACAGCCAACATCATCCTAAATGGAAAAGATACAGAAGCATTCCCCTTAAAGGGAGGAACTTGGCAAGACTGCCCCCTGTCCTAACTCCTGTTCAATATAGTGCTGGAAACTCTTGCTAGGGCAATAAGGCAAGAAAAGGAAATTAAAGGAGTACTAATTGGAAAAGAAGAAGTCAAGCTACCCCTTAATGCTGATGTTATGATTGTTTATCTAAGGGATGAGAAATCCTCCAACAGAAAACTCCTAGAAATAATTGACAGCTTCAGCAAAGTGGCAGGATCCAAAATTAACCTAGAAAAATCAGGAGCCTTTCTTTACACCAACAGCAAGCAACTGAAGAAGGAATACAAGGAGAACTTCCCACTCACAATAGCCTCAAAAACAATAACATACCTAGGAACAAACCTAAACAAAGACACCAAAGATCTCTACAGAAAAACTTTAAACCCTTGAAGAAGGAAATTGAAGAAGATATCAGAAGATGGAAAGACCTCCCATGCTCATGGATTGGAAAAATTAATATAGTAAAAATGTACATTGTACCCAAATTAATATACAGATTCAATGCAATCCCAATTAAAATTCCCAAGACTTTTTTCACAGGCTTGGAAAAAAAAGTCATTAAATTCATTTGGAAAAAGAATAGACCCCAAATAGCCAAAGCATCCCTGAGAGAAAATAGCAATACAGGGGGAATTTCTACACCAAACTTCAATCTATACTACAGGGCTATAGTCATAAAAACAGCTTGGTACTGGCACAAAAACAGACCTGTTGACCAATGGTACAAAACTGAAGATCCAAACTTGATCATACTATTTCAGCCACCTCATAATTGACAAGGGGGCCAAGAAGACACATGGAGGAAAGACAGCATCTTCAGCAAGTGGTGTTGGCAAAACTGGATCACTACTGGTAGAAGAATAAAGTTAAACCCCTACCTGTACAAAGGCAACTCCAAATGGATCAAAGATCTCATACCCAAAACTCTGAAGATGATAGAAGAAAAATTTGGTGGCAGCCTACAAGACATTAGCGTAGGAAAAGATTTCCTAAATCAGACAGCAGTTGGGCAGGAAATAAGATGGACAATTGACAAATGGGACCTCATTAAACTCAAAAGCTTCTGTGCATCAAAAGAAACAATCAAGAAAGTGAAGAGAAAACCCACAGAATAGGAGGAAACCTTCACTGCAAATACATCTGAAAAAGCATTAATTTTCAGAATATATAAACTACTCAAAAAACAAAGAAGAAAGAAAACAAATGACCCACTCAAAAGATAGAGCAAAGAGCTGAACAGAGATTTCACAAGTGAGCAATTAGAGATGGCTGATTAACATCTTAAAAAATGTTGAACATCAAGAGATGCTCCCACGAATAATCCCCTAAGACTTGGTTGACCTCTGAGGGAAATGAACATAGTTGTCGCCCAGGTTCCTCGGCCAAATTAGTAGGGACTTGAGGTATGGTTGTTAAGCACCCAGAAAAGCTAAGTTGCACCAGCATGGCTGTTGCCATAATAGTATATTGCCTGTATTTTCCACCTCTAGTAATGGGCTTTTTGTGCTAGATTTCAATATCCTTGAGCCTGGGCAAGTGCACAAGCCTTTTTAAAAAGAAACATGATTTACTTGCACAAAATTAATCAGATTTGAGAGATCGTTAATGCCCTCGAAGTGGTTTTTGTGGGTGTGAAACAAATGGTGAGAATTTGAATTGTTCCCTTATTATAGTATTGAAATTAAGTCTACTCAATGTATCAAATCATGTTCATGCCCTGATTTTATATACTTGTATCTATCAAAAAACATCGTGATAATTGAAAAAAGTGTTCAACATCACTAATAATTAAGGAAATGCAAATTAGAACAACTTTAAGATATCATCTCACTCTAACAAGACTGGCTAGGATCAAAAAAAACAAATGATACCAAGTGCTGGAGAGGTTGTGGAGAAAGGGGATCACTCATCCACTGCTGGTGGGAATGTAAACTCATATAGCCACCTTAGAAAGCAGTGTGGGGAACCCTGGAAGACTCAAAATGAGCTTGCCACCTGACCCAGTCATACCACTCCTGGGTATATACCCACAAGACTCATCTTACCACAGAGATACATGCACAGCCTCATCTTACCACAGAGATATATGCACAGCACATTTATTGCAGCTCTCTTCACAATATCAAAGAGCTGTGTATTAGTCACTTTTCTGTTGCTGTGATAAAACACCAGACCAGGAACTTATAAAAGGAAGAGTTTATTTGAGCTTACGATTGGCGGTTCCAGGGAATTAGAGTCCATTGTGGAGGGAGGCATGGTGGCTGAATCTGGAGCAGCAAACCGAGGGTCACATCTCGCAAAGAGTACAGGAAGCAGAGAGGGCAACTGTAGACCACACAGGCTTCTTAAAACTCACTAAGCCTGCCCCCAGTGACACACTTCCCCAGCATGGCCACACCTTCTAAGACCTCCAAAAGCAGGGCCACCAACTGGAGATAAATGTCTGAATACTTACAGCCTATGGGGGACTCTCATGCAAACCACCACATTCCACTCCCTGGCCCCCATAGGCCATATAAAATGCAAAATGCATTTAGTCCAACCTTAAAAGTCCCCATAGTCTTTACCAGTTTCAATGCCATTCAAAAGTCCACAGTCCAAAGTCTCTTCTGAGACTCAGGCCAATCTCTTAACTGTAAGCTCCTGTAAAATCAAAAGACAAATTGCATACTCCCAATGTACAGTGGAACTGAATACACATTCCCATTCCAAAAGGGAGGAATAGAGGCATAGTGAGGAAATACTGGACCAAAACAAGACTGAAAATCAGCAGGGCAAACACCAAGTCCTGTAGCTCCACATGCAACTTCTGTGACTTGACTTCCAAAGGGCTTAGATGGCTCAGCTCTTCCAGCTTTGCTTGCAACATACATCTCTTTCTTAGGCTGGTACCACTCCCTGTATGCAGCTCTCCTTGCAAATATCTCACAGGTCTGGCATCTCGAATGTCTTCTTGGGGGTCTCCGCTGCCAACCAGGCTTCACATTCACAGCTTCACACAATGGCCTATCAGGGCCTTCTTTATTCAGGGACGCCCCTGCTCTACTCTGCTTGGCCTCTTTGGCTCTCTGAAACCGTGGAAGAAGAACTAATGACCCCTTCACTCTTGCAAACTTCATACCTCTAAAGCCAGCACCATGTGAATGAAACTGCTGAGTTTGGTTGCAAGTTCTGGATGGACTCTCTCCTACTTCAACCACATTTGTAATTTTTCTCTGCCCTGGACTTGCTGGAGGATTAGCTGGGTGTGGTCTTGCCCTGAAGGTACTGATTCTTTTGTTTACTTGTAAATCTCCAGGCCTCTCCTTAATGGCTTTAATCTCCTTATGAAAGGGAGCCTCTCCTTCACATGCCTTGGCCCCACCTTTAATCTTCCTAGTGCAGTTTTCAGATCCAAACTGTACATTCTGCATTTCTTTCTGCCCCATCTGCTCTTTTTCACTGTAGATCTATATAATATTCACCATTAAAAGCCACGCCACCATTTCTACATTAGGCTGTCTTGAAATATCCTCTGCCAAAGACATCAGTCCACCACTTTTCAACTTAGCATCAGGCAAGCATCTGGGCTGTGGGCAAACCGCTGCCAGACTCTTTATCGAAATATCCCAGTTGCTGCCTAAGTCTTTATTTTCCCCTGGAACCACATCTTTTGCAGCTATGTTTTCTTCCAAGCCTCCACTAGAATGGCCCTTTAAGCTCTGCTTACAATAGTCAACAGCTTTTCCAGCCCAAAGTTCCAAAGTCTTCCACACTTCTCCAAACATACACATGGTCAGGTTCTTCACAGCCAACAGCCCACTCTCTGGTACCAATAACTGTATTAGTCAGTTATCTGTTGCTGTGATAAAACACCAGACCAGGAACTTATAAAAGGAAGAGTTTATTTGAGCTTGGCGCTTACAGGGAATTAGAGTCCATTGTGGCGGGAGGCATGGCGGCTGGATCTGGAGCAGCAAACCGAGGGTCACATCTCACAGAGAGTACAGGAAGCAGAGAGGGCAACTGTAGACCACAGAGGCTTGTTAAAACTCACTAAGCCTGCCCCCAGTGACACACTTCCCCAGCATGGCCACACCTTCTAAGACCCCCCAAAACAGTGCCACCAACTGGAGACAAATGTCTGAATACTTACAGCCTATGGGGGACACTCATGCAAACCACCACAAGCTGGAACCAACCCAAGTGCCCCTCAACTGATAAGTGGATAGAGAAAATGTGGTACATCTACACAATGGAGTTCTATGCAGCAGTAAGGAAAGATGACATCATGAACTTTGCAGGTAAATGGATGGAACTAGAGGATATCATATTAAGTGAAGTAACACAGTCCCAGAAAAACAAAAAACAAATGCTGTCCCTCATCTGTGGATGCTAGTGCCAATTACCTAGTTGTAAGGCAAACTGAGCATTTTAATATTATATTCCTTGTGATCTGAAAACAACTGTGCTCTTATATTGTGAATCCCTTAACAGGTCCTAGAACTAAGCTACCATTTATTTTCAGAGTTAGGAATTCTTGGTATATGGATGGAGGATATATATACATATTTTAGAGTAATATAAGATCAAAGGAATGTGGAAAAAACTAGTTTGTCCTGGTACTATCTATAACCACAGTATTTATTTTATGGGAATGCTCTTACTATTTCTTATACAAGGCTTCTTGAGTTTTGTCCAAGCCTTTTCTAAAATAGCATACATTAAAGTGTCTGGGTGGTGTAATTTAGCCTATCTGGATGCTTAGCAACCATACTTAATGTGCATACCAATTTGGCATAAGGTCTTAAGGGATAACTTTGTTCCTTGCCCTCATAGGTCAACTAAGTCCCAGGGGAGTATACATGGGAGCATCTCCTGAAATGTCCTGCAAATATGAGTCACAAGTCTTCCTGTGCAGGAGGTTTTGAAGATCCACTAATGGGACTTCAGCCAGTGTCCAGTCTATAAAGAGGAAATTATGCTCATACTTCAAAAAGGGAAGCCTGATCTAACAAGACGTGACTTTGTCCTTGAGTGGATGGAACTGGTGACTGAAAAACCAAAGGGAGCCAAGGGCTCACACACACACACACATGCACACACACACCCAGACACACACACACACACACACACACACACACACAATGCTGAGTGACTCTTGAGGACCAGATCCTCAACTGACCTTGAGAAAACAAAAACCTTGTTTAATATGGGCTGTGTGGCCTTAAACATCCAAAAGGAATGTATAACCAGAAATAAATAATTAGTAAGACCTGAGAAATTGTACTTCAGGTTCAGGTATAAAACTTGATACACATTTGTTTTGCCTGTCTTACTGGCAAGTGAAGCTACCCTGTGGCTGCCACTACTTTTGCCATCCTTCAAAGACATGAGACACAGCTTTTAAACCTTCCAATATGGACTGAAGACTCATGTCTCTCCAAGAATCCTTTAAACCTTCAGTGCCAGATGGGAACTGCTAAGACATCCAACTTGTGGACTGAGCTACTACTGGGGTTTCCACCTCTTCAGTGTATAGACTGCCATTGTTGGACTACCCAGGCTGTATCATGGAGACCAGTACAGAAAGATCAAGACAGGAAATGGTGCTTACTGGACCTCATTTGGTGACCATGGAAAAGGAAAACCCCAGTGTAGAACACAAGGTCAGAACTGATGGTGGTTTGGGCTTGCCAAGGAGGAGACTTCAAACATGACATCTTTCAGCCTAATAAAGAAAAAAATCATAAGCTGAAGATGTTAAAACTTATGATATATGTGGCATGCATATGTACATATGTTGGAATGATGCATATTGGAAGGAATAACAACAACAAAAGGAAGACTGAGTCAAATAACTGACTGAAATGGTGAACTTCTTGAAACAGTAAACTTCTGCATTAAGAATTTTGACAGAGACTGAGAAAAAGATGAATAACATGTTTGGCAGAATGCATGAGCTCTGGTGGGGTGGGGGGGCAAGAAGGGGGGCACAGGTCTAGATTTGATTTGTAATTTTGTATGAAATGCACAGAGCATCAATAAAAAAATTGGCTTGGCAAAAAAAAGAAAAGTGGGTATCAGAACTATATAAAGAACACAAACTCAATCTTTAAACAATAAAAAGAATACAAGCTCACTTTGAGGAGAAAATATAGAGAATAATACATTTTTATATTAGGATATGTCTTGCTCTAGGATATATGTGCAAAATTAGTATATATTTATCCTCTTTGAGTATATTTAAATTTCAATAAATGCACAAAGATGAGAGAAAGAATAAAAAGGTGTGGACAGTACTCCTATATTAAATCTCACCCACCCCTAGTTCAGAGGCCATTGTGGAAGAGGGGGCAGAAAGGTTTTAAGGGCCAGGTCTGGTACATGAATATAAGGAAGCTTTCAGGACTCTGAGAACTTGCTCATATGAACTGGTAGCAATGGTGACAGTATGCACAGGACCAATACTGACACAATCAGACAAAACTCTGCAAGAACTGTGGGAAATGGGCAGCAGGCCTCAACTTTAGCTGAGAAACTCTTGCCAACTGATTACTACTCAGTGATGGAGAGTTCATCTTCTTTAAGGGAGTGACTCCAGATAGGCTGACTAGATTTCAGTGATTGAACTTGTACCTGTACTGAGGGACATCTGTATACAAATGCTTGATCAACTCCAGATAGGCCTTAACATATATGACAGAATGGATGAAACTGATGGGGGGAGGGGTCTAAATATATTTAAGATTTATGTATTAGATGGACAAAAACTCAATGACAAATATTCATTTAAAATACATGGTGAGGAAAGGGGAATGGGAAGGAAGAAGAGAGCATGAAATAAAAAGAAAATAAAACAAATTGTCAACACTGTTTACGTGACAAAATTATGGGCAACTTTTCCTTTCATCTTTGCGTACTTTGCCTGCCTTTTCAAAAGTTATATTTCAATTGTCTTAAGAAATCAGTGGGGCT
This sequence comes from Rhizomys pruinosus, assembly GCA_009823505.1. Classification (NCBI taxonomy): domain Eukaryota; kingdom Metazoa; phylum Chordata; class Mammalia; order Rodentia; family Spalacidae; genus Rhizomys; species Rhizomys pruinosus. Next base: position 1,925,894 of record VZQC01013637.1, on the reverse strand, counting down.
GGAGAGATGGATCAGCAGTTAAAATCACCGGCTGCTCTTGCAGAGGACCTGGGTTTGATTCTCTGCACCCACAAGGCGGCTAAGGACTATCTTTGATTCTAGTTCCAGGGGAATCCGATGCCCTCTTCTGACCTCCATGGCATTGCATGACATGGGTACACGAACCTACATGCAGACAGTACACTCATACACATAAAAACTAATAAATACATAAAAATTTAAAAAATCAGTTTATTTAGAATATATGCTTGTGGCTTTCAAATAAAGAAAGGCACAGCTAGAGTTGTAGATTACTGGTGAAGTGCCTAACAAGCCTAGGTTTAATCTGTAGTATTTCCAGGAAAAAAAAAGTCTCTCTGCACCAGCCTGAAGACCTGAGTTTGGGTCACCCAGACCATGTAAAAGTAGGGTGTGTTGCTGTGCACCTGTAACCTCAGCACTGGGGAGACAGGAAGATTCGGAGGACTCGTTGGCCAGCCAGTCTAGCATACCAGTGAGTTTCATACTCAGTGAGAGACCCTGTCTCAAAAAGATCAGGAAGCAACTGAGGAGGACATCTGATGTGAATCTCTCTGGTCTACATACATTCCTGCACTTTCATCCATGACAAACAGACACAGAGCACACACGCACACACAATTTTGTGCTATAGGTTCAGTGGCTTTACATCTAAAAGTTGTGACAGTCAAGAGCTATACAACTCAAACCACACATTCTTTCTGACAAGACACATCATCCAGAAGTCCCCTCATTAAAGGTGATAAGGAACAAAACTTTTCCTTCTCATTCTGATCTACTTCTCAGTTTTTCACAGTGACTTATGCTGTTGACCATCATTGACCAAGAAGTTTAAACTTTTGAACATTAGCACAAATTTTACCATTTCTCTGTTTATTGTCTCTGTTTAATTTCTAAACCTCTATTTTAAATGCAAATAGAACAACACTTAAACTTTATGGATAGTCACCAAAATTACATAATTCACATTTAACATGCAATAATTTGACATGTTCCCACTTGCCATTCTCAGTAGAACAGCAGAAATCTTGCAGATGCAGACATTACCCAACTTTTTATTCATTCCCTGATGTGAATACTTTAAACTTACAGATGAGGAAGAAAGAGTGAAAAGATAGGAACTATGCTTTTTCTGTTTTCATTGTATAGTTAATACAAGGAGTAATACGAGTACCAAGGAAATGAGCCATTTCCTTGTTCAATCATGCTTCTTAGAGCATCATATCTTCGTTGGAATCAAGTTCTGATTTTAATAGAAAGTATAGGGTCTCAGGGCTGTCAGTGTACTGATTCACTTAGTCATGGTCTACCTTGGGCTCACTTGCAGACTTGCTGACTATCCATACCTTATGGGGCCTTCAGAATTCTTTCCCACAAGGAACACAAACACTATGTGCAAACAAGGTTAGTCAGCAAGAAGGGCATATGCTTTGTGCCTTTTTCCTCTGCTCACATGCATGCTTCGTTGTCCCTTCAAACTACACTTACATATCTCAGGGATTAAAAATAAAACTGTGAGTAAGTATAAAGTCACAGTAGCACAGCATCAAATGAATCAAATGGAAAACACTTCCAGCCACAGTCCAACAGTGAACATAGGTTTGCTTATCTATGACCTAGTTCTGACATAAGACTTAGAATTTTGCCCCAAGTACTTTCTGACCCCTGAACATCCTAATGCCTAGTTATCTTATGATTAGAATTAAAATTTGTGCTTCCATAACAGAAGCAGAAAAGGACATGTGTAGACTGAATTGCACAGAAAATAGATTATAACAAACTCATCCAACAAGGGGGCTAAACTCAATCTGATATTCATCTGATATTACACACTGACTGTTTCATTAAACTCCTTTTTTATCATTTATGGAAAAAAACAATACTTAAGACCATTCAGGCAGCAGGAAAGAAGGAAAGTGAGCACTCTGGTTATTTCAGATGCACTTCTTAAGATTGACTAGGACATTAATTGGGAAGTCATTAAATGAGAAGATACAGTCTTCCATATATCAACAGTCTGTTTTCTTTCTGGTTGACAAAAATGAACAATTCCAGGAACCATGTGGAACACTGTAATCTGATAATTAAGGAAGGGCTCAGTGGAGCAAGAGGGGAAAAAAAGGAAAATTAAATTTAGAAAGAAGTTGATGAACAGCCAGGCACCGGCTGACACAAAATTGTCCATTTAAGATGTTCTTAAAGAGAAATTGAAAATGCTCTTCATAAACAAGGTTTAGCAGGAACCTAGAAGAGAAGCTTTTCTGTAAAAAAATACTGGGGCTATCAGAAAAATGTATTTCATAACCTAGCAAGTAGTACTGCTCCTGCTTTTTGCCTTGCTTGAAAACAAGTGAGGCTGGATTTCTAATATGTTCAGATGAAGTACAGTCAAATTGAGTTGTTTGGGTACATTCTGTATCTAACCACATATATAAAGTGAAGTTCATGCCAACATAACAAGGAAATAAGATTAACCAGATATGTTCATTTTTATTTTTTGTCAGACAATGATTTAGTCTGATTTTACCATAGTTTGGACTCTTTACAAGCACCCTTATCATCCCCTAGACCTGAAATCCTGGGAAAACTGCAACTTGGGTTTTCTGACCTAACAAACTTTCTTTCCTAAGCTGGAGTCAGCTACTTGGGACTTTAGCATGACTTAGCTTTCAATATTCATGACTAAACCAAGTGCCACCAGCCACTGGCCAAATGCTGCATTCAGATATGCAAATAGGACACACAACTGTATATTTTTTATTATATTTCTACTGTCTGTATCACTAGAATAGATCTGGATTTAGTTGGCCCAGCTCTTAACTCATTCCTGATATCCTTAACAATGATATTTATGTAGTCAAAACTGCTGTCTTTGGATCTCACTATAAATAAGAGAAAGAATGGTATACATGTAAAGACTGGAAGTATTAAGACAGTTCTTTACCTCAAATTTTCCTCAATACACTAAATATTTATAGTCTGATCCTTGTAGTTCAACTCACTTCAAAATAAATTCTTTGAACATTAACCAAAGGAGATGCAGGAACTGGCTATCTACATAAAATATAAATGAGGCACAATCCCTACCCTTGAGTTCATAATCCAGTTACAAAGAAATAACACATACTATATTGCATTTCAATTACTTTTATGTGAGTTCATACCAGAGTCATGAAGCGCTCAGAGAACATTGACTGAAGATCATTTGCAAGGAGTTTATCATTTGTGTATTCCAGACTTGATTTTATTAAAATTATTCCAACAGGCAATACATCAGTTATTACAGCTATCTGGATCTTGCCTCTCCTTTGAGTTGTGTGGTAGAAGGTGATATGTATGTTTGGAAAATTTAGAGCAAGATAAGAAGAATCACAAAAAAATTCATTAATGCATTCATTCATCCATTTAACATTTATATATCGTCAAGTGTCTGACAAGTCCGATGCAAAACACAGTGTAAGATGAGAAAATTTTAGGGGCCAGCTCATGCCTTCCAAAGAACTTGTATTACCCCTTCTTCTGTAATATTGATATACCAAGTCGGAGTTTTTATAACTTAAAGTTTAGTGCTGAATTTCTAACACTACAGGCCTTAATCTATATTCTACCATTCCCCATTTCAGTGGTTATAGGTGCAAGTGTACCTGATACCTCTCATTTCATTGCATTGTCTGTTTGTATTTGTTCCTTTTGTGCTTGGTCAGCTTCCTTTTTCAGTAACATTTTTAATAAAAGAAAAGATTGCCTGCTGAGGGATGTGTTCCGCAAAGTGGAGCTGCCACCACTTAAATCAGATCTTCTGGAGTACTCATAAAAATGCAGTAAATCTGACTCTAAATCCTTGAGGCTGGGGGTAGAAATTCACCTTTTTAATAAACCCACAGTGAAATTTGAGACCTACCATTCTCACACATCTTTGCCTTTACTTCATGCCTGAAGATTTAGTCCATTGCTATTTTAAGTAAAGTTCTGCCTCCTAGAATCATTTCCACTCAGAATATGATTAAGCAACTTCTAGCAGAAGGAGATCACAGTTAACTTGGTAATGTGGCTATGAGGTCCCATAGAGTTGATCTCTGCTTTTCTTTGAAAAGAGTACATTCTCAGTGCACTTTTGGCTCCAAGCTTACACTAGCATCCACTTCCTTGACTGCATAAAGATCTTTCTCAGCTATTGGTGCTACATCATAGCATCCTGATCCCTACAAGACACTTTTTACACTATTCATCTAGCTAATTTTTTTCTGATCTTTTCTCTTCAAGGAAGAGAATTTCTCTAACCATCAAGCATTATACATAATGCTATGCTTTTATAGGGCCCAGTTCCTTTCCTTCAAAGAACTTACCATGTAAGTGTATGTAGCATTCATTTTGCTTAATGTGTATTACCCTAACACTTTTGTACCTCACCAATGTATATCCTTTCCTAACACAGTGTCCCCTGTGCATAGCAAATACCAAAGTGATAGGAAACTTTGAATAGTAAATACCTTCCACTTGAATATGGGGACAAAAACACTACTATGTAACAAGGAATGTATAATCAGTAGTATGCAGGTCATTAAATGACATAAGAATTCAGAGGCCAAAAGATCAGTGTGCAATAATGTGGTCAGAAAAGATTTAATAGAAGAAATGGAACTTTAACAGAGCCCTGGATACTAATTAAAATTGAGAGAGAGAGAAAGAGACAAAGAGAGAGAGAGAGAGAGAGAGAGAGAGAGAGAGAGGCAGTACTCGTGGACTATAAAGTTCATAATCATGAAGTGTCCAAATTAAATTGCCCCAAGATTTATTCAAATTCAGCTCATTCAGTGTGCAGATAAATGTGGTAAAGAATTTTTAATTTTAATTTTGCATTCCCATCAGCAGTGAATGAGTGTTCCTCTTTTCCCACAACCTCTCCAGCATTCAGTATACTTTGTTTTCTTGATCATAGCCAAGAAACCTTAAAGTGGTTTTAATTTGCATTTACTTAATTATTAATAATGTTGAACACGTTTTAAGATGTTCCTCAGCCATTTTTGTCATTTGTGATGTCTCTTTTCAGTTCTTTACTCCATCTTTTTATTGCTTTTTTTCTCCTTGGTTTTTTGAGTAATTTATGTATTCTGAATGTTAATCTATCAGATGTATCACATGTGAAGATTTCCTCCCACTCTGTGGGTTTTCTTTTCACTTCTTTGATTGTTTCTTTCACTGTACAGAAGCTTTTGAGATTAATGAGGTCCCACTTGTTGAGTTTTACCTTATTTCCTTGGCAGCTTCTGTCTGACTATGGAAAGCAGTGTGGAGAATTCTTAATAGACTCAAAATGAACCTTCCACCTAACCCACTAATACCACTCCTGGGTAAATACCCTAAAGCCTCATCCTGTTACAGAGATAAATGCACAACCATGTTTACTGAAGCTCTCTTCACAATAACGAAGAGCTGGAAGCAATCCAAGTGTCCCTCAACTGATGAGTGGATAAAGAAAATGTAGTACATGTACACAATGGAGTTCTATGCAGCAGTAAAGAAGGAAAAGTATCTGTTTGCAGGTAAATGGATGTAACTAGAAGGCATTATGCTATGTGAAGTAACATAGTCCCAGAAAAACAAACTACATATGGTGTCCCTCATTTGTGGATCCTAGCACCAAACCCTTATATTTGTAAGGCAAACAGTATTTTTTTTTCTTTTTTAGTAAATATGATACCTGATGCCACTACAAAAAAAGAGTACATTAAAACATACGTCAACTTGCTATGTAATTTAGAAATGTAAAGTAATATTTCTTTATCTTTGCATGCAACTCTACTGTTGAAAGGTGAATCCCTAAACATGTTTTGGACTTAACCTATAGTTTATTTTCAGATGTCATAATTTTGGTATAGATGTGGATTGTATACATGCATACTTTGGAGTAATATAAAATTAAAGGGAACAACAACAACATAAAAAGACTTGTTCAAAGAACTGACCAAAACAGTAAACTTCTGCCCTAAACTGTAAACTTCTGCATGGAAAATTTTTATTTTTATTGTTTATTTATTTATTTATTTATTTATTTATTTATTAATATATATTTTGTACGAGATTATCAAATCTAGACCCATGTCCCCCACCCTATCCCCCCACCCCACCAGAGCTCATGCATTCTGCCAAACATGCTTTTCATCTCTTTCTCAGTCTTTCTCAATATTCTTCATGTGGAAGTTGACTGTTTTGAGCAGAAGTTCACTGTTTCAGTCAGTTCTTTGATGCAGGCCTTTCTGTTGTAGTTGTTGTTGTTGTTGTTGTTGTTGTTGTTGGTGTTGTTGTTTCCAATATGCATCACTCCCAACTGCTTGGACAAAAGCTCAAGGGGGCTGTGCACAAGAAATACTTACAACTAGGTAATTGGCACTAGCATCCACAGATGAGGGATACCATTCATCGTTTGTTTTTCTGGGACTGTGTTACTTCACTCAGCATGATGTCCTCTAGCTCCAGCCATTTTCCTGCAAAGCTCATGATGGCATCTTTCTTTACTGCTGCATAGAACTCCATTGTGTAGATGAATCAAAAAACAAAAACCTAAAATAAAAAGGGGGGATACAGATATATATGAAACCTTTTTGTCAAAGCTTTGCAATTCAAATCTTAAAACTAACTATGGGAAAATCTTTTTCTCATAGTTAGTTTTAAGATTTGAATTGCAAAGTTTTGACAAAAAGGTTTTGTTTTGACCCACAGGTCAAAACGTCACAAAATTAATGGCTGAGAAAGAAAAGACACAGCTTTGCATTGTGTAGAATGTACCAGGAAGTGCCAGCAGAAAGGTTGGTCCATCTGAACATTGAAAGCATCAGACTGCTACAGGCATCAAACTCCATCTGTGGATCCTACTTGTAAAAACTATTTATAATGAGTCCTAATGAAACTTATCTTCTAGGTGCCACAAAGTTTTAATAGGAGAGATTTTCTTACCTCTCCTTCATAGAACAGGAGGAATATGATGATGATGAGGTCGTTCTTTAACTGTAAATTGGAGCCAACTGTCATAGAGGTAATCTTATAGAACTGGTAAAAACGCCTTCTTTAATTGACTAATTGACATAGGAACTGTGAAAAGGATTATTCTCTATTCAGAACCAAATATAATACTAAAGTATCCTTAAGCTGTGCACTTAAGCAAAATATATTAACACAGGAGAGCTCTGATATCAGCAATGGATTATTCTACCAATGAGATGTTGCCCAGGGGAGCCAAGCCCCCCCAAAAGGTAAAGGCTTCTTGCCTATAAACTGGGATACCTGCAAGAAGAGAGGTAACAAGTTCCTGCTGTCAAAGACCTAATGTAAGCATGGGAAAGATGTTTTGAGACCGCACTTGCAAGTGTACAGTTGGTCTCTGGAATACCAAAGAGTGTTACCAAAGGCCACTAAACCAATAAAGCAAATATAGGTCTCCTTGAGTCAAGCAAGACTCCTCTGTCAGCACCATCTACACCTCACCTGCCTGGAAATAGTGTGCAGCAGTGGCAGTCATACGCCCGTATAACCTAAATCTAATTGGCTATTAGCTCTCTTCTTGGAGGAAAAACCCATGGCTGATGCCACAAGCTTACATCCTCTAGTGGTTAGGAGATGTTATAAGCCACAGTAAGACCCAGTCACATTTTACAGGAAAAAATGTAATTCATAGATTAACATACCCTCCAAATATATGTGTCTATACCAAAGTAACCTACCATAACAATTAGTACTGCTTAAATACCTATATATCTAAATGTCTGTGCTTCATTAGTAGGACTGAAAGGTTATTCCTGGACAAACTGTCGGCCTGTGAAAGGAAACAGGAAGAACTGACCAGAGTCCAAAACGACAGCTCCAGAGAAAGTGACTGTTTTTCTTCTCATCCACCTGTGCCCCTTTTCTAAGCCTAGGGAACAATCTGCCGAAGAGGGGGCATGGTAGAATGTAAGGGCTGCGAATGGAGAGAATGGTGAAACTATAGCAATATAGACTGGACACTTATTTGATCAACTTGATTGAAGATACAAGCCCCCCAGCTGGATGGTGGGACCCTTGGACTGTGTGGGTTTGGGCACAACTGCTTGCAAATTGGTTTTATGAAGGATGTTTGTACTCATAAATTATTACTTATTGTTAAAAAATGAAAAGAAAATATATTTTTAAAAAATTTTAATTACTTTAAATTTTCATCTTCTTTCAGTCTGAGTAAAATCAAAAAGAAAAATGACAACAAATGCTGATGAGGATGTAAGGAAAGAGGAACATTCAATGACTGCTGATGGGAATGCAAATTGATGTAGCCATTACAGAAATCAGTGTGAAGAATTCTACAAAAACGAATAGCATGTCTACGATATGACCCAGCTGTCTCACTCCTTGGCATATACCCAAGGGAATCAGTGTCCTCCTACAGAGACATTTGCTCAGCCGTGTTCACTGCTGTTCTTTTCTCAATAGGCAGAAGATGAAAACAACCTTCATTTAATGAATGGAAAAAGAAAATGTGGTTCATATACATAATGGAGTTCTCATCAGCTTTAAAGGATAATGAAATTATGAAATTTGCAGGTAAATGGATGGAACTAGAAAACATATTTAGTGAGGTAACTCAGACCCAGGAAAACAAATGTTGCCTATTCTCTCTTATTTGTCTCCCAGCTCTGAATCTTTACCTATAAGTAGATAACCTGAAATAATCACAGAACAAGGAAAGAAGAAAGGGAAATTATTATGTTTTTTCTTTTCTTAACTATTATGCTTTAAATGTATGATTAAAGTGCCTTCGAATAAACCATGATTCTGCCTCATACTAGTTCACCCAGAAATTCTATTTTGCATTGAAGCCAATGATCTAGTTTTCCTGAGTTATGATAACTAAAAGATTAAGTGAACTAACTCCTCAGGCAGCTGGTGCTAATAAACTGGATGTCACAGGGAACACCTCCACTCCTTGGGGGCTAAAACAAAAGAATCACAAGTTTCAGGCCAGCCTGGGTTGATCCTGTCTTCAACAACAACAACAAAAAAAAGAGAAATGATAAAGTAAAAACAACATATTATAGATCTATACAAGATGTAAAGATGAAGCATGTCAGTAATAAGAGAGATAATGCAAAGTGAAATTGAAAATAAGCACTAATGCTTCTCACAATATATAAAGTAATAATTGACTATTATGATTTTAAGTTTATTATAAATCCTATTGTAACCTATACTTTAATACTGGATATAAAAAAGAAATGGAAAAAAACAAATCCAAGAGAATATCAGATAAGAGAAGGAAAGAAACAATCACAACATCAGACTGGTATAAATAAAAAATTCATTATGCACTTAACCTCATGTATATCACATTGTATACTAAGTATAAATACATCGAATAAACCAATTAAATGCAGAAACTATCAGATATCATTAAAAGCAATATCAAAATATATAATTAACCCAAATTATAGAATATTTATATAGAAAATCCACATGACTTAAAATTAAAATAAAGATCCACTACAAGACACTAATCAGAAGAGAGCTGAGAGCAGTTCCACTAACAGCAATAAATTTCAGAACAATTTTCTAGGTATATAAAGGGAAATTAACAGTGATGAAATAGATAATTTATTGAGACAAGTAAAAATATATAATATGTTAACATATATTCAACATTTACTTATCAGTAATTACTAGAAATAGCAATATAAAATATTTTTATATTTATTTATTGTTGGGTTAGGCATAAGCAAAGCATAGAATATATGTGGTAGTTAGAAGACAACTTCCTGAATTCAATCTCTCCTTCTACCCTGTGGGTCCTGGGATTGAAGTCCTGTTGTCATACTTGGCCCCGAAATAGCAATAGTAATAGTATAGGATAGGATAGGATAGGATAGGATAGGATAGGATAGGATAGTACAGTTTAGTATAAAAATAATTTGGGGCTGGAACAATGATTCAGTAGTTAAGTGCACTGACTCCTCTTCTAGAAGACATGATTTGAATTCAAGCACCCACAGGGTGGCTAACAACCATTCATAATTCTACTTCCAAGGGAATCCAAAGCCTTCTTCTATGTGAGACATAACACTAATACACATAAAATAAAAACAATAAATAAAATATTTTAAAAAAATAAATAATGTTTCTCTAATTTGAGTTTATGTGGGTCTTGGGCATGCTGTCATCATTGCTGTAAGTTCATATGAGCAAGTTCTCAGCCACCTAAAAATCTGTTTCCTTCTGGTCATCTACCATCCCTGGCTCTTAAAGTCTTTCTACCTCCACTTCTTCCTTGGTGCCTGAGCCCTAGGTAGCAGAGGCAAAATGGCCTAGCCTTAGCTGAAGAACTATTGGCAGCTGATCACTGCTAGGTGAGGGAAAGTTGGTCATAAGAGAATGATACTAGACAGGCTGAACAGGCTGCAGGGGATGAACTCATACCAAGAGACATCTGAAAACACAATCTTGAGTCAATAGGCCTGAACACATATCACAGAACACAAGAAATCTGGTAGGGGATGCAAGAGGGGATGCAGATAGGGGAGGAGGTCTAAATTTTATTAATATGTATTTCGTGGAATTCACAGAAATTCAATAAAAATACATATTATGAAAAGTGAAGACTAATAACAATAATTTAATGACTCTGCTCAGTTATTTGACCTCATTGACATTCACAGAGCATCACCATCACTATCCAAAGTATTTCAACAACAGGGAGCTGCTGAGCCATCAAGCAGTTTCAGTAATTATGAAGAGATTTAACTCCTACAGAGTAGATTATCTAACTATTATATAATTAATTTATAAATTATTTCTTTTCCAGTTTCATGAGTTATTGCCAAATATTTTGAAATTAATAGTTCTCTTTTAAATTGGTCATGGGCCAAAGAAGTCACAAGGTTTCATATAAAATATTTTGAACCAATATTAAGGAAGGGAAATATTTTTGAATTGGGGAATATAAGTAAAATAGTGCTTGGAAAAAACTAAGTCTAACTAAATTTAATAAAAGTACAAATTATTTGGGTCACTTAATTAAGCTTCAGTTCTTGGAAGCTTTCAAAAGAACAAATTAAAATATGAAGGAAAAAATTAAAAATTAAGAAAAACTAATGAAATCAAAACGAACTCGTTTTTATTTTGTATTTTTTGTTAATTTATATTTTATTGTTATTAAACTTTTTCCATAAATCATACATCATTTCTCAATTGAATTTAGAGTCACTTCCCTTTCCATTCCCCCCACCCCACCTGAGTTCCTGCACTCTGCCATATATGTCTTGCATCTTTTTCTGAGTCCTTCCAGAGTTTTTTTCCAGTTCTTTTGTTGTTGTTGCTCCCTCTACCTAGTATTACATATATATNTATATATATATATATATATTCATTGGAGGAATTTTTTTTCTTTTTGCTAAAAGATGTCATGTTTTCCTTAAGAAAGTGTTTTGAAGGTTCCTCCTTGACAAGACCAAACAACAATCAATCCTGCCCTTGTGCTCTACACTGGGGGACTTTCCCTCCCATGGTCCCCCAAATGAGGTCCAGTAAGCATGCATCCTGTCTTGATATTCCTGTACTGGCCTCCATGATACAGCCTGGGTAGTCCAATAATGGCAGTCTATACTCTGACGAGGCTGAAATCCACTTAACTGCTCAGTCCACAATCTGGAAATCTCAGTAGTCCCCATCTGATATTGAAGGTTTGGAAGATTCTTGGAGAGACATGAGTCTTCAGTACATATTGGAGGGTTAAAAAGCTGTGTCTCATGTCTTTGAAGAATGGCAAAAGCAGTAGCAGCCACAGGGTAGATGCATTGCCAGTAGGAATTGAAGACAGGCCAAACAACAGTGCTCTCTCTTTATTCTTTTTACTAAGATCTCAAGTTTTATATCTGAAGTACAATTTCTCAGTCCTTACTTATTATTTATTTCTGGTATTACTTTTCTTTTGGATGCTTAAATCCACGCAGTTAGCCCAGGTTTTTGTTTTCTCAAGGTCAGTTGAGGATCTGGTCCTTAGATGTCTCTCAGTTTGGGGTTTTTTTTTTTGGGGGGGAACCCCTGGTTCCTTTCAGCTTTTCATTTACCATTTCCATCCACTAGAGGAAAAAATCAGGTCTTGCTAGACCAGGCTTTGCTTTCTGAAGCATGAGCAGACTTTCCTCTTTATAGACTGGACAGTGGCTGAAGTCCCATTAGTGAATCTCCAAGACCTCCCTGAACAGGAAGAAAGGTGACTCACATTTGCAGGACATTTCAAGAGATGCCCCCATGCATAGTCCCCTAAGACTTGGTTGACTTCTGAGGGCAAGGAACAAAGTTATCCCTTAGGTCCTTTGGCCAAATTGATATGGGTGTTAAGTGTGGTCATTAAGCACTCAGAATGGCTAAGTTACACCAGCCTGATACATCACACCTATATTAAAATTGTATCTTCTGAAAAGAAACTGCATGATATTTCCATATCATATTTCTTGATTCACATTTTTCCATTTTAATTTTATATTACTCTAAAAGATGCATACATACCCACCATCAAACACCAAAATTCCAAAGTCTGAAAATAAATGGTAGGTTAGTTCTAGAACCTGTCTAGGGATTCACAATATAAGAGCACAGCTGTTTTCAGATCATGAGGAATATAACATTAATGTTGCTCAGTTTGCCTTACAACTAGGTACTTGGTACTAGCATCCACAGATGAAGGATACCATTCATCTTTTGTTTTTCTCGGACTGTGTTACTTCACTTAACATAAAATCTTCTAGTTCCGTCCATTTACCTGAAAAGTTCGTGATGTCATCTTTCTTTACTGCTATATACAACTCCATTGTGTAGATATACCACATTTTCTCTATCCATTAGTTGGTTGAGGCACTTGGGTTGGTTCCAGCTCTTTGCTACTGTGAAGGGAACTGCAATAAACATGGCTGTACATGTATCTCTGCAGTAGGAAGAATCTGGTGGATACATACCCAGAAGTGGTATGGCTGGGTCAGGTGGTAGGCTCATTTTGAGTCTTTTAAGGGTTCTCCACACTGGTTTTCATAGTGGTTGTACAAGTTTGCATTCCCACCAGCAGTGGATAAGTGTTCCCCTTTCCCCACAACCTCTCCAGCATTTGGTATCATCTGTTTTCTTGATCCTAGCCAGACTTATTGGAGTGAGATGATATCTTAAAGTGGTTTTAATTTGCATTTCCTTAATTATTAACGATGTTGAACACTTTGTTTAAGCCAATGTTTTATTGACTCTCTGTGCATTTCATACAAATCAAATTATATTACAAATCAAATCTAGACCCCCTTCTTGCCCCCCACCCCACCAGAGCTCATGCATTCTGCCAAATATGTTTTGTGTCTTTTTCTCAGTCTCTCTCAAAATTCTTGATGCAGAAGTTTACTGTTTCAAGCAGAAGTTCACTGTTTCAGTCAGTTCTTTGACACAGACTTTTCTGCTGTTGCCATTGTTGTTATTCCTTCCAATAGCCATCACTCCAAAATATGCAAGAATGCATGCCACATATATCATAGGTTCTAGCATCTTCACCTTATGATTTTTTTTATTAAGCTGAAAGATGTCATGTTTGAAGTCTCCTCCTTGGCAAGCCTAAACCACCATCAGTTCTGCCCTTGTGTTCCACACTGGGGTTTTCCCTTCCCATGGTCACCAAATGAGGTCCAGTAAGCACCACATCTTGTCTTGAAATTCCTGTACTGTTCTCCATGGTATGATAAAGCCTGGGAAGTCCAACAATGGCAATCTATACTCTGAAGAAGTGGAATCCCCAGTAGTACCTCAGTCCACAAGTTGGATGTCTCAGCAGTCCCCATCTGGCACTGAAGGTTTGGAGGATTTTTGAAGAGACATGAGTCTTCGGTCCATATTGGAAGGTTGAAAAATTCTGTCTTCTCACCTCTTTGAAGGATGGCAAAAGCAGTGGCAGCCACAGGGTAGCTGCACTTGCCAGTAAGACAGGAAAAACAACTGTGCTCTTTTCTCTTTTTACTAAGATCTCAAGTTTTATACCCAAAGTACAATTTCTCAGGCCTTACTCTTTATTTATTTCTGTTTATACTTTCATTTTGGATGTTTAAGGCCACATAGTGCAGATTAACCAAGGTTTTTGTTTTCTCAAGGTCAGTTGAGGATCTGGTCCTCCAAGAGTCACTCAGGTTTCTTTTAGGGGAGGGAGTCCCTGGCTCCTTTTGGCTTTTCAATCACCAGTTCCATCCACTTGAGGACAAAGTCAGGTCTTGCTAGAGCACGCTTCCCTTTTTGAAGCATGAGCAGACTTTCCTCTTTATTGACTGGACACTGGCTGAAGGCCCATTACTGGATCTTCAAGACCTCCCTGGACCGACTAACTTTTATGCCAAAACAATTTCAACATCGTCTACAAGACACTAAAAAAAGTCCTACACATGCTAACTCAAAAAATATAGAATGATGATGCACTTCCAAAATCACTTCTTAAAGCCAATGATACCCTAACACCCAAATCTGCAAGAACTGTATGAATGGGAACCCACTAACTACTTCATATCTTTTACAAATACAAATGCAAATACCTTTAAATATATCATATTGAAACAACAAATGTAAGAAAATATTTCTTGATCAAGTGACATTTGTTTAAAATTCAAGAGTGTTTTAATGATTGAAAATCAATGTTATTCCTTTTCTTGACAATAAAAGGAGGAAGTGTGATTATTTTGACAAATGTTTTTGTCCATTTCAAACACCTTTTTTTTTTGTCTTTTCAAGACAGGGTCTCCCTGTAGCCCCAGCTGTCCTGGAACTTACTCTGTAGACCAGGCTGGCCTTGAACTCACAAAGATCCGCCTGCCTCTGCCTCCCGAGTGCTAGGATTAAAAGCGTGTGCCACCATGCCTGGCTTCATACCTTTTTCATAAATTTCTTAACAAACTAAGAATGAAAATAAACTCTTCAGCTTGGCAAAAGACAACTATGGAAAGCCTGCAACTAAAACCAAAATTAATAGTGAAAGATTAATTTCTACACACTGAAAGCAAAGTAAGGAAATTTAGCTTTTATCACTTCCATTTGATATTCTCCTGGAGGTTCTAGCAGATTTAAGTAAGTGGAAAAAATAAATAAAAAGGGAAAGAAATTAAATGATCACTAATCTCAGAAACCAGAAATATATATGCAATATAGAAAACTATAAGACAGGAACTAGACCTGAGTATATTTGCTAAGGTTTCCATATTCAGGACTAAAATATAGCAAGCAATTGTAATTCTGTAAACTGGAAATTTTTTAATGATATTATTTCACATTAAAATGTGAACCATTTATATATAACTTTTAAACATCCAGAACCTAAACATTGAAATCCATAAAATACTACTGAGAGACTTAAGAAGACCTAAATAAATGAAATGTCATGACAGTTTATTAGATCAGTATTATTAAAACCCAATATTGTCAATTGTCAAGTTGTCAATTCTTGCAGATAAAGCACTAACCGTTTTATAAGAGCTGACAAGCTGACTACCTAATTTATATGGAAATGTTAAAGACTTCAAAGAGACAGGACATTAGACAAATTTGGAAGATGATACCGCCTGCTTTCAAAGCTTAAGAGAATTTATATCACTTGATTTAATGACTTACTAAAAAAAATTGTGGCACTGACAAAAAGATTTTTATATTGGCCATTGAACATTAAGAGTCCAAAGATCTCTCTATACAACATCTTACTTAGAAGAGGTTCTGCCATGGTTTGTATGTGAAATGTCCCCAAGGCCTCATATGTTTCAGTTATTTGTCACCACCTGGTTGTCTTTGTTTTGGAAGGCTGAGGAATATTTTTTTTTTGAGACGTCTCCCTGTAGCCCTATGATTTGCTATGTAGACCAGACGGGCCTTGATCTCACAGAGATCTGCCTGTCTCTGCCTCCTGAGTGCTAGGCCTACAGGCATATGCCACTACGCCTGGCTTTGAGGAACCTTATTTAAGAGACGAAGCCCAGGCAACAGAACAGTTCATGGGAGAGGGCATGTGAGTTGTAGCCTGGAGCTGGTTCTCTCATTGCTTTCCCTTTGCCGGCTCTACCTTGTGACTAACTGCCAGCTTGGCACCCAAGCTGAAGCCACAGCTGCCTGCCTACCCCACTATAGAGATGTGAGCTAAAGTAAATCCTTTTACTAAGCTGCTTCTTGTCAGGTGTTTGGAAAGCAATGACAAATGTAACTACGATAAATTCCAAGGTAGTTAAAAGGGAGAAAAATTGTGTTAAGAAATTATACTAGAACAAGCTATTGTAAGCATGAATTCAAAATATATCATAGACTTAAAATTCAAGGTAAAACTTTAAAACTTCTCAAAGAATATCTAGGAATAAGATAGGCAAACATTTTGATGACTCAGAAATCACAAATGAAAAAAGTAACATGATAAATTAAAATTCATGGAAGTTAAAAATTTCTGGTCCTCAAAAGATAACATTAAAAAAAAGAAGAAAAATATATGTGTATTTGTCTGGTAATGCATACATAGGAACACTCAGCATCACTAGCCCTTAATATAACATGTTACAACTTAAAAGACAAACATCAACTGTTGCCAAGAATGAGGAACAATAAACAGAATTTCCATGTACTGCTTGAGAGAAGAAAATATAACAGATCATTGTGTGCGAAGCAGATTTTTATAAATTTGACAATCATAGAACATACAATATTCTATCCTGGTATATTTATACAGATAAATGTTCACACAAAGACACATAAGAATGTTTAAATGAACTTCTAAACTACTTCAATCTGAAAGCAACCACAAATATTTTCACTGAATACTCCATACAAAGGACTATTCTCGGCAGCAGACAGGAATGAACACTACTACTGATAGTAACAATGCTGAGCAAAAGAAGACAAACACAATAGAGCACATGTTCACTTATATGAAATTCTACAATAAAATAATCTTTAATGATAGAAAGCAGGTTGCCTAGAGCCTGCAGTGGAGTGAAATTTATCACAGAAGAGGATGAGGGCTCTTTCTTGAGGAAGTGCTCTACACCTTGATTTAGGCTGAGATTACATGTATATAAAAATCTGCCAAAACTTATTACTTTATATTTTAGATGACCTACTTACTGCATACAGAATTGATCTACTATGTGGCTATAGCAAGTACAAAAAGCTTGCCTACCACACACAAGGTGATCCCTAGCATTGTACTAAACACACACACACACACACACACACACACACACACACAATTTACCTCCATAAAACCATACTTTTTTAGGACACTAATTCAGCATTGTATTCCTAGGACAAGGACTGATGACTTCAGTGTATGGTTCATGACCCAATATTTCCCCACAATTCTCCAGTTTTGGCTACTTGTTGTAGGCTGGATGACATAGCAGGCAAAGTACTACAGAAAGTTTGCTATGTAAATTAATCCTGGCACTATTATCTGACAATCCTGGCAATATTATCCTGATAAATATCTCTGACAAATTCTCTTTTATTCTATTTTCTTTTTTTATGCTTCTGTCTTTATTATCCTTTTTGTTTGTTTGTTTGTTTGTTTATTTTTAAGGGATTCTACAATATAATAACACAGTTGTTTGCAGATAACATTGATGTTACTCAGTATGTCATACAATTAGGTAATTGGTTCATTTTGCAAGTATCTATGTCCAAATTTTGAACAACCCAAGGTTCCCATAGTCCAGTTGGAGAAGCTTGTATGCACAGGCATGTTGATCAGTTAGGAGTCCAGACTATATTCCTGTAGTCTCATAATTCACCCCTATCTCTCTGCAGCCCTTACAATCTACCACTCCTCCTCTTCCGCAGTTTGTTCACTGGGCTTTGGGAAAGGGGCACAAGTGGGTGAGAAGAAAACAGTCTAATTTCTTTGGAGTTGTCATTTTGGATTCTAGTCTGTTCAGGTTGTTTCCCTTCATGGGATGACAGCTTTTCCAGTAATACCCTTTTTAGTCATACTAACAAAGCACAAGCTATTGGATGTACAGGCATCTAAGCAGTACTAATTATTATGGCAAGCTAAGCTGTGATCATAGACACAGATGCTTGGATGGTATCCTAATCCGCAAACTGTGGTTTCTCTATAAAGGGTGACAAGTTCTTATTGTGGCTTATAACATCTAACCACTAGAGGACATAAGCTTGTGGCATCCACTGTGAGTTATTCCTCCAAGGAGAGAGCTAATAGCCAAATAGATTTGGGATATATGTAGACACATGGCTGCCACTGTTGCACAGTATCTCCAGGCTGTTGAGGTGTAGCTGATATTGATGGAAGAGTCTTGCTTGTCTCAGGGAGACCAATATTTTGCTTTATTGCTTTAATGGTCTTTGGTAACGCTCTCTGGCATTTCAGAGATCAATTGTACATTAGCAAGTGACATCTCAAAACATTTTTTTATGCTTACACCAGGTCTTTAACAACAGGGACTTACTGCTTTTCTCCTTGCATATATCCCACTTATAGGCAAAAAGCCTTTATAATTGGGGGGGGGGGTTGAATCCCCTAGCCAACATCTCCTTGGCAGAATAATTCATTGCTGATGTCAGAGTTTTCCTGTAGTAATATATTTTGCTTAATTACACAACTTATAAACACTTTACTATTGAATTTGGCTCTAGATAGAGAATTATTCTTTCACAGTTCCTATGCCTATCAGTCAATTAAAAAAGGGTAGTTATGCCTGTTTTATAGGAAATTACCACTGTAACAATTGGCTCTAGTTTACAGTTAGGGAGTGGTTTCATTACCATCATGTTTTTCTTTTTCCTATAAAGGGGAGAGGTAGGAAGGTTTCTCAGTATCTGGAAGGTAAACTTCATTAGGGCCCATTATAAACAGTTAACCCCAATATTATTCAGAGAGATGCTCAGTGTCTGTGACACAGCACCATCCAAACATCTGTGTCTATATCAAAGTAACCTACCATAGTAACTAGTAATGTTTAAATACATATATATTTAATCGCTTGTGCTTCATTAGTAGGATTGAAAATTTATCCCTGGGCAATCGGTCAGCCCATGAAAGGAAACAGCCAGAACTGATCAGAGTCCAAAACGACATCTCCAGACAAAGTAGACTGTTGTGCTTCTTGTCCACCTGTGCCCCGACTCTAAGCCTAAGGAACAATCTGCGGAGGAGGGGGAGTGGTAGATTGAAGGTGCTGCGATTGGGGTGAACGGTAAAACCATGACAATATAGTCTAGACACTTATTTGATCAACTTGATTGAACATGCTAAAAAAAAAGAGCTAGATACTGACATTTGAACTAACTGGGAATATAAAATGCTAATTGTTTTATTTATAGTTTGTATTGGGTTGGTCTCTATATTTTTCTGAATTATACAACATCACAGTGTAACACTTTCTTTTACTTGTAGGACAATTTAAAGGAATTAAGCTTAAATTTTACTTCCCAAATAAGTAGAAGTCATAGTCCAGTCATATAGCTTTAAAGAGCAAAGTGTTTATTGGGTAAAATTTATTTAGCAGGTACTCAACTCTGCCCAAGCTTTATCTACAAAGTATAGGATATTTTAAGGCTTAGTGAATTGTTTAGATTAGTTAAATTTAGTTGTTGGTTTTGGTGTAAATGGTAATATAATTGAACTAATTGGGTATATAAAATGTTAATTGTTTTATTTATAATTTGTATTGGGTTAAGGTACACAAATGGCCTCTATATTTTTCTGAATTACACAACATCACATTATAACACTTTCTTTTACTTGTAGGACAATTTAAAGGAACTAATCTTAAATTTCCTTCCCAAATAAGTAGCATACAGTCAAGGAGAAACAGTTTGGGTAAATTTAGTGAAAACTTATGCCTTGGCTCCTGTTTATGGGTATGTGTAATACAACTTAGGCATCTATAGGTCAAAACAGAAAAACCTAATAAATAAATAAATAAATAAATAAATAAATAAATAAATAAATAAATAAGAGGGAGGTGGGAGGTGGGGTAGTATCCTTTCTGGGATACAAATGGAAAACTCTGTGTTCCAATCCTATTGATAAATTTTCAATTTTTCTGATCTTGAAACTAACAATCGGAGGAGAATTTTATGTTCCCACAGGTAAAAATCACCAATCTAAATGCCTGAAAACATATAACTTATAGCTATGCAGGATGGACTGGGAAATGCCAGCAGAGAGGTTGACCCATCTGAACATTAAAGAAACAGGAACCTCAGGCTGCCTGAGTCACAGACACTGAGCATCTCTCTGAATATTATTCTATTTTCTTTAAAAATAAGATTTATTCTTTTGTTTGCATGCCTGTGACAGAGAACGTGATATGCGTATGTGTATGAGCAGGAGTGTGTGTCTGTATACACACAAAGAACAGATTATTACATTGGGTGTCTTCCTCTATCACTGTCTTACTCTTTCAGGCAGCTTCTCTCCCTACACCAGGGCCCATGCTTGTTCAGCTAGACTGTCAAATAGCAATCCTCCACAATCTTCTTGTCTATGTCTTCCCCCTCATCACCAGGGCTGGGCTCATGGGCATGCATGAGATAGCTGACTTGTGATGTGGATGCTGGGATTTGAACTCTGATCCTCATGATTGCTCAACAAAGTGATCATAATCTCTGAGCCATCTCACCAGCCTTGAGTTTATAGAATGGGGATATACGTTCATTTCCTTTGTTTGCCTTGAATATTTTCTTTTTAAACCCAATATTTAAATCTTTTCAAAAGAAGAATACATTGGTATATTTTGCTTAGGAACAATTTCTAGCCAGGATTCAGGTGAATAGGAATAATTTGGAGCCAGAATCAGTCATCCTTTCAAAGGCAGCTATCAATGGTGGCCAAATCAAGTTTCTCTGAGAGAGTCTGGCAAATCTACCTACCTGGAGAATTTGTAGGAATTTAGAAGCTTCCTGGGGTGAGTAGTAAGTAACTCTTACTAGAACCAGAGTCTAGACAACCCTGAGGGGAGAGAATTCCAAAATGAGAAGGTCTGAGTGCCTGTGAACTTTAATTCTAAACAAGCATATTTGAAGAAAAGTTAAAATTTCAAGATCTATACAAATTAAAAGTTCAAAACCTGTACAAGCATTAAAGGCTCTTCATTTAATTTAATAATGAAGACATGGCATGGTGTTAACAGCACTTGCTGCTCTTGCAGAGAGCCCAAGTTCACTTCTCAGCACTCACATAGCAGCTCACAATTGTCTGTCACTCTAGTTTCAGGTGATTCCCCTTTCTGGATAAGACATGTAAATCCCATTGTTAGCTATAGGCAGAGGCTGTCCCTAAGGCTGCTAAATATTCCCTTCTCCATCCATCTTGAAGAGGAAGGCTCACTTGGTATTTGGACAAATGAAAATATATCAACATTTCTGGAAAACTAAAACTGACTATCTTTTCACAAGTTTGAATATCTTTTTAGTTGGCCAGAAGAAACAAAATTTTTGTTTGATTTGAGCCATTTATCTGTATTTAAATTTGAAGAACATGTATTATTATGTATTATATATATAATTCAATTTTAAAAACTTGAATTGGAATCAAATTCCAGTTTTCAAAGCCAGGGAATAGCTTAACAGGCAGAGTGAAAATATTTAAATTGGTTAATAAAAGAAGTATTCCTTCCCAGTAAATACCACTATGGTAAGCATGTAGTGACTGGCCTCAGTTTGGTGGGCACACTGTGCTTATGTAACGGCAACTTGTGTACAGATTCAGAAAATACTCTGTGAAGATCAATTGGCTTCAAGGAGAGTCATCATTCACATGTTTGTTTACTCAAAGGTGATGCCTTTGTCAGTAGTGGGACCAGTTTTCTCTGGAAACACAAATTAATTGGAAACATTTTCTAACTTCTGTGATCCTTAGGGCATGTTGTAACATAGCTACTTTCATATCACATCTCAACTCGCCCAACTTTGGGAACTTTTTCAGTCAATTATATTGAGGGAATAGAGTTCTCGATAGGAAAAGAAGTTAAAGCACTTCTGCCCATGAGGTCTTCCTAATTAGTGTCTTAACATTATTTTTGTTTTGTTTTGGTTGTTTTTGGATGGCTCTAAGTGAATTTTTCTCCCCTGCAAGGTCATTCTCTGAAGGATATCAGAGAGGTAGGGTCAGTGCAAAAAGGAAGCACCATAACATTGCCTAAAACAGACTCCAACTCTTGTCAGAAGACACTCTCTGACTATCCTATGATCAAGTCCACTGGTTTTTCAAAATAGAGCTTGCATGAGTTACCTGGAGAGATCATTAAAGAACAATTGTTGGGCTATTCCCCTAGAGCTTCTGCCCCAGAATCTCAGGAAAACTTGGACAATTTTATATTTTTAAATTTATTTTATTTTTAATTTTTATTTCTAATTACGTGTATGTGTGTTTGCCTGTGTGTGTGTGTGTGTGTATGTGTGTGTGTGTGTGTGTGTGTGTGTGTATACACATGAGTGCAGGTACCCACAGAACCCAGAGGTGCCAGAATTCCCAGGTACTAGAGTTACTGGTAGTTGTGAGGTACTAAACATAGTTGCTGACAATTGAACTTGGTACCTCTGGAAGACCAGTATATGCCCTTTACCACCAAGCCATATCTCCAGCTCACTTTTAGGCTATTAATAAGTCCCCAGGTGGTATTGCTATAACTTGTATGGGACCATACTGTGAAAATTACCAGTCAACTCATTTGGCCCTGAGGTTCCACAATGAAATTTTGAGCCAGCCAAAATTTCAGATGTTTATAAGATGTGTTTTGCTTGTTTTGCTCTGCTTATTTGTAGTTTTGCTTTTCTTCTAAACCTATGGTGGTGGTATGATACTGGTTGAGGACACATGTAAAAACCATTGCCAAATTGCTGTGTTTTGCAGCCTTGGCAAACTAAAGTACAACAGAAACTATAGGTTTTGTGGCTCCTATAATAAGAGTAACAAAAATAACAGTATTATATAAATATCTAATTATCATCATTGTTCCATATTCTAAGATAGATTTGTAGTTGGTTGCTTTCATCTCTTAGTTCTGAGTTTTATGAAGCCAGAGCCAGTAATCTCCTAAATCTCTATGGAAGAATGTCATTAATAATGGATCTGCCTCAAAACACCAGCTTACACAACAAAGAGTAGTCATCAAACACAGTCAAAAATACAACATAGATAGATGATAAATAGATAGATAGATAGATAGATAGATATAGATAGATAGATAGGTAGATAGATAGATAGATAGATATAGATAGATAGATGATAGATAGACAGCAACAACTGTAATCATCAGATAGCACTTGAAAGAACTGAAATATTTTAACATATTCAAGTTGACAGAAAACAAGAAATGACTTTTTTTTTGTCTTTTTCAAGACAGTGCTTCCCTGTAGCCCCAGCTGTCCTGGAGCTCACTTTGTAGACCAGGCTGGCCTTGACCTCACAAAGATCTACAGGCCTCTGCCTCCCAAGTGCTAGGATTAAAGGCGTGTGCCACCATTTTTTACCCACAGTTGTGTACAATAGAAACCAAAGGGAAGAATAACCTATTTAGAATGTAGACTTGATTAATCAGATTCAGAAGGCAAATGAAATGTAGGTAAAAGGTAAATATTGCAAATTTTATCGTGTAGCTTTAAAAAAATGTATTTTCCATTAAGGGAAAGACAAAACTCCTATGCAGCCAAATTTAATACAAATGTAGAATTCCTAATATATTTTAAGTACTGCATGGCTATACTGTTCTCAGATAAGTAAGAACTATTACAAATTATATATTATAAATTAATAAGAGATTTAAAGTAGTCAGAGTAGAGTGACAGAGAAAGAAAAAATGTCTTCAGTATAACGAGATCAGTCTTAGATGGTAAAAATATAAATATGAAGCCTAAAATGCTGTGTTTTATTTTATTCTTTTGGGCAAAGGATTTTTTTAACATGAGGTTTTACTACATTAGAGATTCAGACCAGAATCAACCCCAGTATTCAAATTTGACTTAGTAGCTTTAGCTACTGAGAAGTGGTAGTTTAAATTACAGTGTTACCAAACCTCCATAGCTACTATTGAAGGAAGTGTTGAAAAGAAAAAAAGCTTAACCCATCACTCATCAGTCAGGACATAGAAAGTTGTTCATGGAGAAGTTACTAATACCTGGCTTCTTAGATGTCTTGGTACTTCCTGCTTATTGACAGTTGAACATAAGCCTCAAGTTTCAGAACTCTAAAATTGGAGGTAAAAAAAATACCAATCTCATAACGTATTTTGAAATTAAATAATTTTCCCCAAAATTGATCTCTTTTACTGTCTCCAGCTGTAATTGCTATACTCCTAGGGTTATGGTTAATTAGTATATTCATTCCCTATTGCTGCAGGAACAAGTTCCCTTTATCTTGGAATAACTCAGATTTATTATTTATTATCTGCCTGTATTGTGGACTCAGAAAGACTATGGAGAGTTCATCTTTTGATTCTATCTTATCAAGTAGAAAAAAAAAAACTTGTGTAAATTAGTATATTCGTTACTTTTCTGCCACTGTGATAAAACACCATGACCAGTAACTTATAAAAGGAAGAGATTATTTGAGTTTACAGGTCCAGAGGGATTAGAGTCCATTATGGCTAGAAGGCATGGTGGCTGGAGGACCACTCACATCTTTGAGCAGGCACAAGAAGAAGAGAGCAACTGGGGATCCAGCAAGGATTAAGAGCTCCCAAAGCCCACCCCCAGTGGTGAGCTTCCTCCAGCACAGCCACACCTATATGTCCAAATACATGGAACCTATGTGAGACATTCTCATTCAAACTACCACAGTTAGGATCCTAGCATGTGTCTTATTGAGGCAAAATCAAGCCATTGGTTAGGCTGCATTCCTTATTCAAGGTTCCCAAGGTGAATTTGCTTGTGCTATCCTAAAACCTAGATACCACTGACATTTTTTGATTTGGGGGAGTGGGGGGGAATGATCATCTCCAAAGCTAATAACCCATCTCTCCTGGTCATCCTTTTATACTTAGATTCCCCATCTATTTGGCTCTTTCTCTTGCAAAATACCTTGAGTTCATCAATATTACCTTAATAACCCAGAATTATCTTCCCAACTCAGGATCTTTAGCTAAATCAAACCTGTAGAGTCTCTTTTCCCTTTAAACCCAGTGTCCTTGTCCCTTAGCATCTATAAAAGATTGATTCCAGGTCCCCATAGATCCAGAAATCCAGAAATGCTCGTCTCTTCTACAAAATGATGAAGTATTTGTATGTATGTCCATTCTCTTGCATAGTTTAATTCCTAGCTGACTTTCAATACTTCAACATTAAAGCCATTATCATTTTCATAACTCACTGGTAGGGAATAATGATGAACAAATATCTGCTCAATACAGACAAAAATTTTAAAAATATTTTCCACCATGGCTGAATGAATATGAGTATGCAGAGCCCAAGGATATGAAGGTTCAGCTGTACAAAATGAGTTTCAAAGACTGGAGAATAAAATCTATAGGTTCTCTTCTCCAGCTACCACAGTGTTCCCAGTGTATCCTGCTCATGCATTATTCTAGTTTAGGTTTCATGAAATCCTACAGGGAACCAGCTCAATTTTCCAGGCCACTCGGACTTCGAATACAACTACAGCAGGTGCTACTGGTGCTCTTATTGCTATTGCAATAAGTCTATCTCTTGGTCTCTTAGGCTTTAGTACAATACTTAGGTTGAGAAACATGTTTATGGGGCTGGAGAAATTTTTAAAAAGACTGGAGGGCTAGAGAGATGGATCAGCGGTTAAAAACACCGTCTGCTCTTGCAGAGGAACCGGGTTCGATTCCCAGCACCCACATGATGGCTAAGGACTGTCTTTAACTCCAGATTCAGGGGAATCCGACGCCCCCTTCTGACCTCCTCACCATTTCACTACACGGGTGCACCAACCTACATGCAGACAGTACACTCATACACATTAAAAAAAAAAAAAAAAAAGAAACATGTTTACATCCTAACATATTACGACTGTCTTTCTACTTGCATTTTATAACATGGATTTATTTCCTTTTGAAAGTAATACATTCTGTCAAAATTGCAAATTAAAACACACATAGCAAGATACACTGTAAGAAATTACTAAATATATTCTTTTCTTACAAACCTCAACAAAAATATTTTTGCATTAGTAGGATTGAAAGGTTATTCCTGGACAAACTGTCAGCCCATGAAAGGAAACAGCCAGAATTGACCAGAGTCCAAAACGACAGCTCCAGAGAAAGTAGACTGTTTTGCTTCTTGACCACCTGTGCCCCTTTTCTAAGCCTAGGGAACAATCTGTGGAAGAAGGGGCATGGTAGAATGTAAGGGCTGCAATTGGGGTGAATGGTGAAACTACAGCAATATAGACTGGACACTTATTTGATCAACTTGATTGAACATACAAGCCACCCAGCTGGATGGTGGGACCCTTGGGCTGTGTGGGTTTGGGCACAACTGCCTGCAAACTGGTTTTACATGAAGGATCCTTGTACTCATTAATTATTACTTATTGTTAAAAATGGAAAAAAAATAAAGTAATAGAAGAAAAAAAAGAAATTACTAAATATATTGTTTTCTTACAAACCTCAACAAAAATATTTTTGTTTTAGAAATATTAACTTGTTAATAACATTCAGCCTGGGCATGTCAAAGGCCTTGACATGGTGGAGACTATTTCATCTCGTCTCTCAAAAAAAAAAGATTCATTTACATGTTTTATGCTTTTCTAACTTACACATTATTTTCTTTCTTTTTTAATTTTTTTTTAATTTTGTATGTGTATGAATGTACTGTCTGCATGTAGGTCTGTGCACCCATGTCGTGCAATGCCACGGAGGTCAGAAGAGAGTTCCCCTGGAACTGGAGCTAAAGACGGTTCTCAGACGCCATGTGGGTGCCGGGGATCGAACCCAGGTCTTCTGCAAGAGCAGTTGGTGCCTTAACCGCTAAGCCATCTCTCCAACCCACATTATTTCCTTAAATACAGAAATTTACCTATAATGCATAACAAAAATCAGCAAAGAGAAAAACTTTTATGAATTTATCAAACATTATACAAAGACAAAACAGGGTGCTCAGTGATAGTGAGGTATAACTTTATTAAACACCTAATTAATTCTGTAACCTGATTATACAAATGCAATCTTATAATTAAGGTAGATTGATGAAATCTAAGTATATGGAAAAACAACTCAGAAAAAAATATAATTAATCCAACTCATAGCAGCTTCTATAGTTCCATGTGCTATCGATTCTTTTTTTCTTAATTTTTATTGAACTTTTGCACATTTCACACATTTCTTAATCAAATTTTTACCCATTCCCCCTTCCGTGCCCCCCACCCCATGCACGTCTTGCATCTTTTTCTCAGTCTTTTTTTTAATTTTTATTTATTTATTCATTACTTTTTATGTGTATGAGTGTACTATCTGCATGTAGGTTGGTGCGCCTGTGCTGTGCAATGCTGCAGAGGTCAGAAGAGGGCGTTGGATTCCCCTGGAACTGGAGTTAAAAATGGTTCTTAGCCAACATGTGGGTTCTGGGAATCAAACCCAGGTCCTCTGCAAGAGCAGTCGGTGCTCTTAACCGCTGAGCCATCTCTCCAGCGCCTCTCAGTCTTTTTTAAATTTTCAATGAAGAAGGTTAGTGTCTCAGTCAGTTTTTGAACAAGTCTTTGTTGTTGTTGTTGTTGTTGTTGTTGTTCCCTTTAATTTTGTATTACTCCAAAGTGTGCATGCATTTACTCCATACATATACCCAAATTATGATGTCTGAAAATAAATGATAGGTTAATTCCAAAACATGTTTAGGCATTCACCTTTTAACAGTAGAGTTGCATGCAGGTAAAAAGAAATATAAGGTTACATTTCCAAATTACATAGAAAGTTGATGTGCGTTTTAATGTATTCTTTTTTTAAATGTACTCTTATAGCAGCATCAGGTATTATATTTACTAAAAAAGAAAAAAATTACACAGTTTGCCTTAAAAATAAGGATTTGGTGCTAGGATCCACAAATGAGGGATACCATACATCCTTTGTTTTTCTGGGACTGTGTTACCTCACTTAGCATAATGGTTTCTAGTTCCATTCATTTACCTGCAAATGGATGTTTGTTCTTATTTACTTCTGCACAGAATGTCACTGTCACTGTGAGATGTACCACGTTTTCTTTAGCCACTCATCAGTTGAGGGACACTTGGATTGCTTCCAGCGCTATAAGATTTAGGCATAGGAAAAGACTTTCTTTTTTTTTTTTTTTGTATTTTTGAGACAGGGTCTCCATTTAGTACCAGGTGGCCTAGAGCTCACTATGTAGACCAAGTTGGCCTTGAACTCACAGAGATCTGCCTGCATCTGCCACCCGAGTGCTAGGAAAACACTTTCTAAATCAGACAGCAGCTGTGTAGGAAATAAGGTCAACAATCAACAAGTGGGACCTCGTTAAACTCAAAAGCTTCTGTATAGCATAAGAAACAATCAAAGAAGTGAAGAGAAAACCCACAGAGTCAGAGAAAATTTTCACCAGTGATACACCTGACAGAGCATTAACATCCAGAATGTACAAATTACTCAAAAAACAGAAGAGCAAGACAACAAATGACCCAATCAAAAGATGGAGTAAAGAGCTGAACAGAAACTTTACAAATGAAAAAGTAAAGATAGGTGAGAAATATCTTAGAAAGTGTTCAACATCGCTAATAAGGAAATGCATATTAAAACCACCTTAAAGATTGAATCTTACTCCAGTAAAACTGGCTATGATCAAGAAAACAAAAGATACCAAATGCTGGAGAGGTTGTGCCAAAAGGGGAACACTCATCCACTGCTGGTGGGAATGCAAACTTGTGTAACTCCTATGGAAAGCAGTGTGGAGAACTCTTAAAAGACTCAAAATGAGCCTACAACCTGACCCAGTCAAACTACTCCTAGGAATATACTCACAAGACTCATCCTATTGGAAA
Source organism: Rhizomys pruinosus (assembly GCA_009823505.1). Taxonomy (NCBI): domain Eukaryota; kingdom Metazoa; phylum Chordata; class Mammalia; order Rodentia; family Spalacidae; genus Rhizomys; species Rhizomys pruinosus. Next base: position 1,896,907 of record VZQC01013637.1, on the reverse strand, counting down.
TATACGTGCCCAACCATGTTTATTGCAGCTGTCTTCACAATAGCAAAGAGTTATTGATCTTTATGTAAAATATTACTCATGAATAACTCACATGAAAGAATAGCAATATTCAAAAACACGTTAGCAAGATATATATGCATATATATACATATATATATATATATATATATATATATGGTTAAAAGATTCTGATATTAGCACGCCTTTAATACTAGCACTCAGGAGGCAGAGGTAGTCGGATCTGTGTGAGTTCCAGGCCAGCCTGGACTACCCAGTGAGTTCCAGGACATCTGGGCTACAGGGAGACCTGTCTTGAAAAAGACAAAAAAATAAATTTCTGATAATCAATGAAAAGACAGCTATTTTGCAGCTACCTATTGCACAATAATGTTCACCTACTGGACAAAAACACAAAAGCATACTCCTCATACTTGGCAAATGCTTACTTTTATTTCTAAGATTAGACAAAAGATAGTTGAGTATTTTAAATGATCTATAAGTAAATGATAATCCATAATTGTTCACCATTAAGTAAAACATATGTTAATTAGAGAGTCTACACTAATTGCAAGCTGTCAGATGCATGTGTGTAATACAAATTTCTTATTTTTATAATAGTCTGTAATTATATATTTCACAATAGATTAATGGAGTTTCAGGAACCATTGCATTGTGTGAGGCTTCTTCTTATTAAGCACCACAATGTACAATTCAGAAAGAGCTGTTTTCTTCCTTTATGCAATCAAAGATGAATTAAAACCAAATAAACCTCAGTTTTATGAAACTATAATCAATTTACATTAATAATCTAGAGAAAGCCAGGGATGCACAAACCTGGTGCCCAGTTGCCTAGGTGGGTTTCTGGTGTGCAGGCCTTTGGCAGCCCACCCCAGTACCCACCACCCAACACTAGAACCATAGAGAGGAACTGAGTGCATGGATACAAGGACAGCCAGTGGCGCACACACTCTGTACCCAGTTGCCCAGATGGGTTTCTGGAGTGCAGGCCTTTGGAGGCCCACCCTGGCACCCAATGACCAAAGCTAGAACCATAAAAAGGAACTGTGTGCATGGGTAAAAGGACAGCCAGGGGAGCACATACTCCATGCCCAGTTGCCCAGCTGGGGTCCGGTGTGTGGGCCAAAGGATTCACCACCCCCACACACTCAAGCTACTGTGGTGGAAAGTATAAAGTTCTGGTGCTGTGGTTTCCTGTGGTTGGGAGGATTAAGCAGCATGAGTGACTCGAGGCTGCATAGCCAAAACTGAGGAAGAAACCAGCAGGAAGCAAACTGAGTGATCAACCAGTCCTCCATATTAACATTTGAGATTAGCAACAGAAGTCAAACAAATAAACATAGGGTGAAAACAAAACAACAACAAGAAAAAGTACGCATGGAAAATACACAATGGAAAAACAACAACATGGGAAAAGCTCAAAATAAATCCCCACTGAACTCAACCAATCCTGTAGAAGATCCCAACAATGAGATCTCCCTGGAAGGAAACCAAGACACCAACCTTAGAAGAACAATTGTAGACATAATCAAAGAACAAATCAGAGAACTAAAGGGAGAGAGTGAAAAACTCATAAAAGAGGTAGAAGGAAAGAATGATATACTCTGAAAATAACTAAAAGGAGAGATTGACAAACTCAGAAAAGAACTAGAGAAAGAGAAATACAAACTCCAAAAAGAGCTAGAGGAAAAGAAATACAAACTCCGCCAGGCATAGTGGCGCATGCCTTTAATCCTAGCACTCAGGAGGCAGAGGCAGGCTGATCTTTGTGAGTTCAAGGCCAGCCTGGTCTACAGAGTGAATTCCAGGACAGCTGGGGCTACAGGGAGATGAGGTCTTGAAAAGACCATAAAAAGAAAAGAATTACAAACTCCAAAAAGAACTAGAGGGAAAGAATGAGAAAAACTCCAGAAGGAAGTAGAAATGTTGAAAAGATCTCAGGATGAAAAAGAAAAAAAGAAACTGACCAGCAAAACAAGGAGCTACAAGAAGAGAATGACAAGCTCTAAAAGGAAGTAGAAATACTGAAGAAATCACAATCACAGGAGAAAATAAAAAAGGAAATTAAACATTCATCCAATCAGCAGGAAAGAATGGGAAAAAGCCTCAGAAGCAGAATGGATGAAGCAGAAAAAAGAATATCAGACCTACAGGATAACATAGCACAGCTAGAAACCTCAAGTAAAGATTATGAAACCTCATGTAAAGATTATAAAAAAATGCAAGAGTGGAACAACCAGGAAATGTGGGACACTGTGAAAAGACCAAAATCCACATCATAGGGATAGAGGAAGAAGAATCCCAAGAGAATAGTATTGAACAGATCTTCAAAAGAATAATAAAAGAAAATTGCCCCAAACTGAAAAAAAATACTCATATAAATACAAGAAGCACATAGAATACCAAATAGACAAGACTAGAAAAGAAATTCTCCATGTCATATCATAGTTAAAACATTAGATGCTCAAAACAAGGACAAAATACTGAAAGCCACGAGGGAAAAACAAGTTACATATAAGGGGAAACCCATCAGAATCAGACCTGACTTCTCAGTGCAAACTATGAAGGCCAGAAGAACATGGATCAAAGTATTCAAAGTGCTAAATGACTTTAGATACCAACCCAGATTACTCTCCTCAGCAAAAATGTCAATCATAGTTGAAGAAAGAAAACTCTTTCATTACATAAACAAAATGAAAGAACACAAGCAAAAAAAAAAAAAAAAAACAAACAAACACTACTTCAGGTCAGGGAAGAAAATAAAGACGGGAAAAAACAGATTCAGGAACTAACAAAAATAACTACAAACAAAAAACCTGTGGGATACATTAAAGTTGGTCTTCAGAGGGAAATGCAGCAGCAAAGCTCCATTAAAAGAAAAAAATAAAAAAAAAACAGAAAGAGAGTAAATAAATGATCTAACACCGCAGCTAAAAAACCGTGAACGACCAACACTCCTCTTCTATACTAGTGCTTGAAATCTTGCTAGAGCAATAAGACAAAGAAGGAAACTAAAATAGGAGTAATAATTGCGAAAAGAAAGTCAAGCTAGCCCTATTTTGCTGATGATATGATTGTTTACTTAGGGATACTAAAAACTCGACCAAAACTCCTAGAAACGATTAAACAGCCTTCAGTCAAAAGTGCAGGAACAAAATTACACACCATAAAAATGTAAAAAAATGCTTACTTTACCCAAGAAAGCAAGCAATGGAAAGGAAAAATTCAAACGAAAAACTTCCCACTCACAATAGCCTCAAAAACATAGAAAATGCCTAGTACAAACCTAACCAAAATACCAAGGATCTCTACAAAAAAAATTTTAAACCTTTGAATTTTTTAATATTGAAGAAAAACATCAGAAGAGTTACAAAACCTCCCATGCTTATTGTGTGAGAATTACATTTGTAAAAATTGTCCAATTCTACCGACCTTTGTACTAGATTAATGCAATGCCAATCAAAAATCCCCAGACCGTTTCTTCACAGGCTTAGGGAAAGAAAATCCTTAAATTCATTTGGAAAAAACAAAAGACCCCGAACTACGCCCAAAACAACTGAATGAAAAGACGGTACACAGGGGGACCTTATACCAGACTTCAATATATACTGAGCGTATAGTCATAAAAACAACGCCTGTACTGGCACAAAAACAGAACTGTTACCAATGCGAACAAAACCAAAGAATCCATACCTGCAGCACATAAAATTTCAGCCATCTTATATTGACAAGGGGGCCAAAGAGACACAATGGAGAAAGACGAAACATCTCTCAGCAAGTGGTGTTGGCACAACCTGGAATCACACAACCTGCTAGAAGAATGAAATTTTAAAACCCCTACCTCTCACCCTGCAAAACAGGTCCAACTCAGATGGATCAAAAGACCCACGTGAAACCCAACATCTGAAGGCGATAGAAGAAAAAATGGCGCAGACTACAAGACAAGGCATAGGAAAAGACTCAATTCCTAAATCAGACAGCAACTAGACAAGAATTAAGTCGACAATTGATCAAATGACCTCATTAAATTCAAATTGTACAAAAAAAAACAAAGAATCAAGAAGTGAAGAGAAATCCCCACAGGTGGGAGCAAACATTCACTCCAGATACATCTGACAAGGCATTGATTTCCAGAATGTATAACCTACTCAAAAAACAAAGACAAAAAGATAAAACAAATGACACATACTAGATGGTAAGCAAAGAACTGACAGAGACTTCACAAGTGGGGAATTAGAAATGGCTGAAAAAAAATCTCAAAAAATAAAAAAAAAAAAAAAAAAAAAAAAAAAAAAAACCACTTTAAGATATCATCTTATCTCCAGTAAGACTGGGTAGGGTCAAGAGAACAAATTGATTTCCAAGTGTGGAGAGGTTGTGGCGGAANCACACTTCAGAAAGTACGTGAGGCAATTCAGACAGAGGGAGGAGCAACTTCCTTAAGCAGCCAAGAGAGAAATTACCAAAAGCATAAACAGGGTAAATAAAACCAATAGACCAAGAATGCAAACAAAAATAAAGTTAAAGAAAACAGCACACATCTCTCAATATTACCTTAAATTTATGGTCTAAACTCGCATGCAAAGACTCAGACTGTGAAAATGGATTAAGAAAGAGTAATTCCATTCGTATATTGCTGCCTACAGAAACCCAATAATCTCACTCTCAGAGGGACAGACACCCACCTCAGATGTGAAGGAATAGAAAAAGAATTCCAAGTAAATGGTACCAACAAACAAGCCAGAGTGGTGAATGATCTTAATATCAACAAAATTAGACCTTCTCATAGTAAATGGAAATCCAGAAAAGACAAAGAGGGCCATTATATCCTTATCATGGAACAATTAACCAGGAAGATTTTCCACAATTCTTAAATTTCTATGCCCACCAATAAACTCTGGTGCATGAACTTTATAAACACAATCATTCAGGACATCAAAACACAGATTAATCCTAATAGTGGCGGGAATTCAGTTACCCCCACTGAGTGCCTTGGCTAGGTCAACTAGACAAAAAAATAAACAGAGAGACATCAGAACTGAACGACACAATACACCAAATGTCTGGACCTGCACAGATACCTACAGAATATTCCATCCAAAACACCAGAGAATATACTTATCTATTCAGCATTCCACGGAACATTCTCCAAAGTCAACCACAATTCTGGAAATGCAAAAAAGAAATGCCTCAACAAATACAAAAGATTGAAATTTATCCCACCTGCATTCTTTCTATCAGACCATAGTGCATTAAAGCTCAATATTAAAACCAAGGTAAGCCCTACTAACTATAAGAAAACACATTTGAGACTAAACACCACAATCCTTAATAATGAATAAGGGAAGAAATAAAGAGTGAGAAAAAAGCATTTCCAGCGAACTAACAATAATAATATAATACAACAAAACCTGTGGATACATTAAAAGCAGTCCAAAGAAAGAAATAAACAAACAAAAAAAAAAAAAAAAAAAAAACCGACAAAAAAAAAAATAAAATAAAAAACAGAAAGAGGAGTAAATAAAGATCTAACACCGCAGCTAAAAAACACGTTGAGACGACCCACTCCTCTTCTAATAAGTGCTGAAAGCTTTGCTAGAGCAATAAGGACAAAAGAAGGAAACTAAAAAGAGTAATAAATGAAAAGAAAGTCAAGCTATGCCCTTATTTGCTGCATGAATGATTGTTTACTTAAGGGATACTAAAAACTCACCAACAAAACTCCTATGAAACGATTAAAAGCTTCAGCAAAGGCAGGAATCCCACAATAAATTAAAATGAAAAATCGGCTATTCATTTACACCAAGAACAAGCAACGTGGAAAAAAAATTCAAACGAAAAACTTCCCATCACATATAGCCTCAAAAACAAAAAAATGCCTAGTACAAACCTAACCAAAATACCAAGTGATCCTACAAAAAAAATTTTTTTTTTTTACTTTATATAAAGATTAAAAAAACAAGAAGTATAAAAACCTCCCATGCTATTGTTGTAGAATTAACATTGTAAAAATTTCAATTCTACCGACACTCTTGTACTAGATAATGCAATGCATCAAAAATCCCCAAGACCGTTTCTTCACAGGCTAGGAAAGAAAATCCTTAAATATCATTTGGGAAAAAACAAAAAGACCCGACATAGCCCAAAACAACTGATGAAAAGAGGTACACAGGGGTGACCTTATACCAGACTTCAATATATACTGCAGGTATAGTCATAAAAACCGGCCTGTACTGGCACAAAAAACAGAACTGTGTACCAATGCGAACAAAACCAAAGAATCCATACCTGCAGCACATAAAATTTCAGCCATCTTAATATTGACAGGGGGCCAAAGAAGACACTAATGGAGAAAGAAAACATCTTCAGCAAGTGTGTTGGCAACACTGGATCACAACCTTGAGTAGAATTGAAATTTAAACCCCTACCTCTCCCGTATCAAAAAGGTCCAACTCAGATGGATCAAAGACCGTCACGTGAAACCCCAATTCTCTGAAGGCTGATAGAAGAAAAAGTGGGCGCAGACTACAAGACAAGGCATAGGAAAAGACTTCTATTCCTAAATCAGACAGCACAGCATGCAAGAATTAAGTGGAGAAATTTGCAAATGAGACCTTATTAAAAAAAAAATTCAAAGCGTACACAAAAGAATCAAGGAAGTGAAGAGACAATCCCCACTAGCGTGGGAGAAAACATTCACCTCCAGATACATCTGACAAAGCATGATTTCCAGAATAGGGGAACACTCATCCACTGCTGGTGGGAATGTAAACTCATACAGCCACTATGGAAAGCAGTGTGGAGAACCCTTGGAAGAATTGGAATGAACTTGCCACCTGACCCAACCATACCACTCCCTGAGCATGTACCCTCAAGACTCACCCCACCGCAGAGATACATGCACGGCCATGTTTATTTCAGCTCCCTTCACAATAGCAAGGAGCTGGAACCAACCCAAATGCCCCTCAACTGACGAGTGGTTAGAGAAAATGTGGTACATCTACACAATGGGATTCTATGCAGCAGTAAAGAAAGATGACATCATGAGATTTGCAGGAAAATGGCTGGAGCTAGAGGACATCATGCTGAGTGAAGTAACACAGTCCCAGAAAAACAAACGATGAATGGTATCCCTCATCTGTAGATGCTAGTGCCAATTACCTAGTTGTAAGTATTTCTTGTGTATGGCCCCCTGAGCTTTTGTCCAAGCAGTTGGGAGTGATGCATATTGGATACAACATCACCACCACCAACAACAGAAAGGACTGAATCGAAGAACTGACTGAAACAGTGAACTTCTGCTCAAAACAGTCAACATCCTCATGGAGAATATTGAGAAAGACTGAGAAACAGATGAAAAGCATATTTGGCAGAATGCATGAGCTCTGGTGGGGTGGGCGAATGGGGGGGAGACATGGGTCTAAATTTGTTAAAAAAAAATTAAAAAATTAAAAAAACACTTTAGAGACAATAACAATTGAACCCTAAACCCAACAGACAGGAAGAAATAACAAAAATCAGAGAAGAAATCAATGAAATAGAATCAAAGAAAACAATACAAAACATCAATGAATTCAAAAGCAGGTTCTTTGAAAAGATAATCAAAATAGACAGACCTCTAGCCCAGTTAACCAAAAGAAGGAAAGAGCATCTCCAAATCAATAGCATTTGTGATGAAAGGGGAAACATCACAATAGTTAAAAAAAAAGATCCAGACAATCATACAAGAATACTTCAAAAACCTATACTCTACTAAATTTGAAAACCTAAGAGAAATGGATGAACATCTGAAATGCTGGGATTCGCCAAAGCTTAACCAAGAAGAGATTGACAGCTTAAACAGACCCATAATACCTCAGGAAATTGAAGATGTAATAAAAAGCCTCCCAACTAAAAAAGCCCAGGCCCAGATGGTTTCACAGCAGAATTCCATAAAAAATTTAAAGAGGTCTTACAACCATTACTACTCAAACTTTTCAGAAGGATACAGAGGGAAGTATCCCAAATTCCTTCTATGAAGCCAGCATCACTCTAATACAAAAAACAAAGACACAAACAAGAAAGAGAATTATAGACCCATATCATTAATGAACACGGATGCAAAAATTCTCAACAAAATACTTGTAAATCACATACAGACCCACATCAAAATGATCATCCATCATGACCAGGCTGGATTCATACCAAAGATGCAGGGATGGTTCAACACATGTAAATCAATAAATATCATAAAACACATAAATGGACTTAAAGACAAATCCACATGATCATCTCAATTGATGCAGAAAAAGCCTTCAACAAAATCCAGCATCCATTCATACTTAAAGTCCTAGAGGGAATTGGACTGGAGGGATCAATCCTCAATGTAATTAAAGTCATATACAGGAAACCCACAGCCAACATCATCCTAAATGTAGAAAAGTTGGAAGCATTCCCCTTAAAGGCAGGAACACAGCAAGGCTGTCCCCTATCACCACTCCTCTTCAATATAGTGCTTGAAATGCTTGCTAGAGCAATAAGGTGAGAAAGCAAAATTAAAGAGTACTAATTGGAAAAGAGGAAGTAAAACTATATAATAGTTTACCTAAGGGATGCTAAAAACTCCACCAGAAAACTCTTAGAAATGATTAAAAGTTTCATTAAAGTGGTAGGATACAAAATAAACCTAGAAAAATCAGTAGCTTTCCTTTACACCAACAATAAGCTACAGGAGAAGGACTATAAGAAGACGTTCCCAATCACAATAGCCAAAAAAAAAAAAAAAATACCTAGGAATAAACCTAACCAAAGACACCTAAAACCTCTACAACAAAAATTTTAAAACCCTGAAGGAGATTGAAAATGACATCAAAAATGGAAAGACATCCCATGCTCATGGATTGGAAAAATTAATATACTGAAAATGTCCATTCTACACAAATTAATATACAGATTCAATGCAGTCCCAATCAAAATCCCCATGAGCTTTTTCACACTTAGAAAAAATTCTTTAAATTCATATAGAAAAACAAAAGACCACAAATAGCTAAAGCAACCCTGAGTGAGAAGTGCAATACTGGGGGGATTACATTTCCAGACGTCAAGCTATATTACAGAGCTATTGTCATAAAGACAGCCTGGTACTGGCAAAAAAACCAGAACCATTGACCAATAGAACAAAATTGAAGATCCAAACTTGAGCTCATATTACTTCAACCACCTCATATTTGACAAAGGGGCCAAAAAACCTCAATGGAGGAAAGATAACATCTTCAGCAAATGGTGCTGGCAAAACTGGATCGCCATTTGTAGAAGAATAAAATTAAACCCCTACCTCTCGCCCTGTACAAAAATCAACTCCAAGTGGATCAAAGATCTCAACCTAAAACCTGGAACCCTGAAAGTGATAGAAGAAAAAGTCGGCAGCAACCTACAAGACATAGTCATAAGAATAGACTTTCTAAATCAAACAGCAGCTGCACAGGGAATAAGGACAACAGCTGACAAGTGGGACCTCATCAAACTCAAAAGCTTTTGTACAGCTAAAGTGACAATCAAGGAAGTGAAGAGAAAACCCACAGAGTGGGAGGAAACCTTCACCTCTGATACAACTGAGCATTAACATCCAGAATATAAAAGCCACTTAAAAAACAAAGAAGGAAGAAATCAAATGACCTACTCAAAAGATGGAGTAAAGAGCTGAACAGAGACTTCGCCAGTAAGGAAGTAAAGATGGCTGAGAAACATCTTAAAAAGTGTTCAACATCATTAATAATTAAGGAAATGCAAATTAAAACCACACTAAGGTATCATCTCACTCCAATAAGACTAGCCAAGATCAAGAAAACAAAAGACACCAAATGCTGGAGAGGTTGTGCAGAAAGGGGAACACACATCCACTGCTGGTGGGAATGTACACTGGTACAACCACTGTGGAAAACAGTGTGGAGAACCCTTAAAAAACTCAAAATGAGCCTACCACCTAACCCAGCCGTACCACTCCTGGGTATATACCCACAAGATGCATCCTACCACAAAGATACATGCACAACTATGTTTATTGCAGCTCTCTTCACAATAGCGAAGAGCCGGAACTAACCCAAATGCCCCTCAACTGATGACTGGATAACAAAAATGTGGTATATCTACATAATGGAGTTCTATGCAGCAGTAAAGAAAGATGACATCATGAACTTTGCTGGTAAATGGATGGAACTCGAAAAAATTATGATAAGTGAAATAACACAGTCTGAGAAAAAAAATGACAAATGGTTCCCCTCATTTGTGGATGGTAACACTGAATCCCCAGTTGGCAGGCAAACTGAGCAACTTTATTATTATACTTCATTATATGTGAAAGCAACTGTGCTATTCCAATGTGAATCTCATAATGGTCTCTAGAATTGTCCTACCACTTGTATACACATTCTAATTACCATATATGGATGGAAAATATCTATTCATATTCCAAAAAAAAAAGAATGTAAAGTTACATATCTTTTTACCTGCATGCAACTTTACTGTTAAAATGTGAATAAGAATTAAAATATAGTTTATTTTCAGAATTTGTAATTTTTGTTTATGTGTGGAATATGTATATGCATATTTGGAATAATATAGAATTAAAGGATATAAAAAAGAGAGATAAAAACTGTTCAAAAAACTGACCAAAACAGTAAATGTATGCAACATAAAAGATTATAAAAGACTGAGAAAAAGATGCAAGACAGGACTTAACATGTATGACAGAATCCATGAGCTCTGAAGGGGGGGTGCAGGGGGAAGTAAGGGGTGGGCATGGATGGGGGAATGAGTCTAAATTTGATTAAGAAATGTTGTATGAGATGCACTCAATAAAAATTAACTTAAAAATAATCTAGAGAAAAATTAGGGCAAATCTTTGTTGGTATGATTTATATTTTTCTTTCTGTGTGCAATGTTCAAAAACTGAAGTTTTAAATAAATCATTTTTTTATTACACCCAGACAGTGAAATGTATTGAGGTAACAACTAAGCTGACAAAATAGCAATCAAATCTAGTATAAATTTTCCAAAAGTCACTAAGTAATAATTATTTTATTGTTATATAGTATAGCAATATTGTTATATAGTTTTGTTATATAGTATAAATTTTCCAAAAGTCACTAAAAAATAATTCTTAGTTTTATTGTTATATTTTCCCTTGAATAGAATTAATACAGGTGATATAGGCAATATTATATAAGGACAAATATAACTTCAGTGATAATTAAACTTAGTTGTCAACTTCATGAGATCTAGACTCCTTTGGGAGACCTTGGAGTCACTCTTGGTCATGCCCATGGGAATTATCTTGATTAGGTTAATTGTGTGGGAAGAACTGCCTATTGTGAGTGGCACTATTCCCTAGGCTGTGATCCTGGACTGCCTCAGGCTCCCACCATTGTGATTTTCCTGCAGTGATGGACTGCAACCTCAAATATGAGCCTAAATAACCCTTTCCTTCTTTAAGTTACTCTGGTCCATGTAGTTATCTTTGACATGACAGTCTTTTTCCTTATAGTAGATTCCATAGGACATTATAACCTAGGTGCTAACTGGACCCCAGGATACAAAACTGAATGTTTCTAGCCCAGTCTACAAGTCAATATTCACAATTGGTACAGAAAGTAGCATTATTGATGACCCAGGGATTTATAAAAGCACTTTATAAAAAGCAAGAATGAAAATAATGTTTTTAGTTTTCAGTAGCTATATAATTTTTGTCTAATAATGCCATAAGAATGATAAAAAATGCATATATACTTTTTAGGGATCTCTTGACATTAGCCCATATAGAGGAAGTGAAATTCATATATCAGCATTTATTTAGCAATGAGTTTTGATTTGAGCAAGATAATTCCATTAACATAGCTAATATTATGACATAATACTTCATTGATACCTTAAAGTGAGGAATCTGTTATTTACTAATTAAACATGGCAGCATTTCTATTTCATTATGAAAGGTTTGAATAATTATGTAATTTTTGGATTCTTCAATTATTCTTAGAATCCTTCTCCTTCTCTGGCCTTATTTTTCCCAGATGAAAATTATCCAAGTCACCCAAAATTCTGTAGTATGTAATTCTTTGGGGTTAATATTTATACTTATCCTACTGGAATTATTAATTTTTAAAAATGATCTTTTATTAAAAATCAGCATTTACATTTAAGAATATAAAATCACTCTCTTTGGTACTGACACAATGGTTCCAGTTGACAAGGTATCAGCATTTCCTTAATGACAAATAGAAAATATTAACTACTTTATGGCACAGAGTGGGAGAAGAAGCTTAAGAAAAGTGTGAGATTTGTTTCTGAGTCAATCCCAGAATTAGTTGATTTCTGAAAAAGAAAGGGAACAGGAAGAGTGGAGCTACACCATAAGATTTAAGTTGGGTTTCCTGGGTGGCAAATGAGGACATTCTGGATATACCCAAGTAAATTACTTAAGCAGTAATTATACCATATTCTTCTTTTGAACCATTTTAAGGTTTTCAGTACCTATGGTTAAAAAAAAGTTACCCTACCAATAAAGCAAACATGGGTCTCCCTGAGTCAAGCAAGACTCCACCGTCAGCACCAGATACACCTCACCTGCCTGGAAATACTGTGCAGCAGAGGCAGCCATGTGCCTGTATATCCCAAATCTAATTGGCTATTGGCTCTCCCCTTGGAGAAATAACCCATGGCTGATGCCACAAGCTTACATCCTCTACAGGTTAGAAGATGTTATAAGCCACAGTAAGACCCTGTCATATTTAACAGGGGGGAAAATTGTAATTCATGGATTAACATATCCAAACATGTGTCTATGCTAAAGTAACCTACCAAAACTAGTAGTTATGCTGCTTAGTACCTATATATCTAATGCTTGTTCCTTCAGTTAGAGGATCGAAAGGTTTTCCGGACAACTGTCAGCCCTGAAGAGAACAGCCAGAATTGACCAGATCCCAAGACAACGCTCCAGAGAGAGTGACTGTTTTTACCTTCATCCAACCTTGCCCCTTTTTCTAAGCCTAGGAGAACAACTGCGGAAGAGGGGGCGTGGGAGAATGTCAAGGGCTGCGTGGGGGTGATGGTGAAAGCTAGCATTAGACTGGACACTCGATTTGATGCACTTGATTGAACAAAGCACCCTGTCACCCCCACTGGATGGTGGGGCTGTAGTGTGTGGGGCACAACAGCCTGCCAGATAGGTTTGTGCAATGAAGGATGTTTGTTACTCATGTATCACTTATAGCTAAAAATGAAAAAAAAAACGAGAGAAATAGCAGGACATTATGGCAGAATGCCATGTCTGGGAGGGGTGGGGTGGGGGGAGGGAAAGGGAAATAAGCCTGAACTGAATTGGAAAAAGTATGAAATGCACAAAGCATCAATAAAAATTAAGTTAAAAAAAAAAAAAAAAAAAAAAAAAAAAGTTACCCTGTGTCCTCCATTTCCTAACATGAATCAGCCTTCCCTCAAAACTACCAGGGAGGCACCAAATTATCCTTGGTGCTCCTACTCCACAGAGACTTGTCACCTCAAATATAGTACAATTCTGGGAACACACATAGAGAAATAGCTCACAACCAGGGGGAGGCAGAAATAAGAAAAACCCAGGGGCTTTCTAGGCAGTCAGCAGAGCCTATATGGCAAGTTCCAGGCCATTAAAAGGCTGTTTCCCCCATGCTGGCAACCCCCCTCAAGAAAAAAGAAAAGACGGTGTGTGCTTAGGGATGAGACCTGACACTATCCTCTGGCCTTCACACACACATGCATAGACCTATAGAGAGAGAGAGAGAGAGAGAGAGAGAGAGAGAGAGAGAGAGAGAGAGGAAAATAGCTAGAAGTATTCTACTGAAGCAAGAAATCATGCCAATCTTGTGGAGAAGGCTAAGAATTAGGTTATTAACAAGGACTTTAAACCACACTGAAGAATTGCCTGTCTTCATGGCTCCCGCTGTAGGGTGATGGTATTCATTAGAAAGAGGTGATTGTGTTTTCTATTGGGCCTTGACAGCTGTCCTCAGATACTAACCCAAGATTCCCTCTCTTGTTCCTTATTATCAGTCAAAGTATCTGGTAGTTTTCTCTCCTGAAGCAGATGTGTAAACTAACAGGAGAGTAGGAGCCTGTCAAGATGACAATGTACAGCGATTCCTCTTATCTTGATGTCTTTGGGAGGACAGCTTATCTTAAATTTACAAAAGAAGGAACTCCATATCAGTGTTTCTTCATCAGTAAATGACAATGGCAGGCCAGGCTTATAACTAATTGCCTGTTTTTAGAGCAACATCAAAATGTAATCAAAACATCCACACTCTAAACTGAAAGGAGACTACCTTTGTATCTAATAAGGAAAGGCACATTATTTAAATGGGATTTTAAAAAAGCAAAAATATTGTTGCAGAAAAATATATATGTTTAAATAAAATTTTGACTGTAAAATGATTTTTACATAAAAACGTGTTTTTAAATGGATGTTTATACATGTGAATGTTTAATATGAATATTTTAATATGAATATGAATATTAGCTATAAAGAAAATGCTATATATATATATATATATATATGTATATACCTTAGAAATTTCTAACTTTTTGGTCATGTACTCTTTTTGAGTATTTTTATTTCTACATGGATAAAGGATACACAATAACATATATAAAATAATCACAAATGTCTAATAATTATACAATGTATATATCTCTTAAACCATGACATGGGGCTGGAGAGACAGTTCAACAGTTAAGACCATGGGTTGCTCTTGCAGAGGACCCAGTTTTGGTTCCCAGCACCCAGATGGAAGCTAATAACCATCCATAACTCCAGTTCCATGAGGATTCAGCACACTTTTCTGCAACCTGTAGGCATTCCATGACCATAGATGCATTTAGAAACATACACGCAAAACACACAGATACATAAAATAAAAATAAGTAATCAAAAAATGAATTTAAAATGTAGTTATAAACCGAAAATAAGGATGCCTAGAAAAAATAGGCATAAGTGTTTTTTTAAACAATTCTGTATCCCCCAGAATAAGTAGCTAAGAAGAATTATCTGCATTTATTATTTCAGCCTTTCTCTATCTTCAGGAGGTAAGATTTCCACCACTAAACCACCCATGCACTCTTTCTGGGTCTTTGAAAACAGTGTCAAAGCTTAAGACTTAGCAGCAAGTAAAGCTACAGAGAAAGTATGCACAATTATATGACCATTACATCAGAGGTGCCACAACCATTCTGATATGGTTTGGCTCCAGATTGGACTAAATCTAGAATTTTGACTCATAGCAATTACTGTATAGCTACAATCAAGCTTATTTAATTCTCTTGTATCTCATTTTCTTCAACTGTAAGTTAAAGATAATATCTACCTCAAGTGTTGCTAGAGGATCAAGTAAAATATTTTACATAAAGTTCTTGGAATACTGCCTAGTGCGTGGTCAAATAAATTACAGCTATCTTTACAGTTAGTAGCTAATAACTATGGTTCAGACTATCTCTCTAAAATAGACACTAGATATCAGTTAAGCCTAATTAATGTTATTTTCAAAGATACAAAAAAGATACTCCATTGCTCTAAGATTTTTCACAAGTATTCAAAGATGATCATCTTGACTTCTATAAAGTCATATAAACTCTGTGAGAGTCTGGCTGAATTTTACTCATACAAATATACACCTTAGTTTGGAAGGCATGTCCTTGAAATGTGTAGCTGCAAAACAAAACTACTTACAAAGAGCTGTGCTTTGTTGTGATAATACCCTTTTATACAGGAAGGAATAGGGCAGAAAAAATATATAACTTACTTGATACAGAGATCCGTGCTTTGAATTTTGAGTGTTTTGTCTCTATAGTTAGCATACAATATTGGCAGTTTTTTTTTTTCTAAGTTTATTTGTTTCTAAGTTTATTTGCTAGCTGGCATGTAAATAGAAAAAATGTGTATTCTGCTGAGAAAGTAAATTTAAAATAAAGCAGAGATTCTCAACTCTTCTCTCCCACTTCCTCTCTCCCATACTCACCAATCAGAAGAGAACAAAATTATTCCTTGAGTGTATGTTAGCCACAAAGTTAGGAAAAGCTGTGATCAATGAGTTACCACGTAAATGATGTACTCCCAAATACTAACTTTACTCACCACTGGAGGAGATTATAGATCATATTGTTAAATTAAATTAAACAAATCAAAGCCCTCACTAGGTATTAAGTTCTGTATTTCAAGGACATGAGCAATCAAGAAATTCAGGGAAAGCAAAGCATGGTGGCAAATTCCCTTAATTTTAGCAGGAGGCAGAGGAAGCAAAGCTCTGTGTGTTTGAGGCTATCCTTGTACAAATAATGACTTCCAGGCTAACCAGGACTACAAAGTGAGGAGAGAGAGAGAGAGAGAGAGAGAGAGAGAGAGAGAGAGAGATTCAGACAAAGCAGAAAGATCAGAAATATTGAGGGCAGTTCTCCAAGTCCTATTGTGATCCATAATAATAGGTGAACTTCTTAAAACTAATTCCACAGGGCTTCCTCATATACCGTGAGGGACCTCTAACTATGAACACCTCGTTTAATATCTCATGGACACAGGATGAGCATGATGTTCTCTAGCAAGCCAAGCTTCATGGATTCTAAGATCATTAAGTAATCCATACACTTGGGAACAACACCGCCTTCAAACTCAGCAAAGGATGAACACTGCTACAAAACACGAGCTCTCAATGCACTGTGAACTTAGCTTCCCAGTCACAGAAATGTTCTGTCCTTTTCCAGTGCTGGGTCTGTCTGAAGACAGATGGATCATGTTGCACCCTGATTAGTGATATCATCATCATCACCATCATCATCATCATCATCATCATCATCATCATCATCATGATCAAATGCATGGTATTAGTCCTTATTTAATCTCCTCTGTAGACCAGCAGATCCACATTGCTACAATTTATTTATTTATTTATTTATTTATTTATTTATTTATTTATTTTGGATATTGAACCTAGGACCTCGTTCCTTCTAGACAAGCACTTTACCATCAAGCTTATATCCAACCCTCAAAAAAGTAATGTGTGTGTGTGTGTGTATATATATATATATATATATATGCATATATATAACTGTGTGTATATTTGTATATATAATGTAGCAATACAAGTTGGAGAGAACAACAATAAAAGAACTGAAAAAAAAACTCTGGAAAGACTGGGAAAAAGATGCAAGACATGTATGGCAGAGTGCAGGGACTTGAGTGGGATGGGGGCATGGAAAGGGAAACGACTCTAGATTCAATCGAGAAATGATGTGTGACCTATGGAAAATGTTTAATAATAATAATAATAATATGGAAAAAATAATGTGTGAAAATCCTTGACTTTGTATTCACAAAATTTTTATTTTTTCTTTTTTTAGAAAATATGAAACTTAGCTAAGAAGAACGCATTTGACAGAGAACATTTTTCATGAAATTGAAGGAAACGAAATGAGTGCACACAGTGAAGAATCATCGTGTTCACAATGAAGAATCATTGTGTTCTCTGACCTGAAAATAAACAAATACTGAAGCAATGCTTCTCTGCTCCTATTTAATATTTCCATAAATATATATCTCTAAAGATTATATAAACTTGCTAATCTTAATACATTATTATTTCATCAAATGGATTTTACCAGCTCCCTACTTCCAGAAAATATTTGCCAAAAACTTCATGTACCTTTCATCCGTCTCCTTGTAAGTAACAGGACTCTGAAGTAAATCTCTTTCTCTTAACAAATCTCATTCCACTTAACAAGGAGATTTTATAGGATTACCAATATTCCTTTTGTCCCATCAGAATATCAGTCATGGCTAAAATGTTAGTCATTGGCCAGCCGTATTAATTGGTAAGAGTTTGCCCATGTTTGCTTTCCAGATTCACTCTTTACTAGCTGCTTAACCATAAACAGCTAAGCTCTTTTAATCAGTTGCATGATTATATTCAACACATTTATTTCCCAGACATTTATTAACCACTTACTAGAAACTACACAGTTGTCTAGGTGATTGAGTGTGGGATGAATTTTTTATAATATGACCATTCTCTGGATAGATGACTTTTACTTAACCTTGCAACCAAAAGTGAATCTTTTCTTAAACTTGTATATAATGTAGACAAACTCACTGAGTCATGTACTCCTCTTATTTCTGGGCATATGACCTTAATTCTTCATGATCCTTGCTTTCCCTGGACTAAGTGTAATGTATGTATGAGTATGTGTAGTGAGTATGGAAGCAACAAAGATAAAGATTACCCCATTTTGTTGTAAACAATAGATGATATTAAGTTGACAATTGTTTATGATTGTATATGTTGGTCTAGGTCTCAGGATCAGAAAGGGAAAAACTCTCTAAGACTTTTGCTGCCTTGTTTCACACTGGATATACTGTTTTGATAAAAGAAAGAGAACACATTTCTAAGAGAATTCTGAAGGAACAGCTTCTCAGCAGTTCAGGTTACCTCTTGGCCTCAAAATAAATGCTAAGTGTCAGGCTGTTTTATTATTTTTTATTAAGGCATAGCTATAATATGACAGCATATAATAAATGCCATAGTTGAGAAATCTCAATACCCAAGTCAAAATTCCTTGCCCTCATGGAAGTTATGTTCATTCTTAGGATACTCCTCAGCCTGAGATGCTTATGCAGTTACAAATATATATTGGTATATATTTGTATGTGAGTATGATCTCCAAAATTGTATATCAGATATGCTCTGGTAGTACTGAATATATTAGGATTATTACATTTTAATTAAATAAATATTGCTTTCAAATCAGCTTAAAATGGGCCAATTGCAGCAAACTCATTTTTCTCATTTCTTTCATGGAAAGTATTCAACACAGGAGTAAAAAGAGATCCTTTCATGGAATGGGAAGTTAAACTACATGGTTTCTAGAGATTCCCAAGTTTAAAGATTACTTGTTGCAAATAGGAACCAGAATGGACTAAAAAGTTATGAGATATAAAAAGTTATGAGTTATAAGATAAAAAGTTATCTTTTTCATTTTATCTAACCCTTAAAAGCACAAGTTGGTTTAATTTCTGAATATGTTTGCTTGATTTGAAGCTTTATTTTTTATAATAAAGTATTTTATTTTTATTTTTTATGTGTATGAATGTACTGTCTGCATGTAGATTTGTGCACCCCTGTCGTGCAAAGCCACGGAGGTCAGAGAGGGTGTCGGATCCCCTGGAACTGGAGTTAAAGACAGTTCTCAGCCGCCATGTGGGTGCTGGGGATCGAACTCGGGTCCTCTGCAAGAGCAGTTGGCACTCTTAACCACTAGGCCATCTCTCCAGCCTGAAGCTTTATTTTTTAAAACAACTTTGAAGATTATTTTATTTTGTTCTGCACAGGAGTCCAGACTCCTGTCTGTTTTGCAACACATCATTAGTAAATTCTCCCCTAGGACCTGCGTAACTTCCCAGCCATAGACTTTTGACCAGGTTTATAGTATTAGGGATATATTCCTTCCTGTGGAGTGGGCCTCAAATCTAATTAGAAAGTAGTGGAAATTCTCTCATATTTTTAAATCAAAAACAAAGTCACAGAAAACTGTCACAGATTAAGAACCTGAGAGAACATTTGCAAATCAACTCCAGCTATAAAGTTCTCAAAATATCATAAATTCAATAGAATCTAAAATATTAACCTAGCCAATTTTTCAGAAAGTGCATAAATTCAATAAGAAATATTTTAGTCAGTCATTTATTCATTAACGTGTCTCTGAGGTATGGAAATTAGAAAAGGTTTTCTTAGAAAATTCACGAGGTAATGTCCCATGGTAGCAGGTCACTGCATACATATGAGTTTCTCATTTCTCCATGGATCCTTCAAAAGAATTAGCTTAGTACCAAGTTATAAAGTAGGTGTTAGTTATAAAGGTACTGGAACTGATTCATTTTGATCTCCAGAATTAGCTTTGTGGAGCTTGTTATGTGATAAATAGTAAGAACATTGTATAGAAAAGCCTGGAGCATTTTGTATTCTCATAATCCACACTGGTGGTTTGTCTTTTACTTTTAGATATCCTTTTGGTATCATTAAGGCCAGGACATAGATACCTTTATGTAATAAAGATCTGTACTGAGAAGATAGAAACAGCTCTACTTCTGATTGATTTTCTTCTCTTCCTATAGTTATTTGGCAGACAGAGTTGAGAGTAAGGCCTTATGCCTCAGGTAGACCCCCTTAAGAGGGAGCATTATCTGAACAAGTGTTCATGTAATCATGGAAGTCGAATGTCTTGGTCCATTTCATCTATGATAATTTATAATAATATGAACAGGAGTAATTTATAAACAATATAAATTGATTTTTGGTAGTTCTGGAATCTAAGAAGCTCAAGATCAAAGCACTGGCTGATGAGTGCCCAATTTCTCCTTTGAAGATGGAGCCTATTGCTGCAGCTTCTAATGGAGACAAATGCTATGTCCTCATATGGGAACAAGTAGAAGAAAAGTGGCAACTCCTTTTGTCAAGCAATTATATAAGAGCATCTAATCCTTTCATGATTTTTGAAGGCCACACTACTCAACATTGTTTAATTAAAGATTATGATTAAACATGAGTCATGGAAGGAACAAAAACATTCAAACCATAGGGCTGTGATGGTTTCCATAAAATATGTCCCCAAAGGCAACAAATATTTGAACACATGGTGCCCTGTTGTAGGACTATTTGTGGAGGGTTAGGAGATCTGATTTTCTGGAGTAAGTATGTCACTGGGGGCAGGTTTTGAGAGTTCAAAGACTTGTCCTACTTTCAATTTTGGACTCTCTGCCTCCTGTGCCTGCTTGAAGATGTGCATGCTCAGTTTTCTACTCTGGCTACTCAGCTTTCTGCTCTGGCTGCCTCTTGCCTACCACCTGACCAGGACGGACTCTTACCCCTCTGCAACTGCAAACCCAATAAACACTTCCATGGTGTTTGATCATAGCAACAGAAAAAGTAGTGTTGATAGCACCATGGAACTGTACTGAAAACTGTACTTGAAATAAATCAAAGAAGGGCCTGGAGAACTGGCACAGCAGCTAAGAGAGCTCGATGCTCTTACAGAGCACCCAAGATCACTGCTCAACACAGACTAGAAGACTTACAACCACTAGCCTCCATAGAAACTGCACACAGACACAGACACAGACCACACACAGACACACACACACACACACACACACACACACACAAATAAATAAATCTTTAAAAAATAAAGAATTAAAAAATAAATTTATTATATAAATAAAGAAATATATCCTAACCCAATTCCCTAACTATATTCATTCTTACAATCACCAGCACTAACCACTTAACAAATGGAAATGTTCAAAAGCAATGAGTCTCTAAATATGTATTCCCTGCATACCATGATCTAATCTGGCTCTTCTCACAATTGCCTAAAAATTTTAAAGTGTGACCAATTTTGCTCAGAATTAGCCAATGACGTTTACCTTTTGACTCCAAGAACTGATTTGCTCTACTGCAGCTAGAATATTCAAGCTTATTTCTCATTTACCTGAAGGGGTTTTTTTTTTTTTTGTATTTTGGGGACAGGGACTCCCTGTAGCCCCAGCTGGTCTGGAATTCACTTTGAAGACCAGGCTGGTCTTGAACTCACAGAGATCTGCCTGCCTCTGCCCCTCAACTGCTGGGATTAAAGGCATGTGCCACCATGCTCAACTTATCTACAGTTTTATGTTGTTCTTTCAAACCTTACTTTAGTATATTTTATTGACTATGAGTGACCTTCCTTAAGCTTTTCTCATATTCATGGAAATTAATTACTTAATCATTCAACCAGTATTTAATTAATCTTCTACTAATATAAATTAATAAGGTTGAATGTGAATAAGGTTTACCCTCAAAGAACAAACTGACAATACATTGCTAAAAAAGAGGTTTTTCTTGGTTGGTTTTAGACAAACTTCTATTGGGTTGCCCAGGCTAGTCTCAGGTCCTGGGCTCAAGGGACCCTTCTGTTTCAGCATGGTCAGTGACCCGGACCATAAATGTACCAACATGTTACATTAATCAGTTTTGCCTTACCATGACTAAAACAAATAACAAAAAGAACTTATAACTAAAGGAGGAAAGGCTTGCTTTTTGGCTCATGGATTCAGAGACTCCAGACCTCAGTCCTCAACAACTTTGGTTCTGGCCCTGTAGTGAGAGTGAGAGTGAGACTGAACATCAGACAGCAGAAGCTGGTGGCAGAGGCTACCCACAGGAAGCAGAGAGAGAAAAGGAGGGACCAAGGATGAGACACAGCTTTTAAAGGCATGCCCTAGAGGACCAACTTTCTCCAAATAGTCCCTACCTCTTAACGTGTCCAAAACCTTCCTAAACAATATTGTCAACATATCCATGAGTGTGTGAGGAGCACTCCATACTGAAACTTTAACTCATGTCAAGTGCAAATACTTTATTTAATAAGTGTTAAAAATATTGTCAAACAGTAGAAAAATAAAAGTAATCAGTCACTCAGATTAACTAAAGGTCATAAAAATTAGTCTATCTCCCAGAGTGACAGATCTAAGACCAGAGCTCACGGCTGCGGATCCTTACCTAGGGCTGCTAACACATCATGGCAGAGCTGTGGCTTCCATTTAGTCAATTTATTGACAGGCTAATTCCTTGATGCAGTCAGAAAGTATATGGGTTACTCCAAATAAAAAACTATGAAATAAACCTATAGACTGTGAGTTTATAATTTGTAAACTAAAAGGTGAGAGAGGAAAAAGAAAGGAAAACAGAGAAATGATGAATGCAACAGGCTATGACTTGTACAAAGTGAAGTGCTCAGAAGAAATTCTATAAATTTCCAGCTCCTTTGACTTTCATCTTCTGACATTCATGACATACTATTTACAAGACTTTTTTAATTGACAGATATGAAAGGTCATGTGGAACAGCTAAATTTATACATACATTTCTTATTTTGACAGTGTTAACTATGTTCTTTTTATGTATCATGGAGACAAGAACATTTTGTACATTTTGCTTTTTAAAATAGCACAATTTCAAAGCAACAAAACGAATGATGATACTTCTCCATAGTTTAGTGATGACAGAACACGTTAACTTGAGCCCCTGTGTCTGTCACTAGTGCTCTTTACTAGTAGTATCAGGTCAGTGGAGCTAGAACTAGAAAAATATTTGCATTGCATCTCCTGTTTCCACATTCTAGTCATCAATCTCTACATCATGTGGATTTCCACTTTATATTGCTCTTTCCTCTTCAATAGCATTTACAGCTTACACCACATCTACAATTGCATTGTATCATGCCTTTACACCTCTGACCTCAAGCCACTTAAATTCTTCTGGTCCACTCCTATAAAAATGGTTATTTATGAAACAAGTCTTTATTGACTCCGATTTCCTACAGCAGTTAATTCTCCTATATATGTTCTTCCTAATTTTACCTTTGCCTTAATCTTTCCTACAGTGCCTGAAGTCTTAGTTTTCAGCCATTCACATCTACCTAAATTTCTTTTAAAACATTCACAGTTCAAAATTTACGCATTTCCATGTCCTGTTTCTTTGTTCAAATGATCAGCATGCTTCATTCTGTTCATCTGAAAAGCATCTGTTTTTCCTTCTTCTTCATGCAACTTTGGCTTAGATCATTACAGAAGTACCTTTTTGTAAATACCCCTTATTTCTTCTTTTGTTTGAATCTGGGCTGTTCCCCAATGTCCCATGCATTTAAAACACTTAGTTGCTAAGCTTTGGGTGGACTGGGTCAAGTGAACCCTGTGGGAGGAAGGGACTATTTGGAGGAAATCATGTCACTCAGGGCATATGGGCCTTAAAACGAATAATGTGGTATAGACTCCTCTCTTTGCTTCTCAGAATTACAAGGTCAGAAGCCTTCTTCTACCACATGATCCCACAATAACATACTGAACTGTCACATGTCCAAAGCAACAGGGAGAAGTAGCATACATGCAAGGATCTAGAGCTGTTAATGCAGTTATTGAGGTCAATGTTTGGGACCTGTCAGCCCCAACTGTCCCTAGTTCCCAGGATGAGAGCTATCTGATCTGATCCCATGTGGTGGGTAAAGTGACATATGTCAAAGAGTTAGTACCAGTACAACCTTTATAACCAATTTTTAGCAACTAAGACATGTAGATTGAGTGGCTCAAGGCTAGGCCCCCATAGATTTCATTCGTATATTTTAATTCTTCAGGAAGTTAACAGTTGATAGTTATAAAATTTTATGAAAAACACAATCAACATAAGCAGACATTTTTAAAACCCTATTTTGAAAATTAAGTACTTATGTATAGATGTTTCCAGATTTAGTCCTTATATGATCAATGTTCAATACCTTTTATTCACTAGGAACCAGTACTGGGAATGCACAGTGTCAGAGCATGTCTAACTACCTGTGCTTAAAGAGAATAGTTATGATACAATTAAGAACACATGTCCAAAGAGGTTAATATCACTAACAATTCTAGCTTATAGGGCACTAGCATGACAAATGGTTCTAATCTTTGCCTGTCAGAAGGCTTATATAATACAAAAAACAAATACATAAAAAACAACAACCATTAGCAGCCTTACAGACAAGTCTATTATATATTAATTTAACTTCTAATTCCAAAGCAAAATTAGAATCCTTAGGTCAATAGACAATAGGAAGATAGAACTGACAACAATAAAAACTTTGGGCTGTTACAAATTTACTGCTACTATATAGCTCATATACATACAAAACAACAAGACTACTTGTTTTTGTGAGGGAAGTAGATTTCAGATAGCAGGGTTTCAACTAGCAGGGCATTCCAAATGGTGGATTTTTTTAATCGGGTTGTTTTGCATATATTAAACCTATATATACCTGTATGTTTGAAATTTTTGTATAATATTTAAAGTTCAAAAACTTGGACGTACTCTTTTCATCAATAAACATGACATTAAATGTACTAAAATGATTTCAAAATAATTGTTTATAAAGTAGTCATGTAAAAGACTTTAACATAAATGAATTTTGATTTTGTTAAGGTAGTTTCCTACATATTAAAAGCTTGATGAAATCAGTAAAATACAATGTAATTGTCTTCCTAAAACATAAAATCTTGGTAATTTTATGATGTAATAGATGACTTATTAGATATTGCAATATCCAATCTTATAGCATTATAAGAAAATGTATTTTTAAAGCCATTTTTCTATTTTTTCTTCAACTTGTATTGCATATATATATATATATATACATATACAAATATAGACATACATAGATACATACATACACATGTCATCTGAGTTGAAGGATTTTTTTTTTGCTAAAAAATGTCATGTTTTCCCCAAGGAAGTGCTTGAAGTTTCCTCCTTGGCAAACCCAAACAACCATCAGTCTTGCCCTTGTGTTCCACACTAGGGTTTTCCCTTCCCATGGCCACCCAAATGAGGTCCATAAGCTCTGAATCCTGTCTTGATCTTCCTGTACTGGTCTCCATGATACAGCCTGAGTAATCTAACAATGGCAGTCTATACTCTGAAGAGGCTGAAACCCCAGTAGCAGCTCAGTCCACAAGCTGGATGTCTCAGCAGTTCCCCTCTGGCACTGAAGGTTTAGAGGATTCTTGGAGAGACGTGAGTCTTCAGTCCATATTGGAAGGTTGAAAAGCTGTGTCTCATGTCTTTGAAGGATGGCAAAAGCAGTGGCAGCCTCTGAGTAGCTGTACATGCCAGTAAGACAGTAAGACAGGCAAAACAACTGTGCTCTTGCTCGTTTTTTGTTTGTTTGTTTGTTTGGTTGGTTGGTTGGTTGGTTGGTATTTTTTACTTTTTATCTTTTTACTAAGATCTCAAATTTTATACCTGAAGCATAATTTCTCAGGCCTTATTAATTATTTATTTCTGGTTATGCTTTCCTTTTGGATGCTTAAGACCACACTGTTAGCTCAAGTTAACCAAGGTTTTTGTTTTCTCAAGGTCAGCTGAGAATCTGGTCCTCAGGTCAGGGAGTAAACAAAGAGACTTACACCACTGGGTAAAGAATGCGAGAAAACAGGCTGAGCATCCGAACACGGACTGCTACACCAACTCATTATTTGATTTGGAACCTTGGATTGAGCCTTCCCTGTGAAATTCCAAATGAGTTCTTTTTTTGGAGGGGGGGTATTTGGATGGAACCTAGGGCCTTGTGCATGCGGCACAAGTGCTCTACCACTGAGCTACACATTCCTAATCCCTCTTCCTACTTTTGATTGTTTGTTTTTGGTAGTTTTGAAACAGGGTGTCCCTGTAGCCCCAGCTGTCCTGGAACTCACTCTGTAGACCAGGCTGGCCTTGAACTCACAAAGATCCGCCTGCCTCTGCCTCCCAAGTGCTAGGATTTTTATGCATTTTTACTGCACATTTTTTCACTACAACCCACTCTATGAAGTCAAGTGTTGCATGTCTTTTTCTTGTTACCATTAGCACTCAAAATCTTGGATTTTAGATCATTTTGGATTTCAGATTTGTGATTTAGGAGTGTTCAATCTGAACTACTATGAAAATTTATAAACTTTATTTCATAGAACCATTTCCCCAGTACTAGCTCAGACTGGAGACTGGGAAGGATGGGGTCTTACACATTGTCAGGCACAAGCAAAGCAAATGAAGCATGATGACTGTAGTGACTATGGTACTTCCTCAGACATCCTAGTGAATTTCCATGTGTGTGATTTCAGAATGTCTTGCAAGGTATTCTCTTTGTGCCACTGCCAGTGCTTGAGACTGAAGTGGCTGTTGAGAGAATTTCTTCAATCCTCCAGCTTCAGCTTTGCAGACAAATCTCAATCAGGTACACACAAGTTTGTTCTATCTTCTAAGGCTTTATTTCCCCAAGGAAGGACACTATTATACTACCATTAATGTATATTGTAAAATATCCATTTAGCCTTTTCATATATCAAGATTTTAGTTATATAAAGAAAGAAAACCAAGCACTTTGAGATTCCTAGACACCAGACATGGGTTAATGCAAAACCCCAAAGACACAAAATAACAGTAATCCACATCAGATCCCCTGGATCTTCCCTGGTAATTCATTTTATTTTGGCTCAGCATGCTTACAGAGGAGGCCACAAGCAGTCCTGCTCCTCACTCTGAAATGACCAGCTATGGTAGATCTACTCAGCAACACGGACTTCAAACCTACCAAGACCAATCAGGTTATTTTAAGTACCTGTTGTTTGGCTCTGAGATGACCCCCTCAGACTCATGTTTTAAGACTTGGTGGTGTTATTTTATTTTTTTAATATAATACTTTTATTGGCATTTTGTGTATTTCAAAGATCATTTTTCAGTTCAATTTAGACATATTCCCCTTTCTCTTCCCCCCACCCCACTCTAGTTCCTGCATTTTGCCATACATGTCCTGTACAACCTTTTAAAGTTTTCCTCTCCAAAAGTTTATTGTTTTGGAAGAATTTAACTATATCAGTCCATTCTTTGACCCAGTCCTTATGTTGTTGTAGTTCCTTCCCAATTGTATTCCTCCAAAATATGCCTACATAAACATCATATATGTACCAGAATTATGTTCTCCAGGAATAAACTGTATGTTAACTCCAATATATGTTTAGGAGTTCACATTTTTCCCTTTAATTTTATATTACTCTAAAATATGAATATATATCTTCCACCCATACACATTAAGTACCATGTCTCAAAGTAAGTGGTAAGTTAATTCTAGGGCTAATTAAGATATTTACATTATAACATCATGGCTGCTTTCAGACAGAAAGAAATATAAAAATAATGCTGCTCAGCTTGCCTTTCAATTAGGAGATTTGGTACTAGCATCTACAAATGAGGGGAAACATTCCCCATTTGGTTTTTTGGGACTGTGTTACTTCACTTAGCATAACAGCATTCCTTATTTGTTTGTTTTGGGACTGTGTTACTTTACTTAGCATAATATCTTCTAGCTCCATCCATTTACATGCAAAGTTCATGATGTCATCTTTCTTTACCACTGTATAGAACTCCATTATGTAGATATACCATATTTTTATTATCCCCTCATCTGCTGAGAGGCATTTGGGTTGGTTGCAGCTCTTGGCTATTGTGAATAGAGCTGCAATAAACATTGATGTGCATGTATCTTTGCAGTAGGATGAGTCTTGTGGGTATATACCCAGGAGTGGTATGACTGGGTCAGGTGGTAGGCTCATTTTGAGTCTTTTAAGGGTTCTCCACACTGCTTTCCATAGGGGTTGCACAAGTTTGTATTCCCACCAGCAGTGGATGAGTGTTCCCCTTTCCCCACAACTTTTCTAGCATTTGGTATCCTTTGTTTTCTGGATCATAGCTAGTCTTACTGGAGTAAGATGAAATCTTAAGGTGGTTTTCATTTGCATTTCCTTAATTATTAGCGATGTTGAACACTTTTTAAGATGTTTCGCAGCCATCTTTATTTCTTTATTTGTGAAGTCTACTCAGCTCTTTATCTTTTGAGTACGTCATTTGTTTCCTTCCTTCTTTGTTTATTGAGTAGTTTACACACTATGGATGTTAATGTTCTATCAGAAGTATCACTGGTGAAGGTTTCCTCCCACTCTGGGTTTTCTCTTCAGTTCTTTGAATATTTATTTTGCTGTACTGAAGCTCTTGAGTTTAATAAGTTCCCATTTGTCAATTGCTGACCTTAATCTTTGCACAGCTGCTGTCTGGTTTAGAGACTTTTCCTACACCTATGTCTTGTAGGTTACTACCAACATTTTTTTCTATCATTTTCAGAGTTTTAGGTTTCAAATGAAGTGTTTGATCCATTTGGAGTTGATTTTTGTATATGGTGAGAGTTTATTTTTGTACATGGTAGGGGTTTAGTTTTATTCTTCTACAAGTGGTGATCCACTTATGCCAATACCATTTGCTGAAGATGCTGTCTTTCCTCCATTCAGCCTTCTTGACCCCTTTGTCAAATATGAGGTGGCTGAAATTAGATGTGTTCAGGTTTGGATCCTCGGTTGTGTTCCATTGATCTACAGGCTTGTTTTTATGCCAATACTAGGCTGTTTTATGACTATAACCCTGTAATACAGTTTGAAGTCTAGTATGTCAATCCCCCGCCCCCATGTAGCTCTTTTTGCTCAGGGTTGCTTCAGTTATCTGGAGTCTATTGTTTCTCCATATGAACTTTAGGATGCTTTTTCTAGGTCTGTGAAGAAGCTCATGGGGATTCTAATCAGGATTGCATTGAATCTGTATATTACTTCAGGTAGGATGGTCATTTTTACTATATTGATTCTTCTTATCCATGAGCATGGGAGGTATTTCCATCTTTTAGTATCTTCAGTCTCCTTTTTGAGAGATTTAAAATATTCTTTGTAGAAATTTTTGGTGTGTTTGGTCAGGTTTGTTCCTAAATAACTTGTTTTTTGTTTTTTTCAGGCTATTCTGAGTCACAAAGTCTCCTTGTATTCCTTCTCCGGTTGCTTGTTATTGGCATAAAGAAAGGCTACCGAGTTTTCTCAGTTAATTTGTATCCCACCACTTTACTAAAGCTGTTGATGGTTTCTAGAAGTTTTCTGGTGGAGTTTTTGGCATCCCTTAGGTAAACTATCATATCATCTACAAAAAGGGATAATTTGACTTCCTCTTTTCCAATTAGTACTCCTCTAATTTCCTTTTCTTGTCTTATTGCTCTCAGGAGCATTTCAAGCACTGTACTGAAAAAGAGTGGGGATAGCAGGCAGCCTTGCTAGGTTTCTGATGTTAAGGGGAACACTTCTAGTTTTTCCCCATTTTGGATAATGTTGGCTGTGGGTTTATTGTATATGGATTTAATTGTGTTGAGGAATGTTCCCTCTGGTCAAATTCCCTCCAAGACTTTAAATATGAAGGCATGCCGAATTTTGTTGAAGGCCTTTTCTTTATCAATTGAGATTACCATGTGGTTTTTGTCTTTCAGTATGTTTCTGTGTTATTGATTTACGTATGTTGAACTATCCCTGCATCTCTGGTATGAATCCAGCTTAGTAATGGTGGATGGCCTTTTTGATATGTGCCTATGTATGGTTTGCATGTGTTTTGCTGAGAATTTTTGCATCTATGTTCATTATAGAAATGGGTCTATAGTTTTGTTTTGTGGTTGTATCTTTGCCTGGTTTTGGTATTAAAGTGATGATAGAAGGAATTTGGGAGATTTCCTTCTGTTTCTATCTTCGTGAATAATTTGAGTAGTAGTGGCCATAGGTCTTATCTAAGTGTCTTATAGAATTCTGCCGTGAATCCATCCAGACATGGGCTTCTTTTTTAGTTGGGATGTTTTTTATTACAATTTCAATTTACTCCTTTATTGTGGTTCTATTTCAGTTTCCAATCTCTTCCCAGTTAAGTCCTGGTGGATTCCATTATGTCAGGTATTCATCCATTTGTCTTAGGTTTTCAAATTTATTATCGGCTTTTGGAGTATTCCCATAAGATTGTCTGAATCTTTTCACTGTCTGTTGTGATGATTCCATTTCCTTTTTTTGTGATGTTTCCTTCCCTTTTCATCTCTAATTTGGTTGATTTGAAGTTCTCTTTCCTTCTTTTAGTCAGTTGGGCTAGAGGTCTGTCTATCTTGTTTATCCTTTCAAAGAACCAGCTCTTGGATTCCTTGATTTTTTGTATTGTTTTCTTTGTTTCTATTTCATTGATTTCCACTTTGATTTTTGTTATTTCTTCCTATGTGCGGGTTTGGGATTCATTTGTTGCTGCCTCTCAAGTGTTTTTAGTTGCAGTGTTAAGCCATTTATTTGTGCTCTTTCTGTTTCTTAATGTAGGCACTCAGGTCTATGAATTTACCTCTCAGGACTGCTTTTAAGGTATCCCATAAGTTTTGCTGTGTTGTATCATCCCTTTCATTTTGTGCCAGGAATGCTTTTATTTCTTTCTTTATTTCTCCTTTGACCCACTTGTTATTCAGTAGTGTGTTGTTTAGCCTCTGTGTGTTCTTGTAACTAGTAGGGCTCTTTCTGGTGTTGATATTAAGCTTTATTGCACTGTGATTTGATAAGTTGCATGGAATTATTTCATTTTTTTTTGTATTTGCTGAGGTTTGCTCTGTGTCCTGGTATATGGTTGATTTTGGAGAATGCTCCATGGGATGCTGAGTAGAAAGTATATTCTTTGGTGTTTGGGTGGAATATTCAGTGGATGTCTGTTAGGTCCATTTGGTGTATTGTATTGTTCAATTAAGATGTCTCTCTGTTTATTCTTTGTCCAGTTGGCCTATCCAATGGGCTCAGTGGGTATTGAAGTTTCCCAATATTAGTGTGTTGGGATTGATCTGTGCCCTGAAGTCCTTCAGGATTGTATTTATGAATTTTGATGCTCCAGTGTTTGGTGCATATATATTTATGATTGTGAGATCTTCATGGTTGATTGATCCTTTGATAAGGATGTAGTGGCCCTCTTCATCTCTTATGATTAGTTTTACTTTGAAATCTATTTTGTCTGACCTTAAAATAGCAACTCCTGCTTGCTTTTTGGTGGCATTTGCTTGAAATATGTTTTCCACCCTTTCACCTTAAGATGATGTCTGTCCTTGATGCTGAGGTGTGTTTCTTGTAGACAACAGAAAGATGGATTCAGTTTTTTAATCCATTCTCCCAATCTGTGTCTCTTGATTGTGGATTTTAGACCATTAATATTTAGGACTAATATTGAGAGGTGTATATTGTTTCCCTTCAGTTTATCTTCTCTTTGCATTTTTGGTTTATTTGTATTTCTGGGTTTATACCTTCATTAGTTATTCTCTCTTGTTGCTTGGGGATAGCTGCTCCTTTCCTCTGTCTTCTGAACTTTGCTTCCAGTATTTTCTAGAGGGTTCAATTTCTAGACATCTATTCTTTCATCTTGTTTATGTCATGGAATATTTTTCTTTCTCCTTCGATTATAATTGACATTTTTGCTGGGTAGAGTAACCTGGGTTGGCATCTGTAGTCATTTTGTACTGGAAATACTTTGGTCCAAGCTCTTTTGGCTTTCATCATTTGCATTGAAAAGTCAGCTGTAATTCTGATGGGTTTTCCATTAAGGTAACTTGTTGCTTTTCTCTTGTGGTGGCTTTTGGTATTCTTTGTTTTGAGCATCTAGAGTTTTGATTATGATGTGGTATGGGGAGTTTCTTTTCTGAGCTTGTCTATGTGCTTCTTGCATTTTTATGGGTGTATCTTTTTTTTCAATTGGGGGAAATTTTCTTCTATAATTCTCCTGAAGATCTGTACCATATAATTGTCCTGAGATTCTTCTCCTTCCTCTATGCCTATGATGTAGAGGTTTTGTCTCTTCATGGTGTCCCACATTTCCTGATTATTCCACTCTTGTGTTTCTTTAAATTTTTTATAGTCTTTGCTTGAGCTCTTCAGTTCTTCCACATTATCTTCGAGGGTTGGTATTCTATTTTCTGCTTCATTCAGTCTGTTACTGAGGCATTCTCTTGCCCTTTTTCCTTTCAGCCTGAGATTCCTTTAGTATTTCCTTTTCCTTTTGGAGTTGACCATTCTCCCTTTTTAGGTTTTCTTTTTCCTTTTTCATTTCAGCCTGAGATTTTTTTCAGCATTTTTATTTCCTTCCCGAGTTGGTCATTCTCTCCCTTTAGGTCATTGATTTCTTTGAGTATATCTATGATTGTTCTTTTAAGATCTGTGTCCTGGATTACCTAAAGGGAGATCTCATTGTTGGAGTCCTCTATAAGGCTGATAGAGTTTGGTGGGGATTTCTTATTTGCTTTTCCCATGCTGTTGATTTTCCTTTGTGCTTTTGGCATGTGGGTTTGATTTCTTTTGTTTGTAATTTGATGTGAAATTCAGGTGTTTCTTCATTGCAATGTAGGCCTGTTCCTTTAGTTTGACTGGGGGTAGGGGGGAGTGATTTGGCCCCTGGGCAGGCAACCTGAGGACTCAGTATCCATGAAGACTCAAGCTCCCAGTGGTGTGGGCTGGCTCTTATCCAGCCTGCTGCCAAAGCAGTGTCCCTTAAAAAACCAGCTCCCTGCGGCATGTGCCTGCTCTTATGTCCCTTGCCTGAAGCAGAAGCTGAGGTGTGCTGGGTGCTGCCTCAGTGTCCCTAAAGACTCAAGCTCCCAGCTCTTATCAGGCCCAGCCTGTTGTGGAAGCTGAGGTGCCGCTGGCTGTTGACTCAGGGTCCCTGAAGTCTCCCTTAGCATTCTTATGCTGCATTTAAATTTATCTTCCCTGCCCATAGAATTGTGGTTGTTTACAAAATTTAGCTTCTAGTGTAACAATGCTTCTAGGAAGAGACAAAACAATGATTTCATAAAGCTAGAAACTAATAATCCCACCTGATCATGTTAAGTTCATTCCACGACTAAAATGGGCAAAAAGTAGGATGCCCTTAGTGCCTAGTACAATTTGGTCTCTAACACAGAATGATGGCGGAACACAAAATGTGTAGTCTGGTAAGTGGACTTCTTAAATTATACTCATTAATCCTCAATTTTTGATACTTATGTTCTTGAGTGGTCCATTCTATTTTTTAAAATATTTTATTTATTATTTTGTTTTATGTATATGAGTGACTGCCTGCATGTAGATAGGTAAACACGTGTCATTCAATGACTGTGGTGATCAGAAGATGTTGGATCCCCTGAAACTGAAATTGTGGATGGTTGTTAGCCACCCTGTAGGTGCTGAGAATCAAACCCAGATCCTCTGCAAGAGCAGTCAGTGCTCTTAACCACTAAGCCATCTCTCCAGGCCCATGATCTACTCTCTTTAGTAATCAACAAAATTAAGTGTTAAGTGCTTTGTTTCTAGAATACTACAATAGATTCAGTTTTTTGCAAGATAGGATGTTACTTCATAACTGGGTTTACAAAAATGTTGTAGATCTGAGTTATTAGTCTCTATGGTCTTCTTAGCATGTGTACTTTGGGGAATGAAGAAGCTATATTGGAGAGGCCATATTGACAAGGAGATGAGAGAAGCTTCTAACCAACATCAAAGAAGAAACCAATGCCCTCGGGTGAATTGTATGCAAAGAACAGCCTGTGTACCCACCACATCAGCTTGGAAATTTATCCTTCTCCAATGCAGTACTGAAAAAAAGAACTATATTCTAATAAATAGTTTCTTATGGTCTTTCAGACATGGAAGTAGCCAATTAAGCTTTTGGCTGAATTCTAATTTACAGAAAACATGAGAGAAAAAATACATGATATCTTATTCGGCTACATGGTGGTTATATAGAAATGAACAACCAATAGTCTCAGATGCTACAATATTCCCTGGGGATTCCCTTAATACTCTTGTAGTATAGCTGAAAGGAAAAGCAAGATGGACAATGATTCAGATAAGCTTTGTAATAAACATTCTTATCAACCATGAAGCAATAGCCTCTGTAATAGTTTCCCTCTATTGCTGTGATAAAAACACTGGCTGAAACCAACTTAGGGAGTACGGGGTTTATTTGGCTTATAGCACAGTTCAACATCAAGGGAAGTCAAGAGAGAAACTCAAGGCAGGAACCTGGGGCACAAACCGTGGAGGAATACTGCTTGATGGCTTATTCCCCTGGTCTGTGCTCAATCTGCTTTCTTATCTAACACAGGACCACCTGCCCAAACTTGACACCACCCACAGTAGGGTGGGCCATCCCACATCACTCAACAATAAAAAAAAAAAGTCCCACAGATAATAGGAACAGGCCAGTCCAATGAAGGAAATTCCTCAATTGAGTTTCCCTCTAAGCAAGTGTGTCAAGTTGACAACTAAAGCTATTCAGCACAGCTTCCAACATTTGAGGTACTTAGTGTTGACAAAGAGGATGTGGCATAAGGAATAGAAAAAGGAAAGTATGAAACAAATTAATGTCCAAGTAATCTAATAATTTTAAGTTATGTGCTTTTGTTTGCATTTCATTAACAATTAAATACCATTTCATGTGTTTGTTGGTGATTTGGTTGGCTTCCTATGGACTTACTGCATTGCTATCGATTTGTTTATACAACTTATTTTGTTATTTTTGTCTATGTATAAAGACTTATTTGTATTATATATAAATCTTTGTGTCATCTATGTAGCTTCTTTACAGCGAATGGAAATGTGCTTTTATTTGTCATATAAGCTGCAAATAAACAATTCTGCACTACATTTTAAGTTAATTTTATTTATTTTGCTTTTCATCAATATATATATATATATATATGTTTTTTATTTTATAACATCAAACATGTTTCTTCAATCATATGAAGTCCACTTCAGGCTTCAGCATGCAAAATACTTAGAAGTTATCACTTCTATCTGGGCATTGTGGTTCACACCTTTAATCCCAGCATTCAAGAGGCAGAAGCAGGTGGATCTCTGGCAGTTCAAAGCCAACCTAGTCTGCATAGTGAGATCCAGGCCAGCTGGGGCTACAGGGAGACCCTATTTCCAAAAGATATTAAAAGGGAAGAAGAAGAAGAAGAAGAAGAAGAAGAAGAAGAAGAAGAAGAAGAAGAAGAAGAAGAAGGAAAAGAAGGAGGAGGAGGAGGAGGAGGAGGAGGAGGAAGAGGAGGAGGAGGAGGAGGAATAAGTTCTCGCTCCTCTCCTTACAGGAAAAAAAATACAAAATAAAACTCAACAACATTTCTTCATACCACTAGAGATTTGAGATTGTATCAAAACTACTACGTCAAAATATGATGCAGGGGTTGCATGAAGGAGAAAATTAGCCATTGAAATCTACCTACCAGGAGCAGATAGCCCTCAAGCAAAAGATCCTGGATCAAAAAAAACTGATACAAACAATTGAGAGTAATTTTGATGGACTGCCGCAGACTGAGTATGAACAAATGGTGACTGAGAACTTGCAGAGGCAGAAATGCTTTGGGGAACTTTTTACCCCCACCCCCACCCCCCGCCCCGTGATCCTACCAAACCTCTCAGGAAGAATTTGGGGCATATCTTTAGGTGTCTATGGAAGGCACAAAGACAGACCAACTACTAAGTCAGCAGCATTTTCCATGACAGATCCTGCTCTCTGAAGAAAAAGGAACTGCCAAAGCCAGATGAGAATTTTCCTCCAAGTGCAGCCCAACTAGCCTTCCTTTCTCACCTAACAGGGAGGGAATCTTGCATACAGAGCTAACAGAAATGTCAACTGTGGAGGGGAAGAGAAACCTTGAGCACTGGGAAATAAATGCCTATGACTATCTAAGCTCTGACATAGGACCACTAAAGAACAAAAATTTACTTTGAATCTTACAGAACCCTCACCTTTCCCAAGGTTTTTACCCTGCCAAGGTTCTGTGAAAACAGAGGATGTCACTTAGAAGAACTGCTGTCTACAGAGTCTCAGAGAGTAATTGGGGAAGCCTAAAGCAAACAGGGGGCTTTGCAAGAGAAAAGACTTTAGAAAAATTTAAAGTCTCTGCAATCAATTGGATGATTCTAGAAATTTGTCCAATTCTTTTAGATTCTCTAACTTAATGAAGTATGCATTTTTAAAATATAGCATTATAATCTGAATTTCTAAATGTCTATTGTAATGCTTCTCAGTTCAACTCTCATTTTGTTACTTTGGTTCTCTTCTTTTTTTTCGTTGAATTAATTGGACTAAAGATGTGTTGATCATATGTATCTTTACAAAGAACCAGCTCTTAAATTCATTGATTCTTTGTACTTTTTTGCTGCTATTACATTAATTTCTGATCTGATTTTATTCTTTCTTCCCATCTATATAGTTAGTTTGGTTTGTTCTTGTTTTTCTTCAAGTTTTTGAATTACATCATTAAAACATTTCTTGTTGCTTTTTCTGATTTTTTTTTAATTTTAGGGTTTTTATTTTTAAGAATTTCATGCATATATATGGTCTTTGAATTACTTCCATTCTTTCTCATCCCCCTGCAGCCCCTCACATGTCACCCTCCCTACTTCCCCTAAATTTCTTGTCCTCTTCATTGTGATTACTGTTATACATATGTACATAGATTTATAAATATACATATATAAAATATTGAGTTCATTTAGTGGTGCTCCTATGTACTTGAATTTAGGTGTATCCACTCGAGAAGTGAAAAACCTCTCAGGGAGCTAGTCGCTTGAGAAAACTGATTCTCCCTCCCCAGCATCCATTGACCCTTGTAACTTTTTTTTTGTACTTTTGAGACAGGGTCTCCCTTTAGCCCCAGCTGTCCTGGAGCTCACTATGTAGACCAGGCTGGCCTTGAACTCACAGACATCTGCCTCCCTCTGCCTCCAAAGTGGGATTAAAGGAATATACCACCAATTATAGTTTTTTATCTGGAGATGGGGCCCCATAACTTTCTTCACATCCAATGTGGCATGTCTACTGGTCTGTCATTATACAGATCTCATTATACTACCACACTATGGAAATTTCATTGACGAAGCTTCCCTATCATTATCTGGAATGTATTAACTAGAAGGTGTCTTTTTCCTCTGGTTTTGACATTCTTTCTACTTCCTCTTGCACAAGGTTCCTGAGACTTAGGTATAGAGATTTCATTCCAGATGTGTCACTTAGGGGGCACCTCACACACTTATTCTTTGTGTTTGATCATTGTGGAGCATTGTAATAGAGGTGTGATGAGAGGTACACTTATCTGTAATTGTAAGAATAAATATTAAGACTATAATAAGTGTATTAGTCAGGGTTCTCTAAAGAAACAGAAGCAACAGGATGAATATATATAGCTATATACAATTTATTGATTTGCTCACGTGACAGAGTACAAGGATTCCAACAGTAGCTGCACCACACTGGAAAGGCCGAGACGAGAATCCAGGGAACTGCTCAGTCTGCAAGGCTGGATGTCTCAGTAGTCCCAATCCAGTGCTGAAGGCCCAAATGGGTTCCAGGAGATCTGCCGGTCTCAGTACACGCTGGGATCCGAAAGGTTGATCACAGCAGCAAGACAAACTCACCAGATGAGAGAGGCAAGCCGCAGGAGAAAAA
>VZQC01013637.1:1682535-1858516 GCA_009823505.1 Rhizomys pruinosus | reverse complement strand
ATATCTCAGTTGCACATTCAAAGGGGAACACAAGTATCCACTTAATATACATACATATATACATATATATATATACATATATAAACAAGCACATTCTTAACCAAATAGGACGAAGGTTAATATCTATTATAATCCACGTTTCTGCAACTGGTCCCGTGGCTTCAGCTGATATTTATGACTACCTTCTTCTACTACCCATTCTGTATTTCCTCCGCCATCAGCAAGCACCTCTGCAGGTCTTGGCTCTTTCCCTGGAGGAGTGACCCATACCTTCATCCCTGAAGGGTCTGGGCCATTTATTGTCCTGTCTGGTTTGGGTTGTTGGAGTTTCCCATTGACCTTAATCATAGGACATGGTAGCACCAGAAGGCGCCCTACAGCATCTCCTGCCTTCCAGACATAATCTTCCTTGCCCCCATTGTGGAGAAAAAGTCCAATTTCCCCATGGTAGTCTGGATCAATCACTCCTCCTACTACTGTTATTCCTTCCTTAGCCTGTTGGCTTAAAGGCAGTAGAAGCCCGAAGTGGCCAGGGGGAAGTCTTAGCTTCCAGTTCAATAGAACGTTTGCTGTATCTCCTGGCAAAAGCACTCCCCCCATTGGAGCCAAAACGTCTAGACCAGCAGAACGCAAGGTCGTGGGTACAGGAAGCAAAAATTTTCCTACTGGGTCACTAGGGGTGATAGTGAGTGGAATCATTCCCACTTCCACCCCTTGGTTCCTGGACCCATGAATTCTGGCTATAGGAGAAACAGTACCATATAGTGGACGCTGATTCAAAGCATATACTGCTTGCTGGAGAACCTTGCCCCAGCCCTCCAGGGTATTGCTACCTAATTGGCGCTGTAACTGTGTCTTCAAGAGGCCATTCCATCGTTCTATCAAGCCAGCTGCTTCTGGGTGGTGGGGAACATGGTAAGACCAGTGGATACCATGACCATGGGCCCACAGTCGCACTTCTTTGGCTGTGAAGTGAGTTCCTTGATCAGAAGCAATGCTGTGAGGAATACCATGACGGTGGATAAGGCATTCCGTAAGTCCCTGGATGGTAGTTTTGGCAGAAGCATTACGTGCAGGAAAGGCAAATCCATAACCAGAATAAGTATCTATTCCTGTAAGAACAAAACGCTGTCCCCTCCATGATGGAAGTGGTCCAATGTAGTCAACCTGCCACCAGGTTGCTGGCTGGTCACCCCGGGGAATAGCACCATATCGGGGGCTCAATGTTGGTCTCTGCTGTTGGCAAATCTGGCACTCGGCAGCAGCTGTAGCCAGATCAGCCTTAGTGAGTGGGAGTCCATGCTGTTGAGCCCATGCATAACCTCCATCTCTGCCACCATGACCACTTTGTTCATGGGCCCATTGAGCAACAACAGGGATAGCTGGAGAAAGAGGCTGACTATCCACAGAACGAGTCATCCGATCTACTTGATTATTAAACTCATCCTCTGCTGAGATCACCTTTTGATGAGCATTTACATGAGACACAAGTATCTGTACATCCTTTGACCATTCAGAGAGCTTTATCCACATACTTCTTCCCCAAATGTCTTTCTCACCAATTTTCCAGTAATGCTGCTTCCAAGTCCCTGACCATCCAGCCAAACCATTGACTACAGCCCATGAATCAGTATATAATTGAACCTCTGGCCATTTCTCCTTCCAGGCAAAATGCACAACCATGTGCACTGCCCAAAGTTCTGCCCACTGTGAAGACTTTCCTTTACAAGTGTCCTTTAGGGTTGTTTCAGAAATAGGCTGTAATGCTGCAGTGGTCCACCTCTGGGTGGTGCTCACTGTGAAGACTTTCCTTCAGCAGTGTCCTTTAGGGTTGTTTCAGAAATAGGCTGTAATGCTGCAGCTGTCCACCTCTGGGTTCATGCACACTATGCAGGCACCACCAGTAAACCAGGCCCTAGTCTTCTCTTCCTCAGTCAATTGATCATAGGGCAAACCCCATGAAGCCATAGGTGCATGCATAAGCACAGGAGGCATTGTAACAGGAATGGGAACCATACGCATTTGGGCAACTTCTTCATGTAACTTGCTTGTGCCCTCAGGGCCTGCCCGGGCCCTGTCACGTATGTACCACTTCCATTTGACAATGGACTGTTGCTGTGCATGTCATACTTTATGATCTGGTAGGTCAAGTAACACCCAGCTCATGATGGGCAGCTCAGGTCACATGGTGACTTGGTGGCCCATTGTCAAACGTTCAGTTTCCACTAAGGCCCAATAGCAGGCTAAGAGCTGTCTCTCAAAAGGAGAATAGTTGTTTGCAGATGAAGGTAGAGCCTTGCTCCAAAATCCTGAGGGCCTCTGATGTGATTCCCCTATGGGAGACTGCCACAGACTCCAGACAGCATCTCTATCTGCCACTGATACCTCAAGCAACATTGGGTCTGCTGGATCATATGGCCCTAGGGGCAGAGCAGCCGGCACTGCAGCCTGGACCTGTTGAAGAGCCTTTTCCTGTTCCAAGCCCCACTCAAATTTTGCTGCCTTCTGAGTTACCTGATATATGGGTCGTAGTAACACACCCAGATGAGGAATGTGCTGCCTCCAGAATCCAAAAAGTCCCACCAAACGTTGTGCTTCTTTCTTGGTGGAGGGAGGGGCCAGGTGCAACAACTTATTCTTTATCTTAGAAGGAATATCTCTACATGCTCCACACCACTGAACCCCTAGAAACTTCATTGAGGTAGATGGCCCTTGAATTTTAGTTGGATTTATTTCCCATCCTCTCATGTGCATATGCTTTACCAACAAGTCTAGACTAGCTGCTACCTCCTGTTCACTGGGTCCAATCAGCATAACATCATCAATATAGTGGACCAGTGTGATATTTTGTGGAAGAGTCAGGTGATCAAGATCCCTCTAACTAAGTTATGGCACAAGGCTGGAGAGTTAACATACCCCTGAGGTAAGACAGTAAAGGTATACTGTTGGCTGAAAGCAAATTGCTTCTGGTGGTCCTTATGAACCGGTATTGAGAAGAAAGCATTGGCCAGATCAATAGCTGCATACCAGGTACCAGGAGACATATTAATCTGCTCAAGTAAGGACACCACATCTGGTACAGCGGCTGCAATTGGTGTCACTACTTGGTTGAGTTTTCGATAGTCAACTGTCATTCTCCATGATCCATCTGTCTTTTGCACAGGCCAAATTGGAGAGTTAAATGGAGATGTGGTAGGAATCACCACCCCTGCATCTTTCAAATCCTTGATAGTGGCATTAATCTCCGCAATCCCTCCAGGGATACGATACTGTTTTTGNCTTTGGTGGCTCAACACCCCCCCCCCCGCCAGGAAGTCCCAGCTTGAACTCCAGACAGGTGCATGGATCGAGTCAGGTGTTCTAGTTTGTCTTCCATTGCTGTGACAAAACACTCTGACTGACACCAACTTGGGGAGGAAAGGGTTTATTCAGCTTACATCTCCTGGGTCACAGTTCATCACTCAGGGAGCCCCAGGCAGGAACTCAAGGCAGGAACCTGGAGGCAGGAGCTGAAACACAGGCCATGGAGGAATGCTGTTCACTGGCTTGCTCCTCTGGCTCATGCCCAGCCTGCCTTCTTATACGGTACACAACAACCTGCCCAGGGGGCACTACTCATTGTGGGCTGGGCCCTCCCACACTGCTCGACCATCAAGACAATACTCCACAGATGTGGCCACAGGCCAATCCAATGGAGCCAATTCCCCAATTGAGGCTCACTCAACCCAGGTGTGTCAAGTTGACACCAAAGCTTTCCAGCACATCAGGTGATGGTAAGGCAAGACAGACCAGCTTTGACTCTTGAGGGGCTCAATACCCGCCCTTAGATAGTCCCAGCTTGGGATCCAGACAGGCACACACCCACATTGAGGTGCTGGTAAGGCAAGGCAGAACTGCCTTGACCCTTTAGGGACTCAACACCTGCTGCTGGAATTCCCAGCTTGGGCTCTAGACTGGTGAACAAACTCAGTGAGGTGCCAGCAAGTCAAGGAGGAACTGCCTTGACCCTTGGGGGGGCTCAACACTTGGCCCCGGAAGTCCCATCTTGGGTTCCAGACAGGCCAATGGATTCTTTGAGGTGCCAGTAAGGCAAGGTGGAACTGCATTGACCCTTGATGGGCTCAACACCTGAACCCGGAAGTACCAACATTGGCTTAAGACAGGCACACAGATGCAGTGAGGTTCCATTAAGGCAAGGTTGAACTGCATTGACTCTTGGGGTGGATTTTCACCAGATCTCGGAAACCACAGTATGGGCTACAGACAGGCACATGGACACAGTGAGGTGTGGATAACGCAAGGCAGAACAGCCTTGACCTATGAGGCCCTCAACATCTGCCCCCAGAAGGACCAACTTAGGCTCTAGACAGGGTCACAGACTCAGTGAGGTGCCAGTAAGGCAAGGAGGAACTCCCTTAACCCTTGGGGGTTCTCAACACCTGCAATTGGAAGTCCCAGCTTTTGATGCAGACAGACCCATGAACTTAGTGAGATGCCAGTAAGGCAAGGTGGAAGTCCCTTGACCCTTGGGTGGGGGCGGGGGGGCTCAATACCCACCCACAGACGTCCCAGCTTGGGCTACACACAGGTGCCCAGACTGAGTGATGTGCCAGGAAGTCAAGGCGGAAATGCCTTCAGCATTGTTGGGCTCAACACACACCCCCAGAATTCACAGCTTGGGCTCCAGACAGGTGCACAGAATCAGTGAGGTTCCGGCAAGGCAAGGTGTAGCTGCCTTGACCCTTGCTGAGCTCAACACCTGCACCCTGAAATCCAATAAAGCAAGGAGGAATTGCATTGACCCTAGGGGGAGTTCAAATTGTGCCCCCAGATGTCCCAGCATAAGCTCAAGGCAGGCTCATGGATTCAGTGAGTTGCCAATATGGCAAGGTGGAACAGCATTAACTGTTGGGGGGCTCAACACCTGCCCCCAGAAGTCCGAGCTTGGGATGCAGACAGGACACCAGATCCATTGAGGTGCTGTAAGGCAAGGCCATACATTCTTGAAACTTGGGCCGCTCAACGGCTGTCCTGAAAGTCCCAGCTTGGGCTCCAGTCTGGTGAATGGACTCAGTGAGGTGCCAGTAAATCAAGGAGGAACTGCCTTGACCCTTGGGGGGATCAACACTCAACTCCAGAAGTCCCATCTTGGGTTCCAGACAGGTCAATGGACTCTTTGAGGTGCGGGTAAGGCAAGGTGGAGCTGCATTGACCCGTGGGGGGAATCAACACCTGACCCTGGAAGCCCCAGCTTGGGGTCTAGACAGGTGCACTGACTCAGTGAGGTGTCAGTAAGGCAAGGAACAACAGCTTGAACTTTGAGGGGCTCAACACCTTTTCGTGGAATTCTCAGGTTTGGCTCTAGACAGGCACACTGACTCAGGGAGTTGCCAGTAAGGCAAGGCAAAACTGCTTTGACTCTTGGGGCTCAGCACCTGCTGTTGAAAGTCCTAGCTTGGGCTCCAGACAAGGAATGGGCTCAGTGAGCTTCCAGTAAGGCAAGGATGAACTGCATTAACCCTTGAGGTGCTGTATTAGTCAGGGTTCTCTAAAGAAACAGAAGCAACAGGATGAATATATATAGCTATATACAATTTATTGATTTGCTCACGTGACAGAGTTCAAGGATTCCAATAGTAACTGCACCACACTGGAAAGGCCGAGATGAGAATTCAGGGAACTGCTCAGACTGCAAGGCTGGATGTCTCAGTAGTCCCAATCCAGTGCTGAAGGCCCAAATGGGTTCCAGGAGATCTGCCGGTCTCAGTACACACTGGGATCCGAAAGGTTGATCACAGCAGCAAGACAAACTCACCAGATGAGAGAGGCAAGCTGCAGGAGAAAAAAAGGGATCAACTCCTTCTGCCATGGCCTTA
Source organism: Rhizomys pruinosus (assembly GCA_009823505.1). NCBI lineage: Eukaryota > Metazoa > Chordata > Mammalia > Rodentia > Spalacidae > Rhizomys > Rhizomys pruinosus. Next base: position 1,852,640 of record VZQC01013637.1, on the reverse strand, counting down.
AATACTGCCTGCCCGCAGAAGGTAACGCCCACATTTGGGATGGGCCATCCGGGTTGAGGCAGTCCAATCAGAAGACCCTTTTCTTCTTATTTGTCCCTTAGTCCAGTCAAGTTGACACCCAGCATTAACCATCACAATAAGAAATTATGTTTGTCCAGGGAAGTAACAGAAATACCTTCTTCTCTAGGGTCTATGGCTTTTGTATCCATGTGTACTTGGTTGTGTTTATAGGATGATGTATGAATTACCTCTTATTAAGTGGGTCTTAAATCCAGTTGGACACTTGTAGATAATTTCCAAAGTGTGACCTCTGCACCAGTAGAGACAGATTGCTATGCTGGTCACTGCCATGGTTCATGGGATTTACAGCTGGGTAGGATCACTGGTTGGATTTTTCATCTTGTCAAGGATGAGTGCTCATCTTCAGGGAAGAGATTTCCAGGTCATTTCCAGCTTTTTTGCACCAAGTTTTATATCCAAAGTATTTTGTGTCTTCAGCAATATGGCTGCACCAGTTCGCAATCCCACCAGCAGTGAGTGAGGGTTCACTTTTCCCTGAATCCTTACTGGAATTCATTCTCATTTATTTTCTTAGCCATTCTGACTGGTGTAAAATGAAATCTTAAAGTGGTTTTAATTTGCATTTCCCTGATTGCTAAGGCTGTTGAAGACCTTAAAAGGTATTTCTTAGACATTTCTTCTTTTGAGAACTCACTAACATGTTCCATAAAACAAATCATTGATATGATTTATTTTAATAGATTCACATTGATTTGTATCCTGATACATGGCTGAAACTTTTGGTCATTTCTAGAATATTTAGAATCCCCAAAATATAATTATATATCATCTGCAATAGGGATAATTTGATCTCTTCTTTTCCTATCAGAAACTCTTTAATTCCCCTCTTATCTTATTGCTCTAGCTGAGATTTCAAGCATTACCTTTAAAGAAGTCGGGATAGTAGACAGGCTTTTCTTGGTCCTGACTTTAATGGGACTGCTTCCAGTTTTTCTCTATTTAGAATGATGCTGGCTGTGGGTTTGTCATATAGCCTTAATTGAGGTATTTTTCCACTAGTCCAATTCCCTCTAAAATTTTGTCAAAGGTCCATCCTGCATCTATTGAGATAATCATGTGATTTCTTTGTTGTTTAGTCTATCTATATAATTTATTACATGTACTGACAAATATATATATATATATATAAAACCATCCCTGAATGTCTGGAATAAAGCCAATATGATCATGGTGGATGATCTTTTGGATGTGTGTCTATATGTGGTTTGCAAGTATTTTATTGAAAATATTTGCATCTATGTTCATTAGGAATATGGAAAGATTGTAAGATCCAGAGGACCAAGGCAACTAACTGCTCATAGTGTCTTCTAGACATGACAGGGCACCTTTATCCATAAAATCCCAAAATACGATTGTGTGCATAATGACACCAGTTGACATGCTTGTGTGGTTGAGGGGGAAATTTCACAAGGTCCCACTTCTAAATAAAGAGCTACAGAAACCTAGTGGCTATTAAGAGAGGGAGACTCATTTTCCTCCTGGGATGAGCTGCTTGATAAACCCCATGCTTCATCCCTAAAGACATGTACATATGAATAATACTAAATAGGCTCAGTGGATTACATATATATATATATATATATATATATATATATATATATCAATTGAGAGGAAATGGGAACATATAGAAGGAGGTAGAGGGGTAGAAAGATCAGGGAAATGATGTAAATACAGTGTCCATGTATAAAAACTCAAAAAATAAAAGTTTAAAAGCAACCGCGGAAACCAACATAATTTAATAAACACATGCCTATTAAAGAGTCAAAACTGAAGAGAAGGAAAAAAATAGGTTAACCAAAAATATATCAGCCGCTAACACTAATTCAAATAAAATTAGAATTGATGCATTCATTTCAGATAAAGTAGATATCAAAAAGAAGTAGAATACTAAAGATAAAAAGAGGTATTAGCTAATGATGTCAGTTTTCCAAGAAAGTAATCACAAATATGCATGCAACAACAAAATATGAGCATCAACTGATTGAAAGGAAAGAAAGAATTTTTGTAATCTTGTAAAATCGGTAAAACTGTCTTCTTTAATTGACTAATGGACATAGAAACTGTGAAAAGGATTATTCTCTATTCAGAACCAAATATAATGCTAAAGTCTCCTTAAGCTATGCACTTAAGCAAAATATATTAATACAGGAGCTCTGACATCAACAATGGATTATTCTACCAAGGAGATGTTGGCCAGGGGATCCAAGCCCCCACAAAAGGTAAAGGCTCCTTGCCTCCAAACTGGGATATCTGCAGGAAGAGAGGCGATAAGGCCCTGCTGTTGAAGACCTGATGTAAACATGGGAAAGATGTATGGAGATCGCACTTGCAAGTATACAGATGGTCTCTGGAATGCCAGAGAGTGTTACCAAAGGCCACTAAACCAATAAAGCAAATATAGGTCTCCTTGAGTCAAGCAAGACTCCTCCATCAGCACCAGCTACACCTCACCTGCCTGGAAATACTGTGCAGCAGTGGCAGCCACATGTCTGTATATCCCAAATCTAATTGGCCATTAGCTCTCTCCTTGGAGGAATAACCCACGGCTAATGCCACAAGCTTACATCCTCTAATGGTTAGGAGATATTATAAACCACAGGAAGACCCTTACCATGACCAATCTTAAACTACCAATGTGACACGCTCCAATAAAGATTGTCAGATTGTCAAGAGATTCACAATTACTTCACCCAAACTATAAAAAGCAATACTTCAAAATATTGCTGAATATCTGAATACTTTTCTTTAAAAATGTAAATTATCATTAAAATGTTCTTGAAATCAGTTTTTATATTCAACTTTATCTACAATTTTCTCCAGAGCCCTTCAATATTTATTCCAATTGTAGTAGGTGCAGCTTTTGCATTTGCATTTTCTGAATTTGGCTTAAAATAATTGACATTTTCATTATTTCCAGTCTTCTTGGAGAATAGCAGCTTGGTCAGAAACTCTTGGTAGCCATTAACAATTTCTAATTTGAAATCAGTAATCAGTAAGACCAGAGAAACTGCACTGCAGACATAGAACTTGAGATCTTAGTAAAAAAGACAAAAAGAATGGAGAGTAATAGTAAGGTTGTTTGGTTTATCTCTGATTCTTACTGGCAAGTGCATCTAATCTGTAGCTGCCACCACTTTTGGCACTCCTCGAAGGCATGAGACACAGCTTTTTAACCTCCTAATATGGACTGAGGGCTCGTGTCTCTCCAAGAATCCACCAAACCTTCAATGCCAGATGGGGACTACTGAAATACCCAGCTTATGGACTAAACAGCTAAGGGGATGTCAGCCTCGTCAGAGTGTAGACCGCCATTGTTTGACTACCTGGGCTATATCATGGAGGCTAGTGCAGGGGGATCAAGACAGGGTGCCTGCATACTGGACTTCATTTTGGGGGACCATGGGAGGGAAAGATCCCAATGTAGAGCAAAAGTACAAGATTGATGGTTGGGGTTACCAAGGAGGAACCTTCGAGCACTTCCTTAAGGAAAACATGACATCTTTTAAGGAAGAAAAAAAAAATCTTCCAATTCAAGTGTTATGTGTATGTATGTATGTGTGTATGGATATATTTATGTATATATTATTTTACATATATATATATATATATATATATATATATATGTAATTTAGCAATACAAGTTGGAGAGAACAACAACAAAAGAACTGAAAAAAACTCTGGAGAGACTCGGAGAGAGATGCATGACGTGTACGATGGAGTGCAGGGACTTGGGTGGGATGGGGGGCATGGAAGGGGAAATGACTCTAGATTTGATCGAGAAATGATGTGTGACCTATGGAAAAAGTTTAATAATGGTAATAATAAAAAATGGTAAAAATAAAATACAATTTGGATTCTAAAAAAAAAAAAGGAAAAGAAATACAATTGGGAGAGAACCACAACCACAATTGGGGTGGGGGGAAGGGAAAGGGGAACATGTCTAAATTGAACTGAAAAATTGATGTCTGAAATACACAAAACATGAATAAAAGTATCATATTAAAAAAGAAATAAAACAATTTCTAATTTGAAAAAATGTCAAAAATTATAATAAATATTAACAACACAGAGAGGATAATTACCTAAGACACGATGTATTTTTAGCAGCAGGTTACCAACAAAGATCAGAAGAATATTTTACAAGATATCAATGAACATCAAACAGAATCCAAAGGGAGCCTAAATTAACAGAATGTAATTCTTTTTTTTATAAGTAATTTATTTATTTTTTAATATATATTTTATACAAGATTATCAAATCTAGACCCGTGTCCCCCGCCCTATTCCCCCACCCTGCCAGAGCTCATGTATTCTGCCAAACATGCTTTTCATCTCTTTCTCAGTCTTTCTCAATATTCTCCATGTGGAAGTTGACTGTTTTGAGCAGAAGTTCACTGCTTCAGTCATTTCTTTGATGCAGTCCTTTCTGTTGTTGTTGTAGTTGTTGTTGTTTCCAATATGCATCACTCCCAACTGCTTGGTCAAAAGCTCAAGGGGTTGTGCACAAGAAATACTTACAACTAGGTAATTGGCACTAGAATCCACAGATGAGGGACACCATTTGTCGTTTGTTTTTCTGGGACTGTGTTACTTCACTCAGCATGATATCTTCTAGCTCCATCCATTTTCCTGCAAAGCTCATGATGTCATCTTTCTTTTTTTTCTTTTGATGTAATTTATTTTTTTACATTTACTTTCATTTATTTCTTTTTTTAACAATAAGTAATAAGTTTTGAGTACAAGCATCCTTCATGTAAAACCAATTTGCAAGCAGTTGTGCCCAAACCCACACAGCCCAATGCTCCCACCATCCAGCTGGAGGGGCTTGATTGTACAATCAAGTTGATCAAATAAGTGTCCAGTCCATATTGCTGTAGTTTCACCATTCACCCTTGAGATGTCATCTTTCTTTACTGCTGCATAAAACTCCATTTTGTAGATGTACCACATTTTCTCTATCCACTAATCAGTTGAGGGGCATTGGGGTTGGTTCCAGCTCCTTGCTGTGCTTCAGGTGGTCTTGGGAGATCTCCCAGAATGTAATTCCTTTTTTTTTTGTATGTGTATGAATGTACTGTCTGCATGTAGGTCTGTGCACCCGTGTCGTGCAATGCCGCGGAGGTCAGAAGAGGGTCTCGGATTCCCCTGGAACTGGAGTTCTCCTGGAATTGGAGTTACAGACGGTGCTTAGCCACCATGTGGGTGCTGGGGATCGAACCCAGGTCCTCTCCAAGAGCAGTCGGTGCTCTTAACCACTAGGCCATCTCTCCAGCCCCAGAATGTAATTCTTACACGTGTACTTAATCTCAGCCATCAGTTGGTAGCACACAAAGATCTTTAACAAAGGGTATTAGCAAAGTAAATGAAGAAATAACACTTATTTCATACATATTATTTGCATTCTAGAATCCCCAACACTATTTGATGTTAAGAACATGGGAATTTCTTTTTATTATTATTTTTATTGAGCATTTGTCCAACTCATACAATGGTTTCTAATCAAACGCACCCCCCCATGCCCCAACCCTTAATCAGAACTCATTACAACATCAAAGCTAAGCCCTATCAAATCAAACTTTCCCAAACCCAGACGTCCTTCTGTACAAATAAGATCTGCTGGAGTCTAGTCAGCATATCTGGGGATCCTAGGTAAGATACACTCTTCCTCACCTAAGAGTACTCAGTCTCTTATAGTTTTCAGTGCAGGGTCAGTCCCCCACCCATTTCTCTTTCTCCACTTTGACACCTTGTCCCAGTTGGCATGGGTCCTTTGCCCTTTGTCACAAGTTCACCTGTGTTAGCTTACAGTCAACTGTAAGCCACTGCTTCTCTACATTCATGCTCCGGCCTTGGCTCTTACAATCTTTCTGCCCCCTCCTCCACAATGATCCCTGAGCCATGGTTAGGTGAGGTTTGATATAAAGGCCCCATTCAGGGATACACACTCTGGGGGCTCCCGTTCTTTGCAGGTTGACTAGTTGTGGCCCTCTGTTTGCATCATGGATGCATTACTGGTGAGAATTGAGAGGTGCACTAACTTTCTCTCTGCCCCTCATTACGTGTGCAGAGATTCAGTTGTAGATGCGTCCCTTAAGAATGGGGATTTTTCATGTGTATATGTTCTGTGTCTCACCAGTTATGGAATTCTACAATGGCCTCTTATCTTTTGCATAGAGTTAGCTTTTTTGATGAGTTAAATGTGATATGCTTGTCTGTAAATACAAGATTCCATAGTTAGTGTATGGTAAGAAATTTCATTTGTCTAGAGATATGACCCTGGTAGGCTTTTCTCTAAGCTTTATGTCTTCCCCAGCCCTGTGCATTTGGCAGAGTTTATAATAGCTCTCACGGGTTCACTCCCTTGAGAGGGTTTCAAGTTCAATTAGATAGCTCGTAACTATCACATAGACAACAGTGTCTCTATTGCAACAATAGAGGAAGTTTGCTGAACAGTTCACATGGTTGTTAGAGTTTGGTGCTGGGTTGTACCCTTCATTGATTTTTCTCTCAGAGTGCACATTGTCTAGCATTATGAGGACTTAACTTCAGATAGAAAGGTTGCAGGCCAATTCCTGTTCCATTAATCTAAGTCCTATCTCTGAAGCATGTCCTGTTCTGAACAGTAGTATTTTCTATTTCTGGTACACAATCAAAAGCTTTGGAGATAGCCTGCTTTGTTTTCACTTGGAGTGCTCTCACCATTCAAAGGAAAGTATCTTCAGTGTCACACTAGCACCGTGTTCCTTGACACACAGTCACCAGGTTGCACAATCCATGCGCTAATGTTCAGACAGTGTATGTGAATTTCTCATGGGGTCTCAGGGGCATCACATTATACTCTGGTTTTCCTAGACTCTCGAGTTCCAATCATCTGTATTCTTTCTCCTTCCCTTCCCACCTTTCTCCTCCCTCCCCAGCCCCAGCACCCCCAAACATTCTTCATAAAATAAGTGGGTTACTAATCACTTTCATAAGTGACATAGTTAAATAACATGGAATTTACTTGTAAAATTTGGATACATTAATTGGGGATGCATCTACATGTTCTAATGTTTCATTTCTATATTAATCTTTAATCATCTGTATAAAACATACAGGCTCATTTATTGAAATGTTACTTCCTTTTGGGTTATCTTTCATCATTTTCTAAAATCACTCAACATAAATTTGCAGCTTATTACAATCTGCTAGTCATCAATATTTCATTGTGATTTATTACTAATCAGGTTAATACAGTCTATAACAGATTTCTTCTTACAAATAAATAGTTATACACTATATTAAAGCTTTGTCTTTAAGTTTTAGTCTTTATTTCAGCATTTGTATAATTCAGCTCCCTTTCTTGGTTTCCTTATGCTTATCTTATTAAGCAATTTCAAACTGACATATTGTTATTTCTAGTCTAATTAAAATGTTTAAACTTCTCCCCCCAAATTAAAATGGCCTTTTGCCTATAAGTGGTATATATGCAAGGAGAAAGGTAGTAAGTCCCTGTTGTCAAAGACCTGGTGTGATCATGAAAAAATGTTATGAGACATCACTTGCTAACATACAACTGGCCTCTGAAATGCCAGAGAGCATTACCAAAGGCCACTAAAGCAATACAGCAAAATATTGGTCTCCCTGAGACAAGCAAGACTCCTCCTTCAATATCAGCTACACCTCAACTGCCTGGAGATACTGTGCAACAGTGGCAACCAAGTGTCTATATATAAATCTAATTGGCTATTAGCTCTCTCCTTGGAGGAATAACTCAGTGGATGCCACAAACTTATGTCCTCTAGTGGTTAGGAGATATTATAAGCCACAATAAGAACTTGTCACCCTTTATAGAGAAACCACAGTTTGCGGATTAGTATACCATCCAAGCATCTGTGTCTATGATCACAGCTTAGCTTGCCATAATAATTAATACTGCTTAAATGCCTGTACATCCAATTGCCTGTGCTTTGTTAGTATGACTAAAAAGGCATCACTGGATAAGCTGTCAACCCATGAAGGGAAACAACCTGAACAGACTAGAGTCCAAAATGACAACTCCAAAGAAAGTAGACTGTTTTCTTCTCACCCACCTGTGCCCCTTTCCCAAAGCCCAGGGAACAAATTGTGGAAGAGGAGGTGTGGTAGAATGTAAAGGCTATGGAGAGATAGGGGTGAATCATGAGACTACAGCAATATTGTCTGGACCCCTAATTGATCAACATGCCTGTGCATACAAGCTTCTCCAACTGGACTATGGGAACCTTGGGTTGTTCAAAATTTGGACATAGATACTTGCAAAATGCACCAATTACCTAATTGTATGGCAAACTGAGTAACATCAATGTTATCTGAAAACAACTGTGTTATTATATTGTAGAATCCCTTAAAAATAAACAAATAATAAAAAATGTTTAAACTTGTCAACTTTGTTGTGATTAACCGTTCTGTCTTCTGTAATTTATGATAAGATGCTACCCTTTTATTGGCTTTCTTGATTATCAGTAATTTAAAGCTTTTATATTCCTTAGCTCAAAGGTTAGATAGGGTAATTTCTAAAAATTATCATTTCTATCACTTATTTTATAATAAAAATAAGCTACTTGTTTTATTATTTACTTTAAATTTTCTTACACATTATTGCACTTTTGTACATTTCATACAGCAGTTCTAAATCAAATTTAGACCTCCTCCCTCATTTCTGTCCACACCCCCATCCCTCCACACCTCATGCATTCCATCATACATCTTAACTCCTATTCTGTCAATCAATTGTGCCCAGATGTCCTTCAGTGCAAATTCATGCATCTGATTCTAGTTAGCCAAGCTAGAGATCATAAGTAAGGTCTATTCTCTCTCAGCTAGTAGTAATCAGTCTCTAACAGTTCCCAGGAAGGGCCAGCACACACCCCATTTCCCTCCCTCTGCCTTGGGGTCTTGTCTAAATGAGTTGCCTTGGGTCTTGTCTTAGATGCCACCAAGTTCACATGTACAAGCTTCCAGTGGCCTGAAAGCCTTTGTTTCCCTATGTTCATGGACCAACACTGGCTCTTAAAATCTTTCTGTCCCCTCTTCACCAATGATCCCTGAGCTGTGGGTGGGAGAGGTTTATCAGAGGAGTTCTATCCAGGGACACACTACAGGCTTTTATTCTCTAAAACTTGGCCAGTTGTCACCTTCTGTGTGTATTGCACTCTTATATAATAAGGAAGTTTTACTGGTGAGAACTGAAGAGTACACTAGTTTTATTTTTTATATATTTTTATTGAAGTTTTGTGCATTTTGTACAACATTTCTCAGTCAAATTTAGACTCATTTCCTTTTCCATGCCCCCAACCCACTCCAGCTCATGCATTCTGCCATACATGCCTTGAATCTTTTTCTCAGTCTTTCTGAAGTTTTTCTATGCAGAGGTTTATTGTTTTGGGCAGAAGTTTACTGTTTCAGTTAGTTCTTTGACCCACTACTTTTGTTGTTGTTCCCTCCAATTTATATTGCTTCAAAATATGTCTATATGTACATCACACATAAATCAAAAATATGATTTCTGAAAATAAACTGTATGTTAATTCCAAACCATGTATAAGAATTCACATTTGCCCATTATTTTACATTACTCTAAAATATGTATACATATCCTCCACTCATATACCAAAAGTACAGGATCTGAGATCTCCCGAGAGCACCTGAGGCAAGCGCATGCAAGAAAAAGCCCATATGCCAGGAACATGAAGAAGAGACAACACAGGAAATGGGCAGGATAATCCCACATCAAACTCTACCAACCCTATGGAAGATTCCTACAGTAGGATCCCCCTGGGGACGGCCCAGGACACAGATATCAGAAACACATTGGGAACATATTTAAAGAACTACAAGATTATAAAGAGCAAATCAAAGAACTAAGAAAAGAGAGTGAAGAACTCAAGAAGGACCTAGAGAGAGAGAGAATGACAAACTCTGGAAGGAACTGGAAACACTGAAAAGATCCCATGCTGAAAAAGATAAGGAAACCAAACAGCGAAGCAAAGAGCTGCAGGAAGAGATTGCGAAGCCCCAAAAAGAAGTAGAAATACTAAAGAAATCAGAAGAGGAAATGAAAAAGGAAATCAAATACTCATCCAATCAAGAGGAAAGGAATGGAAAAAGCCTCAGAAGCAGAATGGAGGAAGCAGAACAAAGAATATCAGACTTGGAAGATAATAAAAAACAACTAAAAACCTCAAGGAAAGATTATGAAAAATTTAAAAATACACAAAGTGGAACAACCAGGAACTGTGGGACACTATGAAAAGATCAAACCTCCGCATCATAGGAATAGAGGAAGGAGAAGAATCCCAAGAGAATGGTATTGATCAGATCTTCAACAGAATAATAGATGAAAACTTCCCCAAACTAAAAAAGGACAAACCAATACAAATACAAGAAGCACATAGAAGTCCAAACAGACAAGATCAGAAGAGAAATTCTCCATGCCACATCATAGTTAAAATGCTACACACCCAAAACAAAGACAAAATCCTTAAAGCCGCAAGAGAAAAACAACAAGTGACCTATAAGGAAAAACCTATCAGAATTTCAACTGACTTCTCAATGCAAACTATGAAAGCAAGAAGAATGTGGAGCAAAGCATTCCCAATGTTAAAGGGCAATAGATGCCAACCCAAGTTACTATACCCAGCAAAAATGTCGATTATAATTGAAGGAGAGAGAAAAACCTTCCACGACATAAACAAGTTGAAAGAATACGTGTCCAGAAAACCAATCCTCAACTGGCTGGCCAGCAAACCCCCAGGATCTCATTGCTGAGCTTACAAGTACATGACACCATACTGGACTTCTTTTCTGAATACTTTGTGGGGAGTAAACTCAGGTGTTTATGATTTTGTGGCAAGCACTTTCCTCACTAAGGCATGTCCCCAGCCCTACCTTGGTTTTTGAGACAAAGCCTCTCATTAGGACCTGGGACTCACCAGTTAGGCTAGACTGGCTGACCAACAAGCCTCAGAGATTCACCTGTGTTCACCATCCCAGTACTCGGATTTCAAATGTGGATCACAATGACCAACTTTTTATAAATTACTGAGATAAAACTCACACCCTTATATTTGAATGGCAAGTACTTCACCAAATGAATGATCTCTCAATATCCTTATTGTTAACTTTTTTGAGATCAGCTACTTAGATTCTTCATCTGAGTTTTATCATGGTAAATTTGGGGGACTTATTTTACTTAACATAATTCTTTCATGCCCATCCATTATTATCACAAATGACAACATATCTGGATCATACCATATCACAATGTGGAATAAGGGTAAGGTCATGATGGTTTTGATTCACGAATAGTTATAGCTGTATTTATGGTTATAGGTGTTAAACACATATTCCATTAGCTATTTGCAAGTTCTTTTTTAAGAAATGTCTACTCTGTAAACTGCTTTGCTTCTTGTCTATTTGTGTCCCTTTTCTAAGGTCTAGGGAACAATCTGTGGAAAAGGGGGCATGGTAGAATGTAAGGGCTGTGATTGGGGTGAACTACGAAACTACAGAAATATAGACTGGACACTTATTTGATCAACATGATAGTACATATAAGCTCCACCAGCTGGACAATGGGGGCCTCGGGCTGTATAAGTTTGAGCATAGCTACTTGCAAATTGGTTTTGCATGAAGGATGCTTGTATTCATTACTTATTACTTATTATTAAAAAATAAATTAATAAAAAGAAATGTCTTCTCTGTTTTTTGAATAGTTTATATATTTTGGTTGTTAACGCTCTGTCAGATATATTACTGGTGAAAGTTTTCTCCTACTCTGTGGGTTTCTCTTCACTTCTTTTATGTTTCTTTTGCTGTACAGAAGCTTTTAAGTTTAATGACGCCCCACTTATCAATTGTTGACCTTATATTCTGCACAACTGTTGTTTGATTTAGAAAGTCTTTTCCTATGACCATGTCTTGTAGGTGGCTGCCAACATTTTCTTCTATAACATTCAGAGATTTATTCTGGTTTCATGTTGAGGTCTTTGATACATTTGGAAATGATTTTGTACAAGTTAAGAGGTAGGGGGTTTAAATTTTTATTCTTCTACAAATGGTGATACAGTTTTGCCAGCACCATTTGCTGAAGATGCTGTCTTTTCTCCATTGAGTCTTTTTGACCCCTTTGTCAAATATGAGGTGGCTGAAATTGCAGGACCTCAACTTTGGACCTTCAGTTTTGTTCCATTGGTCTACAGATCTGCTGTTGTGCCAGTACCAGGCTATTTTTATGACTGTTGACCTGTAATATAGTTTGAAGTCTGGTACAGTGATCCCCCTGTATTGTATTTTTTGCTCAGTGTTGCTTTAGCTATTCGGGGTCTTTTGTTTTCCCATATAAATTGAAGGATCTTTTTCCAAGTCTGTGAAGAAACTCATGGAGATTTTAATTAGGATTGCATTGAATCTGTATATTAATTTGGGTAGAATGGACATTTTTACTATATATCTTTCCATCTTCTGATGTATTCAATCTCCTTCAGGGGTTTTAAAATTTTAGTTGTAGAGATCTTTGGTGTCTTTGGTTACGTTTGTTCCTAGGTATTTTATATTTTTGCAGCTATTGTGAGTGGTAAGGTCTCCTTATATTCCTTCTCCAGTTGCTTGTTTTTGGTGTAAAGAAAGGCTACTGATTTTTCTAGGTTAATTTTGTATCCTACCACTTTACTGAAACTCTTTATCATTTCTAGGAATTGTCTGGTGGAGATTTTAGTATCCCTTAGGTAAACTATCATATAATATGCAAAGAGGGATAGTTTGACTTCCTCTTTTTTTTCAATTAGTATTCCTTTAATTTCCCTTTCTTTCCCTAGCAAGCATTTCAAGCAATGTATTGAAGAGGGGTGGCGATGGGGGACAGCCTTGCAATGTTCCTGCCTTTAAGGGGAAGGCTTCTAACTTTTCTCCATTTAGGATGATGTTGACTGTGGGCTTGTTGTATTAGAATGATCCCTCCAGTCTAATTCCCTCTATGACGTTAAGCATGAAGGGATGCTGGATTTTGTTGAAGGCTTTTTCTGTGTCAATTGAGATGCTCATGTGGTTTTTGTCTTTCAGTCCATTTATGTGTTTTATGATATTTATTGATTTAAGTATGTTGAACCATCCCTGCATCTCTGGTATGAATCCAACTTGGTCATGATGGATGATCGTTTTGATGTATGTGGTTTGTATTTTATTGAGAATTTTTGCATGTTCATTAATGAGATGGGTAAGAAAACAAATGACCCACTCAAGAGATGGAGTAAAGAGCTGATCAGAGACTTCACAAGTGAGTAAATAAAGATGGCTGAGAGGGGGCTGGAGAGATGGCTCAGCAGTTAAGAGCACTGATTGCTCTTGCAGAGGACCTGGGTTCGATTCCCAGCACCCACATGTTAGCTAAGAACCATCTTAGGCGAGGCATGGTGGTGCACAACTTTAATCCCAGCACTCGGGAGGCACATATTTGTTTATTGCAGCTCTCTTCACAATAGCAAAGAGTTGGAAACAACCCAAATGCCCCTCAATAAATGAGTGGATAGAGAAAATGTGGTACATATACACAATGGAATTCTCTGCAGTGGTAAAGAAAGATGACATCATGAACTTTGCATCTAAATGGATGGAATTAGAAGCCATTATGCTAAATGAAGTAACACAGTCCAAGTAAAACAAGTGAGGAATGTTACCCCTCATTTGTGGATGCTAGTACCGAATACCTAGTAGTAAGGCAAACTCAACAACACACACACACACACACACACACACACACATATATACATATATAGATAGATAGATAGATAGATAGATAGATAGATATAGATATATTTATATGTATATATATTTTTTAACGTGAAAGCAACTGTGTCATTACCATATGAATCCCTTAACAAGATCTAGAATTAACCTACCACTTATTTTCAGACTTTGTAATTGTGGTATATGGGCAGAAGGTACTTATGCATACTTTAGAGTAACATAAAATTCAAGGGGAAAAATGTGAATTCCCAAACATGTCTTGGAATTAACATACAGTTTACTTTCAGATGTCATAAATTTGGTATATGTGTGAAGAACATTTATGCATATTTTGGAGCAATACAAATTGGTGGGAACAACAACAAAAGGATTGGGTCAAGGAACTGACTGAAACAGTAAACTTCAGCCCCAAACAATAAACCTCTACATAGCAAAACTTTTAAAAGACTGCAAAAAAAAAAGATGCAAAACATGTATGGGGAAATGTGTGAACTCGGGCGGGGATGGGGGCATGGAAAGGGGAATGAGTCCAAATTGGAATGAAAAATGTTGTATGAATTGCACAAAACTTCAATAAAAGATGTTAAAAAAAGAAATGTCTCCACTGTTGTTTACATTATTTTTAAACTAAATTAGGGGGTGAGCTTTTCGAGACAGGGTCTGTTTGGCCTGTAGACCAGGCTGGACATGAACACACAGAGATCTTCCTGCCACTGCCTCCTGAGTGCTGGGATTAAATGCATGCACTGGCTTTAAAACTGGCTAGAAGGAGTTTTTTGTTTGACATAATCCTGGTTTCTAATTTTTATTTTTGTTGCTTGTCCCTTGAGACCACATGGAAAGTTTCTCTCCATGCTGATATCCTAAAGTGTTTCCCTATGTTTCCCCTTAGCAGTTTTATGTTTCAGGCCTTACATTGAAATCTTTAACACACTTTGAGCCGATGTTTGTGGCTGCTGATAAAAAGATCTGGCTTGATTCTCAGTACTTACAGATGTCCAGTTTTTCACCTGAACAAATTATCCTTGCCATATTGTGTGTTCTTGCTCCTTTTTCAAAATTTCCTTGGCTGAAAATATTTGGGGTTGTTTTCTGGATCTGTGTACTCTGCCACAGATCTGTGTGCCACTTGTGTGCCAATATCATGCTTTATTCCACTTATCATCACCACACACTAATTCGATGAGGCCAATATCATCCTGGTCCAGAAATGAAGTAAGGACAAGAAAATACAGACAGAAGAGAAAGAAAACTGAAAATTATGAGGCAATATTCTTTGTGAAAATAAATATAAAAGTCCTCCAAAAATGCTGTTAAACTAAGTCCAACAGCGGAATAAAAAAAAAAAAAAAAAAAAAAAAACGATTCATTCCAATCAACTGGGAATCATTCCAGGCAAGCAAGGAAAGTTCAATAGACATAGATTGTAAACATAGTACATAACAAAAACAGAATTAAAGACATAAAATACATACAGTGATTTTAATAAATGTAGAAAAGGAGCTTGATAAAATTGAGCATCCCTTCCTGATTAAAAAGTCTATATAGTAGGGGCTGGAGAGATGGCCTAGCGGTTAAGAGCACAGACCGCTCTTACAGAGGACCCGGGTTCGATCCCCAGCACCCAAATGGCGGCCGAGAACCGTCTGAAACTCCAATTCCAGGAGAACTCCAGTTCCAGGGGAATCCGAGACCCTCTTCTGACCTCCGCAACATTGCACGACACGGGTGCACACACCTGCATGCAGACAGTACATTCAAACATATACCGAAATAAATAAAATTTTTTTAAAAAGTCTATATAGTAAACGTGTGCTTAGAGACACTAAATTCTACAGATTATAAATCCATAGCTAATATCATAAGGTATTGTTCCAAATAGAACATTTCCCTTTAATATTTGTTCAAGGAAAGGATGATCATGTTCACCACTGTTATTCAGCATAATATTGGAAAATCTAGCCAGAGCAATTTCAGAAAGAGAAAGTAAAGGTATTCAAATTGGAAAGGAGGAAGTAAAATTGTTTTTCTTTGCAGACATGATCTCTTGTGTAGATAAAACCCTAAAATCATTACTAAAAATCTGCTGGAACCAGCAAATTAACTCAGTAAAGTTTCATCATACCAAGTCAGTATACACAAATCAGCACCATTCTTTTTTTTATGCTTTTATTGACGTTTTGTATATTTCAGACATCATTTTTCAGCTCAGTTTAGGCATATTCCCTTTCCCTTCCCCCCACCCCACCCCAGATCATGCATTCTGTCATAACTGTCCTGAATTTTTTTCTCAGTCTTTTTTATGTTTAGGAATTCACATTTTCCTCCATTTATTCTATATTACTCAAAGATATGGATACATACTTTCCACTCATATACAGTAATTACAGATTCTCAAAATCAGCACCATTCTTGATACACTGATAATGAACTACTGATAAAAATAAGAAGAGAGCAATGCTATTTAAAAAATGGTACGAAAATTGCCAGCAATAGGTTTAATGATAAAAAAGAAATATTCTACACTGAAAATGACAACATACTGATGAATGATGATGTCTGCTGCCACATAGGCCCCCTGCTTGACTGAGGCCAAAAAACTGAAGTTAGACTCGGTGACCTTTGGCATTTACCACACTTGAGGGCTTTAAATGTAAGCTCAGTATTTGAAGTTCACACAGAGTTTACATATGATAGTTGCTCAAGCAGTGCAAAACACATAGGAATTTTCCTATTATAACAGAGAGAAAGAAGGGCCAGGGAGACTGTCCCAGGAGCCGACCTCATTTGATGTATGTAGAAACATAAAAGGGGCAACACCTGCCCTGACATCTCATGGACAGCTGACTGTCCTTCCCAGCATTCCGGAAGCAGACTACCCCCACTTCAAGCATCTTCATCAACAAAGTCCAAAGAAGTCTAGAGAGTCCAGAAGTCTTAGTGAGCCAAGGACAGGAGCCTGTGAGCAGAGTGTTATTTTCCTTAAAGGACAAGAAGGGACACTACATATGAAATAAATGGAAAGGGACATAAATGAAATGATATCCTATGTTCAGTATTTTAGAATGCGGTAAAAATGTTGAATCTACACAAATAATCTGGAAATTCAGTGCAATCTCCATCAAACTATAAGTGTTGTTTACACAAAAATTGGAAAGGGGCCAAAGGAAAAATACAAAAAAAAAAGACTTGAAATTTGTGTGTAACCACCAAAGGCCCCAAGGCGCTAAAGCAATCTGGAGAAAATGAATAAGCCTGTTGGCAGCAAACTACTTGATTTTACCATTGATTTATTTTTAAAACAATACTTTTTTTTTGAAAATGTTGTACATGTGTACAGTGTTGATCATACCCTGTTCCCCGCTCCAACTTTCTCTGAGAACCCCTACCACATCCGTCTCCCAATTTCATGTCCTTTTTTATTAATATTTACTTATTTTAACCCACAGGTTCTTCCAATTAGTGCTGCTGCCTATGTGCCCATCAGTGTTGATTCATGTTTTGGGACATGGATAACCTTCCAGTGGCCGTCTCCCTCCAAAGAAAACTGGCTCTCCCTCCACAGTAGCTACTAGTTGCCAATAGCTCATCACAGGTGAGGCTTTGCTAGCCCCTCCCCAGCTCATGCTGGAATTTTAACTGGCTTAGTCTTCTGCAGGTCTTGTGCAGGTAATCACAGCTTCTGTGAGCTAATGCATCATCCAAGTTATGTCCAGAAATAAGTATTTCATAGCGTTCCTCCCCAGTCTCTGGGTCCTCAATTCTTTCTTCTTCCTCTTCTGTGATGTCCCCTGAGCCTTGGGTAGGGAGAACAGGTTGATATAGATGCTCCCCTTAAGGCTGAGCTTTTACATTCATTTATTCTCAGCCCTTTGACCAGCTACTAGGCTCTACACTCACTGCTGCCCATTGCAAAAAGACGAAGGTTGAGAGTAGCACAATCTACGGATATAAACATAAATATTTAGAAGGTATCTTGGCAACATGACATTGTTTTTTCAAAACAATAACAGCTCCCTTCCTTGGGCCTGCCTGTGACCTTTCCAGCCATGGATTTTAACAGTGTCTTTTGTACAGTGGATGAATCCTCTCCTGTGGATCAAGTCTTAAATCCAATGAAGGAGTAGTTGATAACAGCATACATAATCTTGCCACTATTGTACCAGTGTGTCTGTCTTGCCTGTCAGGTCTGTACTCAGGATCCTGTGCTGGGTAATATCATTGATCTCTTTTCTCCCTCAGCAGTCTGCACAGTGCCTTCCAATGCCAAGAAATTTGTGTGTCTGCAGCAATAGCTTGGTGGTCAACCAAGACCAATGGCAGTAGCCACTGTTGTTTTGTGTGCCTCTGGGGCCCCCACGAACAACAGCTAATCCATGGATAACCCATTACAACAAATGCCTGAAGACAAAAAGCAACTAAACACAAAATAAAGGAAATTCATAATGCAATATGTTTTTAGTCCCACCTGGCCTGGAGCTCTCTCTGTAGACCAGACTGGCCTTGAACTCACAGAGATGGGCCTGTCTCTGCCTGCTGAGTGCTGGGATTAAAGGTGTGCGCCACCACACCTGGCAATAATGCAGTATTTTAACTAGCGTGTGATAGTAAGCTAAAATGTAAAATGACTCATTATGATCATTATTATTTTACTCTGCAATCATTATTATATTACTATAATCATTATTATAAATGGCCTATGTTTGAGTCTCTTGGGAGACATAAGAAATTCATTACAAAAACAAAATGTTTGGGGGTGTGATTTCAAATTTAACCTGGTAAATTGCTTATAATCTGCAGAATGAAATTTTAAAATTTTTCATTCTCATTAGGCATACTTTTCTGAAATATATAACAACTTTTGGATAAGCAATATGAATTAAGAAGAGAAGTAAGAAATGGAATCATCAAATGAAGGTCAGATTTTATTCAACTATCCTTAACTAAAGTGGATTGCCCTTTAAAGAGCTGGTTGTTACTTTTTTATATTTTATTTGTTATTCTTATGTGTATGAGTGTATTGTCTGCATGTATGTAAGTGTACCCCTGTACAATGCCCTCAGAGGTCAGAAGAGGGCATTGGATCCCCTGAAACTGGAGTTATGGGTGATCATTAGCCATGACCGTGTGGGTGCTGGGAATCAAACTCAGGTCCTCTGCAGGAGCAGCTAGTGCTCTTAACCACTCAGCCATCTCTCCAGCCTGGTTGTTACTTTTTTAATTAAAGTAAATCATGGCATCTACAGAAAAATGTAAAATGGAGACAAAGTGATATAAGCTGCTTTGGGTCCTGTTCTAGTTTCTCTTCAATTGCTGTGACAAAACACTCTGACCGACTTGGGGAGGAAAGGGTTTATTCAGCTCTCATCTCCTGGGTCATAGTTCATCACTCAGGGAACCCAAGGCAGGAACTCAGGACAGGAAACTGGAGGCAGGAGCTGAGGCACAGGCCATGGATGAATGCTGGCTTACTGGCTAGCTCCCTTGGCCCATGCCCAGCCTGCCCTCTTATACAGTACACAACAACCTGCCCAGTGTGGCACCACCCACAGTGGGCTGGGCCCTCCCGCATTGCTCCACAATCAAGACTACTCCACCGATGTGGCTACAGGCCAGTCCAATAGAGCCAATTTCCCAACTGAGGCTCCTTCAACCCAGGTGTGTCAAGTTGACACTAAAGCTACCCAGCACAGGTCCCTTTGTTGCAATAAGGTTGATAAAGACTAGAAGCAGAAAATAATAAAGAGAGAATATTGCTGAATAGTATGGAGTGATGGGTGGGATGAAATTTCATAAAATGAGAGCCAGAATAGATTTAGGTACCTAGGATCCAAAGACAAGTAAAGAGATCTACCAGCAGAAATATGCAAACTATTTCATCTTCTTTTGTTTCCTGTTCTAGTCTTTTCCTTACACCTCTGGTTTGTCATCATTCCTTATGGTCTTGCTCTACTTCATAACCTTGGCAATTTGCATTCAGCTTAATTCTTTCATTGTTCAATGACAATAATCACACAAATTTTCCCAGTAAAATTTCTAAGACATAGAATCTAACTGACCTAGTTGTCTGTTTGTGTGAGGTTATAGCCTGGGCTCCTGTTTTTGGCTAACCACCACTGTCTAATTGGTATTAAAAAGTGTCACATTGTGGAGAGCATAGTCCTATAGTCACCAAAGCCCATTCCCACCAATTATGGTTGCATTGTTCTTAAGAGCAATTGCCCATTTCCATGCCATTTTGCATTTCCTTGAAGAAGTATAGGAAGCAGTGAGGAAATCGGATTTCCTACACAAAGTAGAAGGCAGGCATACCAGAATGACCTGTCAAGAAGAAAGTGAACTTTCAATCATATAACTTCTGTGTTTAAAAGGTTCACAGACCAGTTCCCTGTCATACCTATTCATACTGGTTACTAAAAAATGACAATAACAATAAATATTACCACCATCTTACATCTATAAAATTGTTTATGGATAAATACATTCATACATGTCAAATAGGTTTTAAGAACTGAAAAACCCTAATAAGGATTTTTCAGTTCTTAAATCTCTCCTATACTCTCAATGCATCATTAGAGAGAGTAGAGGTACTCAGAACATGAACTATTTTCAATATTTGTATTCATTTGACAGACATTTCCTCATATCTATTGTATAGAAAGATTTAGTTTCATAGTAATTAAGATATATAGCATATAACTTAATGACTTCAAGCTGTGAGAACAGACTACGAATAAAGCAAACCCTGGGACAGAATTAAGTTTTACATAAATGACAACTGGTTTCCCTTTGGATAAATGATGACCAGTTTATACCCTAGTTTGCTCACTCCAATGATGGTTAGGCCATTGGTCATTTCAGCATCTTTTTGAGAAAACATGCCATGTCTCCACTATGAACATTCAGAGTGACTATAATCGTGAAACAACAACAGAGACTGCTGCTTACGTTGTTGAGCATTTGTGGAATATAGCTCCAGTCAGGCATCTTGTGAGCATTGGCTTACATGTTTGATAGTTGGTCTGTAGGCCACAGCAACATGCAGAAAGAATGTCTCAGTCTTTTCTCAGCAAAGGAAAGAGCAGTGCCTCCTTTGTCCTTATGAGTTCTTTCTTCCCTGGAGTTTTGCTTTTCTTCATTTAGTACTCATCTCCAAATCCCCAGCATCAGCCTTCTCCAAGTGATTTAGCCAGTGACTCAGTGCTCTAGTTAAAACCTTTTGTGGGCCACAGAAACCAGGCCCACTCGTGTTTTTCCCTGGAACAGCAACAGAAGCACTTGCAGCTTTTTCTTCAACAGCCTGGGAATTACAACCTACCACTCCACTCTCCTCATCCTTGAAAGGAACTCCCTATATAGAAATAAAAATAGAACTTGGGAAAGGAGCCCCTGGAGACTTGTTGGCAGGCAGAATTAATGGCAGCTACAATGTGTGATTGATTTCAAAGGTTATACCCGACCATGGAGGATGAAAAAAGTCCAGATCATTGAATTTCCAAAGTCTCTTGTGGATGTGAATTTTAGTCGATAATATCAACACTTCTGGGAATTAGAAAACTCTGTGACAATCATTAAAACCAAGATGAGCACAGATAGAAAGATTTCTGGTCCACCCACTAGGCCTACAGAGAACTGAAAACATCATTCTGAAGACTATGTCAAACAGAGAGAAAAAAAGAAATGCATACACACCTGCATACTACAAACTAAGCATGTCAGAATGGATGGTCTATTTAGAATATTTCAAAACTTTATTTACATCAATAGTAGTCTCGGGCAATCACTTTTATTACAAATCACCACTCAACAGCAATAGCATAATTATGCTACTCAGCATGTCCTACATAAAGAAAATTTAAATGAACTGGCTATAGTCACTGTGATTTTGTAACCAACTCTACACTAATGCATTTTGTAGCTGCTAACTGTTCAAATCTTCCTCTGGTTTCACAGCTATATAGATGAGGTTAAATGTGCATATAAATGGTCACTTAAAGTATAAAAATTAAATAATGTTGACACTTTTCTCCAAATGTAAATTGTACATTCAAAAATGGATATTTAAAAATAAATTCATTGCCACAGAGGCCAGCTACAAAGTGATTGCCTGGAGAGCATGAAGGCCTAATTTAAATCATACCTGGATTTGTAGAATCCACTTAAATACACAAATTTGAGACGTCAACAAGAAACCATATGACATAGCTAAAATAGATACAGAAAACAGTCAACAGAAAATTCTCCCTAACCTAAACAGTTACTAAAAAAACACATAAAAATAAAATAAGACAAAAGAGATGTGATCAATCACAAGCATTCGCTACAGCACTAAAACATGACATTGTCACCAGTCGCTGTGATTCCACACAGCACTCTCGAACATCTTTACGATGCATGTAAAATAATGCATTCGAACTTCATGCCTAGTTTATTTCTTCCATCAACAAGGTTAAAAACATTCTCTGGGTTTATTAGAATATTTGCATCCTATTTTATATAAACTATAAAAGAGTGTGCAAAAACAAAAATACAACCATTTAGTGTCCTATCCCAAATGTAATGTTATGCTATAAGAAGAAATTACAATAAAGAAGCCAATGTTTTCCATATTAAGGAGCAGAACCCACACACACCTCTCCTTACTGCTTTCCTTTCCCTGAGGTTAAATATTCAGTTCTCTGGTTAGAGAGATGCCTCAGTGATTAAGAGCATTTGATGATTTTGCAGAAGACCCAGGCTCAGTTCCAAGGACGGATATCAGTCAAACCACAATTACCTGTAACTCAACTCTCAGTGAATTCAACACCCTCCTAAGTTCTCCTTGGACACCAGTAGGCACATGTAGATAAACACACACACACACACACACACACACACACACACACACACACACACACACTAAAACAAATCTTTAAGAAGAAAACATTCAGTTCTTCAGTTTTAAAATGCATCTGAAATCCAAGCACATTCACCAGGTCACAGCCTTTATTCTGCTGTCTGGCACAAATGCTTTTCATTCAGATTTCTACCAATGTATCCTAATTGTTCTCTCTATCCCACTTTGTAGTAATGTGGCTTTTATAAAGTAACCTTCTAAACATACTACTCTTCTGTTCACAGTCTTCAAGGGCTGCCTAGGAGATTCACAATAAAGGCTGTTGGAAGACCCTACATAACCTGGTCACTGCCTCATCTCTCGGGGTTCGCTCTGCGGTGTTCACTTCACTAACAAAGCCACTGAGAGCTTCTTGCTGTTCTTAAGCTAGAGCAAGCATGCTCTTCTCTCAGGAGCTTTGCACTTGTTACTCCTCCTGCAGAAAGTCTCTTTCTAAAGTGTTCTCTTGAGATGTAATTCTCATACCACATAAATCATTCGTTTGGTGTACGGTTTACTATTTTATAGTGTATTCAAGGCTTTATGACACTATCATGATTATCAATTTAGCATATTTTGGACCCCTAAAAAGATACTCCATACCTGTTAGTGCCAGTGCTCATTTTATCTCATCCTGCCATAGAGCCCTACACTGCCATGACTCTACTTTCTGCCTCTATAAGGTTCCATATAAATGGAAATGCACAATATGCAGTCTACTTAATGGCTTCTATACCATGGCATAATTTTATCAAAATAGTGATGTTTAAACATATGTAATATTGCCATTACTTTGCTTTGGGAATAAAACATCATTATAAAGATTTTACTGTGCTTTATAATACACTTATTAGTTGATGGGTATTTAGGTTATTTTCACTTTTGCATAATTACAAGTAGTGTTACTGTGGGCATATATACCTGTTTCCATGTGGAAACATGGATTTATTTTTCTCAGGTATACACTAAGCAGTACACTTGCTGAGTCATGTGGTATCTATGTGTTTAATATTTTGAGGAATATAAACTATTTTACAAAATTACTGTGTCATTTAATATTTGTTGCAGGAATATTAAAGAAGACTGACATCCAGGTGGACACCCCACCTGCATGAGAAGCAGCATGGGTGGAGTTTCCCAACCAGCAGCCAGAACACAGGGTATCACACGGGTGAGTGGAATCCACTTGGGGACCCCCTGGCACCTAACACACACAGACACCTCACTGCATCTGCAGAAGTGTGGGCAGTTACCCAACCAGCAGCTGGAGCACAGGGTACCACACAGGTAAGTGGAATCCACTTGGGGACCCCTGGGCACCTAACACACACAGACATTTTACTGGCATGTGCAGTAGCAAGGGCAAAGTTACCCAGCCAGCAGCTGGGGCAAAGGGGACTGCACAGGTGAGCAGCAGCCACTCAAGGACACCCTGGGAACCTAACCCAGAGAGACACCTCACCTGTGTGTGCAGCAGCATGGGCAGTTAGCCAGCCAGCAGCCAGAGCACAGGGTCAAGGGAACAACATCTACTCCCCCCACTCAAGTTTTGGGGGTGAGGGTCCCAGTGAGAGCACTGGTAATGAATCTGGGGTGCAAGGCAGCAGAAGAAACAGAAAACCTGACACAACTATAGTCTTGAAATGCAAGATTTCACAACCAACCTAGAGGAACTTGCTGGCAGGAAGGGGAGTGAGCGCAGCACTCAGTGGTTGATACCTAGTTTCTGGAGGGAAGAGTTAGCTGGACCTTCCAATATAAAACCAAAAGTGAAAGCATGAAATCGAAACCAGCCAGGCCTCCATAAATAAGGAGAAGACAATGAAGGCATCTGAAGGAAACAAGCAAAGCAAACCTTCAATGCAGCAAAACATTTGAGATTTGCATAGACTACAAACAACAAAACAAATCCACCTGCCAAAAACAAACAAACAAAAAAGAAACATAAAAACACATAATAAATCCATACCAAATTCTACCGGTCTTATAGAAGATCCCTACAATGAGACCTCCCTGGAGGTAACCCAGGACACAAATCTTAGAACAGTCATGGACATACTCAAAGAAATCAAGGAATATAAAGAACAAATCAAAGAACTAAAGGGAGAGAATGAGAAAATCAGGAAGGAACTACAGAGAAAGAATTAGAAACTCAGGAAAGAACTAGATGGAAAGAATGAGAAATACTAAAGAAATCACAAGATGAAATGAAAAAGGAAATAAAACACTCATCCAATCAACAGGAAAGGATGGGAGAAAGTCTCAGTTACATATTGGATGAAGCAGAAACTAGAATATCAACACTGGAAGATAAAGTGGAAGAACTAAAATGCTCAAGAAAAGAATATGCAAATTAAAAAAAAAAAAGGGCAAGAGTGGAACAGTCAGGAAATGTGGGACACTAAGAAAAGACCAAACCTCTGTGTCATAGGGATAAAGGAAGAAGAATCCCAAGACAACAGTATTGATCAGATTTTCAACAGCCTAATAGAAGAAAATTTCCCCAAATTGAAAAGGGACAAACCCATACAAATACAAGAAGCACATGGAACACCAAATAGGCAATATCAGAAAAGAAACTCCCCATGCCACATCATAGTTAAAATACTAGATGATGGGGGCTAGAGAGATGGCCTAGCAGTTAAGAGCACTGACTGCTCTTGCAGAGGACCCGGGTTCAATCCCCAGCACCCACATGGCGGCAAAGAACCGTCTGAAACTCCAATTCCAGGAGAACTCCAGTTCCAGGGGAATTGACACCCTCTTCTGACCTCCGCAGCATTGCACAACACGGGTGCACAAACTTGCATGCAGACAGTACATTTATACACATACAAAATTAAATTAAATTAAATTAAATTAAAAAAATACTAGATGCCAAAAAGACAAAAACTGAAAGCCACAAGAGAAAAACAAGTTAGATATAAGGGGAAACCCCTCAGGATTATAGCTGACTTTTCAGTGCAAACTATGAAAGCCAGAGAATGTGGACCAAAGTATCCCCAGTACAAAACAACTATGCATGCAAAAACAGATTACTATACCCAGCAAAAATGTTGATTTCTGAAGAAGAAAGATAGTTAAAGAGAAAGAAAAATGTTTCATGACATAAACAAGATGAAAGAATACATGTCCAAAAAACCAACCCTTCATAAAATACTCAAAACAATTCAAAGGACAGAGAAAAGGAGCAACTATCCCCAAGCAGCTAGAGAGAGTAGTTAATAAAAGAATAACTGTGGAAATACAACCCTAAACAAAGAATGCAAACTGAAAATAAGATAAAAGGTAGCAACACATCTCTCTCAATAATAACCTGAAATTTAAATAGCTTAAACTCCCTGTGGTTGTTTGAATGAGTGCCCCCCATAGGCTGTAAGTATTCAGACATTTGTCTCCAGTTGGTGGCACTGTTTTTGGAAGTCTTAGAAGGTGTGGCCATGCTAGAGGAAGTACATTATTGGGGGCAGGCTTAGTGAGTATAACAAGCCTCATGGTCTCCAGTCTCTCTCTCTGCTTCCTGTGCTCTTTGCGAGATGTGACCCTTGGCTTGCTGCTCCAGATTCAGCCGCCATGCCTATTGCCACAATGGACTCTAATTCCCTGGAACCGTCAATCATAAGCTCAAATAAACTCTTCCTTTTATCAGTTCCTTGGTCATGGTGTTTTATCACAGCAACAGAAAAGTCACTAATACAGTTGTTAATAGATATTAACTTTTGTCCTATTTGGTTAAGAATGTGCTTGTTCAATATATATATTAAGCAGATACTTGTGTTGTTCCCTTTTGAATGTGCAACTGAGATAAGTGTTAAGTGTTGTCATATTTAGGTTATTAGATACTGAAGGACTAAGTGTTCCTCAAGGACATTACCACCTACTCTAAGATATAATGCTTTGCTATTGCACATGAGACACTTATAACATGTTAGGTGGAATTATGACCTTGCCATTGTTCGCAATTGACATTTAAGCATAACATAAGGAGAGGCTATTTATTGGGTGTCAAGTTGACAAGGGGTGGACTTGTGATGGTTAATCTTGGGTGTCAACTTGACTGGACTAAGGAACAAATAAGAGAAAAAGGATCTTCAGATTGGACCACCTCAACCCGGATGGCCCACCCCAAATGTGGGTGTTATCTTCTGCTGGCAGGCAGTGTAAAAGGGCCATGGCAGAGGGAGCTGGTCCCTTTTCTCCTGCAGCTTACCTCTCTCTCACTGGTGAGTTTGTCTTGCTGCTGTGATCAACCCTTCGGATCCCAGCATGTACTGAGACCGGCAGATCTCCTGGAATCCATTGGGCCTTCAGCACCAGATTGGGACTACTGAGACATCCAGCCTTGCAGACTGAGCAGTTCCCTGGATTCTCAGCTTCTCCAGTGTGGCACAGCTACTGTTGGACTCCTTGAACTCTGTCACGTGAGCAAATCAATAAATTGTGTATAGCTATATATTCGTCCTGCTGCTTCTGTTTCTTTAGAGAACCCTAATATGCTCCCCAATCAAAAGATATAGATTGGGAGAATGGATTAGGAAACAAATCCATCCATATGTCTACAAGAAATGCATGTCACCTTCAAAGATAGGCACCATCTTAAAGTGAAAGGATAAAAAAATTTTCTAAGCAAATGGTACCAAAAAGCAAGCAGGAGTTGCCATTTTAATATCAGGCAAAATAGACTTCAAAGTAAAACTAATCAGAAGAGACAAAGAGGGCCATTACATCCTTATCAAAGGAGCAATTAACCATAAAGATTTCACAATCATAAATATATATTCATCAAACTCCAGTGCACCAAACTCTATAAACACAATTCTATAGGACCTTAAGGCACAAATTAATCCCAGCACACTAATACTGGGGGACTTTAATACCCCACTGAGCCATTTGGATAGGTCAACTGGACAAAGAATAAACAGAGACATCTGAACTGAAAAATACAATACACCAAATGTACCTCACAGACATGTACCAAATATTCCACCCAAACACCAGAGAATATATTTTCTTCTCAGCACCCCAAGGAACATTCTCCAAAACTGACCACATACTGGTTCACAGAAAAACCTCAACAAATACAAAACAACTAAATAGTTCCACACATTCTGTCAGACCACAGTATAATAAAGTTCAATTTCAACACTAGAATAAGCCTTAATATCTATAAGAACACATGGAGACTAAACAACATACTCCTGAAGAATTAATGGGTCAAGGAAGAAATAAAGAAATAAAAGTATTCCTGGAGCTAAACAAAAAAGACAATACAACACAACAAAACCTTTGGAACACTTTAAAAGCAGTTCTAATAGGGAAATTTATAGCCCTAAGTGCCTACATTAAAAACACAGAAAAAGCACAAATAAATGATCTAACATTGCTGCTAAAAATACTTGAGAGACAACAAATGAACTTTAAACTAAAGAGACAAGAAGAAATAACAAAAATCAGAGTGGAAATCAGTGGAATAGAAACAATACAAAAATCAATGAATCCAAAAGCTGGTTCTTTGAAAGGATGGACAAGATAAATAGACTGCTAGCCCAGCTAACCAAAAGAAAGAAAGAGCAACTCCAAATCACTAGAATTCGTGATGAAAAAGGGAAACATCACAACAGAGAAAGAAAAGATCCAGACAATTATATGAGAATACTTCAAAAACCTATACTCTACTAAATTTGAAAACCTAAGAAATGGATGAATATCTGAAATCCTGGAAATCAACAAAGCTTAACCAAGAAGAGATTGACAGCTTAAACAGACCCATAATATATGAGGAAGTTGAAGATGTAATAAAAAAAATTCCCAATTAAAAAAAGCATAGGCCCAGATGGTTTCACGGCAGAATTCTATAAAAACATTTAAAGAGGACTTACAACCATTATTACTCAAACTGTTCAGAAGGATACAAACAGGAGGAAATCCCCCAAATTCCTTCTATGAAACCAGTATCACTCTAATACCAAAACCAGGCAAAAATATAACCAAAAACAAAAACTATAGACCCATCTCATTAATGAACATAGATGCAAAAATTCTCAACAAAATACTCAGAAACCACATACAGACCCCCCCAAAAAAATCATCCATCATGACCAAGTTAGACTCATACCAGAGATGCAGGGTTGGTTCAACATAAATAAATCAATCAATATAAAACACATAAATGGACTAAAAGACAAAACCACACAATCAACTCAATTAATTCAGAAAAAGCCTTTGACAGAATCCAGCATGCTTTCATGTTCAAAGTCCTAGAGGGAATTGGGCTGGAGGGAACATCACTCTAATAAGACTGGCTTGAATCAAGAAAACAAAAGATACCAAATACTGGAGAGGTTGTGGGGAAAGCGGAACACTCATCCACTATGGAAAGCAGTGTGGAGAAACCTTAAAAGACTCAAAATGAGCCTACCACCTGACCCAGCCATACCACTCCTGGGTATATACCCACAAAACTCATCCTCCTACAAAGATATATGCACATCTATGTTTATTGCAACTCTTTTCACAATAGCAAAGAGTTGGAACCAACCCAAATGGCCCTCAACAGATGAGTGGATGACAACAATGTGGCACATCTACACAGTGGAGCACTATTCAGTGGTAAAGAAAGATGACATCATGAACTTTGCAGGTAAATGGATGGATCCCAAAGCCATTATGCTGAGTGAAGTAACACAGTCCCAGAAAAACAAAGGACAAACGGTACCTCTCATTTGTGGATGGTAGCACTAAATCCCTAGTTGTAAGGCAAACTGAGCAAGGTTAATGTTATGTTTCTTATCTGAAACCAACAGTGCTGTTATAAAGTGAATCCCTTAATGGGCTCTAGAATTAGCCTACCACTTATTTTCAGACTTTGTACTTTTGGTATATGGGTGGAGTGTATGTAAGCATATTTTAGAGTAATATAAAATTAAAGGGAAAAATGTGAATTCCTAAACATATTTTTTGGAATTGACAGTTTATTTTCAGACATCATAAATTTGGTTTATGTGGCATATTTTGGAGCAATACAAATTGGAGGGATCAACAACAAAAGGACTGTGTCAAAGAACTGACTGAAACAGTAAACTGCCCAAAACAATAAACCTCTGCACAGAAAACTTTAAAAAAGAATGAGAAAATGATGCAAGACATGTGTGCCAGAATCCATGAACTTGGATGGAATGGTGGGCATGGAAAGCAGAATTAGCCTAAATTAGAAATGTTGTATGAAATACACAAAACTTCAATAAAAATATTTTTTAAAAAGAAGAGTGACAATACCAAAAGTGGGGAAGAAATTAGAGGAACTTTAACTCTTATGTATTTCTAGTAAGAGTACAAAATAGTACAACCAGTTTGTAAAACATCTTGACACTTTCTCATAAAATCAGTTACCTCTATAACTCTGCAATTCTACTTATAGGAATTTCCCTACTGTCCCAGAACTCTGTAGAAAAAGTCAGGGAGATCTCTGTGAGCTTGAGGCTGGCCTGATCTATATTGCAATTCCCAGACCAGCTGGTCAATGGGGAGACTCTGTAGAGACAGAGAGATGGACAAAGAGAGACAGATATAGAGAGAATCAGAGAGAGAGGCAGAGAGACACACACAAAAAGACAAACACAGTTTTGTGCAGAACATTTTCTAAGCAGCTTAGTTCATTGTACCTATGTCCCAAGGGAAAAAAAGATACTCATCGTGGCATATACAGTTTACATTAATATAAAGAAAAAGACCTGCATGATATAAAAACAACAAAATTAAACCCTAAAATCCGATAACAGATATTAAAGAACATATTATATGAGATACTCAGTATGGAAAATTCTATAGTATGCAAAACCAATCTATGCTGATGAATATTAAAATAGTAATTTTGATTAGAAAGAGTCATGAGGAACTTTCTTGGATAATAAAAATAGCTTTCAGAGTATGGGTGTCATGGTTGGACTCAGTTGTCAAATTGACACACCTAGGAAGAGGAAACCTTAATTGGGGATTTTTCTCTATCAAATTGGCCTGTTGGTATGGCTATAAGGCATTTTCATGACTATCTGTGATGTGGGAAGGCTCAACCCAATGTAGGTGATGCAACCCTTGGGTGGGAGGTCCTGGGTTACATAAGACAGAAGGCTGAGCACAGGCCAGGGGAGCAAACTAGTAAGCAGCATTCCTCCATAGTCTCTGCTTCAAATTCTGACTCCAGAATCCTGCCCTGACTTCCTTCAAAGATGGACTGTCTCTTGGAAGTGGAAGATGCAATTAAACTTTGCCTCCCCGAGATGTTCTTTGTCAGAGAGTTTCATCACAGCATTAGAAACCAGAACAGAAATTAGTGCCAGGAGAATGGGGTATTGTGAAAACTTGACCACTTTGTTTTGGGGAAGTTGTAGAAGAGTTTGGAACTTTGCACTAGAAAAGCCATTGAACACAAAAAGCTTAATGTTCTAGTTTGTGGAAGCTTAGACAATAAAAATGTTGAGAGAGGTGCAGTGTCAAAGGGTTGTGTAGAGTCCTCAGGTAGAGTCCTCAAGTATCCAGGATACTCCTGCACAATCTTTGAATTATGAATCCATGGAAGTGAAACTTAAGCTTTACAGAGACAATTGATGTTGGCTAGCTGGGGGTAAAAAAGTCAACTGTGGTGAAAAAGCAGCCAGCATAACTAAGGTGAAATCTGGAAAGTATTTCCTCAGGTGCAGCACAAGGAAGTTGTGGTCCAAAGAGGTCCAACACTGCATTTTAATCTAGAAGGTAAATTTGGTAATATGTAAGAGTCCCATGTGGTACTGGTTTTGGTGACTTGAAAGTGCAGAATGGAAGGGGCCATGATAAGAAGCCAGGAGAGGGCACTAGTGAAAGCACAGCCTCAGCTGCAGTGGAAATCCCAGTGAGAAAACAACCAGAGGCTGCACAGTTGAGCCAACATGAACCTATGAGACAAGCTTTGTGTTGCTGATGTCAGACCAAAGAAACGGAGCCCTCTGGAACTCAGAAAAGATGAGTGAATCCCAGAAAGGAAAGATTATGGCTTAAAGTGATGTGTTTGCGTGTCAAGGCTGACAAGGGGTAGAATGTCATAATTGGCTTCCATTGCCAATTTGTTATACTGCAGAAGAGGGAATCTCAAATGGGGAATTTCTTCTGTTGTGTTGGCCTATGGGCATGTCTGAGAGGCATTTTATTCATTTTTTCTATGAAGTGCATTCAGCCCCATGTGAGTGGTATGACAGATGGCCAGGTGGTCCTGTTTGATATTAGAAAGCAGGCTGAACACAGGCCAGGGAGCAAACCAGTATGTAGCATTATTCCATGGTATCTGCTTCAGTTCCTCCAACCAAGTTTCTGCCTGACTTTCCTCGAATAAG
Organism: Rhizomys pruinosus; assembly: GCA_009823505.1. NCBI lineage: Eukaryota > Metazoa > Chordata > Mammalia > Rodentia > Spalacidae > Rhizomys > Rhizomys pruinosus. The sequence continues at coordinate 1,820,558 of VZQC01013637.1, read as the reverse complement.
AACTGTCACTTGGAAGTGAAAATAAACCTTTTTCTCGAAAAATTGGTTTTGATTAGTGTTTTATCACAGCAATAGAAGTAACAAAGACAGTGAGCTACATATATCAGCATTTTTGAAAATTCAACAAACTATATAATTACTTAAAATTCACAAAAATACACATCAATTAAAAATAATCACATGTACTTGAATACATTATGGAACAAGAATGACAGAGAGCACTGATATGTGTCAATGATGGTGTTTCAATACACAGAGTATTTGGCATCCAGATGAAATGGATCATAGAAAACTGACTGAAATGGTGAATAGGGAGGGGTGGAAGGGGCAGGAGAAGGACACGGGTGTATATTCAATTAATGCATATTCAATTGATGTGAGGTCAACAAGAATCCAGTTTTCCCCAGACTCTGCCTACAGGATACATGGTGTTTTAGGACTTAGTAAAAGTAAATATGTGTATATTAAATAACATTGGTTTAAAAGTTCTGATAAAAATGGTAATGCACCTTAGTTAATTGGAAATATAAATTGTTGTCATCCACATTTGTTTTACTTAAAATCTGTATAACAATAACTTTGGGATTGGCACATACGAATGTTCTCTATAATTTTTCTGTTGTACAGTATCATTTTGTAGCATTCTCTTTTACCTGTAGGATGATTTAACTTAAGAAATTAAGTTTGCTTCCCTAGTTAACGACATACAGTCACCCAAAACAGCTTGGGTGAATTTGATGAAATCTACACCTTGATTCCAGCCTATAGGTATGTGTACTACAACTGCCTTTTTGAGACTTAAGGTTCAAAAAACAAAAACCTAAAATAAAAAAGGAGGATACAGGTATATATGAAACCTTTTTGTCAAAAACTTTGCAATTCAAATCTTAAAACTAACTACGGGAAAAGATTTATATGTTCCCACAGGTGAAAACATCACTGACTTAACAGCTGAGAAAGAAAAGACACAGCTTTGCATTGTATAGGATGTACCAGAACGTGCCAGCAGAAAGGTTGGCCCGTCTGAACATTGAAAGGAAGAAAAGCATCAGACTGCTACAGGCATCAAACCCCTCTGTGGATCCTACTTGTAACAACTATTTATAATGAGTCCTAATGAAACTTACCTTGTAGGTGCTGCAAAGTTTTAATATGAGAGATGTTCTTACCTTTCCTTCATAGAACAAGGAGGAATATGATGACGATGAGGTCGTTCTCTAACTGTAAATTGGAGCCAACTGTCATAGAGGTAATCTCTAATAAAACCAGTAAAACTGCCTTCTTTAATTGAATAATAGACATAGGAACTGTGAAAAGGATTATTCTCTATTCAGAACCAAATATAATACTAAAGTCTCCTTAAGCTGCACACTTAAGCAAAATATATTAATACAGGAGAGCTCTGATATCAGCAATGGATTATTCTACCAAGGAGATGTTGGCCAGGGGATCCAAGCCCCCCCCAAAAGGTAAAGGCTTCTTGCCTGTAAACTGGGATACCTGCAAGAAGAGAGGCAATAAGGCCCTGCTATCAAAGACCTGATGTAAGCATGCGGAAAGATGTATTGAGACCACACTTGCAAGTGTAGAGTTGGTCTCTGGAATACCAGAGAGTGTTACCAAAGGCCATTAAACCAATAAAGCAAATATAGGTCTCCTTGAGTCAAGCAAGACTCCTCCATCAGCACCAGCTACACCTCATCTGCCTGGAATTACTGTGCAGCAGTGGCAGGCATCTGCCCGTATATCCCAAATCTAATTGGCTATTAGCTCTCTCCTTGGAGGACTAACCCATGGCTGATGCCACAAGCTTACATCCTCTAGTGGTTAGGAGATGTTATAAGCCACAGTAAGACCCTGTCATATTTTACAGAAAAAAAATGTAATTCATGGATTAACATACCATCTAAATATCTGTCTATACCAAAGTAGCCTACTATAACAATTAGCGCTGTTTAAATACCTATATATCTAATTGTCTGTGCTTCATTAGTAGGATTGAAAGGTTATTCCTGGACAAACTGTCAGCCCATGAAAGGAAACAGCCAGAATTGACCAGAGTCCAAAACGACAGCTCCAGAGAAAGTAGACTGTTTTGCTTCTCGTCCACTTGTGCCCCTTTTCTAAGCCTAGGGAACAATCTGTGGAAGAGGGGGTGTGGTAGAATGTAAGGGCTGCGATTGGGGTGAATGGTGAAACTACAGCAATATAGACTGGACACTTATTTGATCAACTTGATTGAACATACAAGCTCCCCAGCTGGAAGGTGGGACCCTTGGGCTGTGTGGGTTTGGACACAACTGTTTGCAAATTGGTTTTACATGAAGGATGCTTCTACTCATAAATTATTACTTATTGTTAAAAAATAAAAAAAATTAAAAAGTAATAGAAGAAAAAAAAGAAATGGATCATAGGAAATCATTAAACATCTACAACTCAAACCTCTGTGAAGAGTATGAATGAATGACATGAGAGTGGACCTCCAGAAACTAGGAAACCTCTTCAGTTATCTATCTGTAGAATCAGCACAAATGTAGATATATAAAAGCCATCCAAAAAAGGAAAAAATACATGATTCACTTGAACATTTGCTTATCCATCTATAAAATCAATTTTTTCTACAAATTTCTAAATTTCAGCAAAACGATTGAAAAAAACTATTAAAAGTGGTCAGAACAAGGCTGAAGAGATGAATCAGTATTAAAAGCACTGGCATCTCTTGCAGATGACCAGGTTCAGTTCCCAGCTCCTACGTGGCAGCTAACAACCATCCAGAACTCCATTTCCAGGGGATCTGATGTCTCTTCTGGTCTCTGCAGGCATGGTGTGACATAAGTGCACTTATTCATTCAGGCAAAATACTCATACACATATAATAAAAATAAGTCCAAAAATATTCAAGTGGTCAGAGAAACTTCTTTTTTGAAGTAGCCACCAGTCAATAGAGAGATGAATAACTAACTGGTCAGAGTGCTGACATTAAGAGACTAGGTGTTCATCCCTGAGTAGGACATCTACATCAACTCCATAAAGGCTCAGAGAGCATCATAGGAGAGCAGGCAGAAAGAATGTATGAGCTAGAGAATGCAAGGTAGTGCATTCTAGATGTGACATACCTGTCAAACCTATAAACTCATAGCAGCTGTGGCTGCCTGCACAAGACCTGCAGAGGCTCAAGTCAGCCAAAATTCTGGCATAGATGAGGCAGATGAGCTCTAGACCACACTCCTTACTAACAAGCTATTGGCAGTTGACAGCTCTGGGGAAGGAGACTTGCTCTTCTTGCGGATGTGGTCACTGGTAGGTTACCCATGCTCCAGTGAACTGCACCACACCCATGCACATATGGAGAGCGCTAACTGGACTTGGTGGGTTTAGAAGATGTAGGAGGAAGATATGTTGTGGGGTACATGGGGAGAGTTAGAGGGATAATATTCCATTGCATGTATGTATGAAATTTTCAAGAATAAAGAAAAATTTTAAAAATAAATTCATGAACTGCTAAAACTAGAACTAATGGGAAATGAGTAGGCCGAGTTTACTCTTAGCAATTCCTGTCCATTCATTATTCTATAAATACACCAAGATACAGAACATTAGCTCTATAAAAATTATATTAAAATATACTTAAACAATGTTCATTAAGAACACAGTTAGTCAGGATTATTGTAGTGTCTTAAAGACTAAAAACCAATGATGAAATCCAGGCATGGTGGCACATGCCTTTAATCTTAGTACTTGGGAGGCAGAGGCTGGCAGATCTCTTTGAGGTCAAGGCCAGCCTGGTCTACAGAATGATTTCAAGGCCAGCCTGGTCTACAGAGAGAGTTCAAGGCCAGCTGGGGTTATAGGGAGATCCTCTCTCAAAAAGACCAAAAAAAAAAATGATAAATGAAGATTGATGCTTGGATAATGTGCTTTTATGGGCTACTACAAATCCAATAATTTGGGGTATTTGTTGAGGTGAGGAAGTGTTGAAAATATTGCTAAGACACTCTATTTGGGAGTCTTGGAGGAATCCAGGATGGCTACTCTGATCTTTGTTGATAAGGATAACAGGGAACCAGGCAGCGGTGTGGTTCCTAAGGATGGGCTGAAGCTGGGGTCCAATGTCAAAACCTTAGATGGGAAATCCCAGGTTTCAACACCATGAGTTGGCGAAGTATTCGATGCTTTACCTGCCTTACCTAAAACTAGCAGAAAGGTTTTGGGAACTGTCAACAGAGCTACAGAAAAGCCACTGAAGACCAGTAGACCCTTCAAGCAAAACCAACCAGCCTTCACGTGAAAAAGATCACCGAGAAGACAGTTAAAGCTAAAAGCTCTGGACCTGCTTCTGACGATGCCTATCCAGAAATAGAAAAGTTCTTTCCTTTCAGTCCTCTAGATTTTGAGAGTTTTGACTTGCCTGAGGAGCACCAGATTGCACACCTCCCCTTGAGTGGAGTGCCGCTCATGATCTTGGAGGAGGAGAGAGGACTGGAGAAGCTGCTGCATCTGGACCCGCCTTCCCCTGTGAAGACCTGCTTTCCACCATGGGACTCTGATCCACTGCAGTCTCCTTCCAGCATTCTCTCCACCCTGGTTGTCCAACTGCTGCCCCGTTTGTTATGACACAGATATTTAAACTGATTCCTTTACAGTTTGTGTATTGTATTAATAAAGCAATTTGTGTGTCTGTAATAGACTCTTAAAAAAAAGACACCCTATTCTAACTTGTTGGGGGGAGTTAAGAACTCAGAAGAAAAATAATAAAGTCTGTGGTTCTGGTATTTGGTCATTCATTTTCATTATAGAATGATGTACATTGAAGGTTTAAGACAATCATACCTAGTCTGTGACAGAGATCAAGGAATAATATTATTGCTAAACTGTTCTACAAGACTTCTTAGGTAGGTGATTCTCAGTTCTTCCATTAGTTTTTAGTAGGTTCTTCTCAGTCTAGTTTTCCCTGTATGGAGAATTGAGAACAACTCTCTGATTTATCTTCTGAAATTTGCCAAAGATGGATCACTGCCTGCAGTAAATATGTCACCACACCTCTTAGGGGAAGAACAGGAACAGGTAAAGGATAGGCAGTAACAGATAGTACATTCATAAAGAAACTCGTGAGAACTCCGGCAGAACCTGCTGACTCATACATGCCAGACTCTGCCTCTCATCTAGACTGGAACATGAGTCTTAACAAAGAGTAACAAGGGGCTGGTAAGGGAGACTTTAGAAAAACTATGCCAAATGAATCTATGTGTAGAAGTGTTTGACAGAGTCTACACAAATAGAATAGGAAGATAAATTTACAGTGTTTGTGGGAACATATTAAAGTTATGGGGCTGGAGAGATGGCCTAGCAGTTAAGAGCGCCGACTGCTCTTGCAGAGGACCCAGGTTCGGTCCCCAGCACCCACATGGCGGCTGAGAACCATCTGTAACTCCAATTCCAGGAGAACTCCAGTTCCAGGGGAATCCAACGCCCTCTTCTGACCTCCACGGCATTGCACGACACGGGTGCACAAACCTACACACAGACAATACATTCATACACATAAATAAATAAAATAAAATAAAGTTACATAGATCCACAGACATCATAGAATCTTGTGACTTAATTCCATCTTAGAATTAAGAACTCACCCTACATCATGAGTTTTATAAGGGAATTGTGTCCTTACAAAGTCAAAGGACATAAAAGCACAATTGGCATCTAGAACACCTTCAGCCCATCCCATCCTCCTGTCAGGAGCACTCCCTAGGATGGAGATCAGGTCTCCATATTGGCTACATTATCTTGGCCTCTGCCTACTCATACCTGACCTTGGCATTCATCTTAATTCCAACAAACATGCTTTTCTCCAGAATATGAGATGAAATAAACCAAAGCACAAAAGGACAGTAAATTGTGTGTTAAATGTAGTAGAAGGGGAAATGGGGATACTTAAACTGGGCAGGAAAGAGGGAAGTTAGGCAGGGAGAGAAGTGAGATAAATAAAGCTTAGGTGATGTGAAAAACCAGCGGTAAATGTATTATCTCAAAGACCTATTGAAAAATACACATACAATATCTGAACAGGAGTATATGTATATAGCTAGAGGCTATGCAACAATATAGTTCCAGACAGAGAAACCCCCTGTATTAGTCACTTTTCTGTTGCTGTGATAAAAACCACCATGAGCAAGGGAAGTTATAAAAGAAAGAATTTATTTGAGCTTATGATTGATGGTTCCAGGGAATCAGAGTCCATTGTGGCAGGAAGCATGGTGGCTGGGGCTGGAGCAGCAAGCCGAGGGTCACTTCTCGCAATGAGCACAAGAAGGAGAGAGAGAGAGAGAGAGAGAGAGAGAGAGAGAGAGAGAGAGAGAGACTGGAGACTGCAAGGCGTGTTAAACTCTCTAAGCCCGCCCCCAATGACATCCTTCCTCCATCACGGCCACACCTTCTAAGACCTCCAAGAACAGTGCCACCAACTGGAGACAAAATGTCTGAATACTTAAAGCCTATGGGGGACATTCTCATTCAAACCACCACATTCCACTCCTGTTCTAGTTTGTCTTCCATTGCTGTGACAAAACATTCTGACTGACACCAACTTGGGGAGGAAAGGGTTTATTCAGCTTACATCTCCTGGGTCACAGTTCATCACTTAGGGAGCCTAAGGCAGGAACTCAGGGCAGGAACCTGGAGGCAGGAGCTGAAGCACAGGCCATGGCGGAATGCTGTTCACTGGCTTGCTTCTCTGGCTCATGCCCAGCCTGCCTTCTTATATGGTACACAACAACCTGCCCAGGGTGGCACCACTCACTGTGGGCTGGGCCCTCCCACACTGCTCCACAATTAAGACAATACTCCACAGATATGGTCACAGGCCAATCCAATGGAGCCAATTCCCCAATTGAGGCTCCCTCAACCCAGGTGTGTCAAGTTGACACTAAAACTATCCAGCACACACCCCTTTGAGTTGTTGATCAGGGTAGTCCAAGAGACTCCCCAAATCATACAGGCGATTGCCACAGCTTTTTGATTGCCTCCCAGAGCCTAAAAGTTAGAGCCTATTGCTGAAGACAGGACATACTTTAGACATAGGACTTGGAGCAATGGAGCTGGAACAGACCTGGAAGCCTCACTCCTGAAGACCAGTTTTCATAATTCTAGAGGATACTATGGCAAGGTAAGGGAGAAAAATCAACCAGTAAACCACCCCCAGCTTTAAAGCCTAATAACCACAATGCTGAGTGGCACAACAAACTATGGCCCTGCAGTAGTGGCACTTTTAGCTTGGGGGTAATCAACAGCCATTTAAATGAACTTAAAGCCCTCTCAATGGGAATGAACTCATGTGTGGCACTATAAACATAGCCAAATACACATGGATAAAGAGGTCATAGATCTTAGAGAAAAACCCAGGGCTGTCACATCACTAGACAGATGTAATCTTACTGTATACTAAATATGGGTCCTTCTATTTACAGACAAGTATACCAGTTATCACTCATCAAAGAAGCTTCTTTTTTCAGCAGATTGAGATTATTACAGAGTTCCACAACTAGTCACACACAGAGAAATACCCAACGCTATGTGACACATCTACATTAGAACTTCTACACCTTGGGTTTATGGAATATAGCAGAACAAGGGGTAGAGAAAGTACTAATGAATCTCTCAACTCTTACCAGCGAAGCTTACTTTTGCAGCAGAGGACAATGAACACAGAAGGCCACCACTAGCTAAAGTACAGAGAGTAAGAGACTTCAGAATATATGTCCCTTGATAGGATTTCTATATCAAATCTCAGTCACCCAGCACTCAAGGACCACTGAAGAAGAATTTGTATAAAGACAGTAAGATCCAGGGGTTAGGGATGACTATAACAAAACAGTTTTTCAGATGGCTGCAAACTTGCTCATATGAACTTACAGCAATGGTGACAGCATACACAAGACACATGCAAACTCAACTCAGACAAGAACTCAGCATAGAGCTGAGAAAATTAGCAAGAAAACCCAACCTAACCAAGGAACTATTGACAACTGATCACTTCTGGGTGAGGGAGAGTTGATCTTCTTTAAGAAAAATGTCTCTAGATAGGATGACTAGATTCCAGTCAATGAACTCACACCAAGGAGCATCTGGGTACACAAACTTGACTTGATAGGCCATAGCATGTATGACAAAATGCCTAAAATCCAGTTGGGGGATACAAGGAGTACAGATGGGGGAGAGAATCTAAATATTATTAAGATATTCATGAAATACACAAAAATTCAATTAAAACACACATTGAAGATAAAATTAAAAATTTTTAAAGTGTGTATTAATTACTATTCTTCTGTCTGATGAAATACATGACCAAACCAATTTACAGTAGAAGGAGTTTATTTGAGTTTATGGTTTCAGGGGACCAGAGTCCATCTTGGCAGGGAGGCATGGCAGCAGGAAGCAGAGATCACATCCTCAACCACAAACAGAAAGCAAAGACAGCAAATAAAAAGAGGGGTAAGACTATAAATTCCCAAAGCCCACCCTCAATGGCATGCTTCTTCCAGCAAGGCTGCACCTCTTCAACCTCCCCAAATAGGGCCACCAACCATGGCCCAACTGTACAAATTTGTGTGTCTACACACAGACATGGTCTGTGAATTGCTTATGCCTAGGTGACACATCTACAATGAAACCTCTACACATAAGCCCCAAGCTCCACAGAACAAGGAACCAAGAAGGCATCGACCACCTCTTTTGTTAATGAAGCTCCTCCATGCAACAGGATACCAAGAACTCAAAAGGGTCTGAATGGCCAAACCATGAAGATTAGGATTCTACCAAGTGTGAGTCCATGGACAGAATGCCTATATTCAACTTCAACCCAGGGCTCAGGGAAAATTGCAGAAGAGGGGGCAGAAAGATTTTAAGAACCAGAGAGATAATGCAAGATCAAATGGAAATGAATCCTATGAGTTCCTGGGACCCTGTTCATATGAACCTACAGCATTGGTGTCAGCATGCACAAGACACGTGCAAGCTCAGCTGGACAAAAACCCAGCACAGAACTTCAGAAATGGGAAGCCGAGCCCAACTTTGGCTGAAGAAATATTACCAGCAGATAGTGGTTGGATGATGAGACTTAGCCTTCTTTAGAAAAGAGCCTCCCGATAGGCTGACTAGAATTCAGAGGATGAGCTAGCACTGAAGAGTGAGCAGGGAGAGTAATTTGGCACAATAGACCCTAGTGAAAATGACAGGAAGTGTGAACTCAGGGTGGGGGCAAGGACTAAGAGAAGGTGCCAAGGGAGAAGAAGGTATAATGGTGATTAAGACTGACTGAAAAATTATGTATGAAACATGTAAAATTTCAATAAAAATATACTTGTATCTATGTGAGATGTTTCCCATTCAAACCACTACAATACAGAACTAATTGGTTAAATACAAAGTTTAAACATATATGTGAAATAAAGAATTCCAAAGATTAAATTCTTCAAGTGAAAAGAAAAAAACATGATGTCATTGACATTATGATATATGAATCCCACCATTTGGTTATGCAATGATGACTTCATAACCTAGTCAACATAAATAAATACAGTGATCAATGCTTTGATTATATTAAAAAAGTGCCTAGAATTAAATATGCACAAAAATATATTGTTAATAAGCAATGTGTTCTTAAGTAAAGGTCAATAGTCCTCACATTAAATATATTCAGCATTCAAATAAAACCATTTGAATAAATTATACTTTATTTATTCAAATAAAGACTGCTGACTAAATTGAGACTTCATATTTGTACCCCCCGAATTTTATAAGTTGGAATCCTTATCAACAATATAATGACATTAGAAGTGGGGTGTTTAGGCCATAATGATAGAGGATGGATTTATTGTCCTTATCAGAAGAATTTCAGAGTGCACTTTTGCTCTCTTTCTGCCATAGGAAGTCATAGCAACAGTAACAGGAAATAAGTCATCTGAAACACAGAAGAAAGAACTTACCAGAAACTTCACCTCAAATTTCCAAAACTGTAAATAATAAATTTCTGTTGTCTATAAGCAGACAGGAAGTTATTTTGCTGCAGAAGCATTAACTCAGACAATTTCTATATAATTAATATGCAGGAATGCAAAAATTGACTTAAATTGATAACTGCATAAGCAGAACTAACAAATCCTTTTTGTTTTCGTCAATGCTGTCATTAATCTGTCTTTGTAATAGAATATATCTCAGGTTCAACTGTCTCATTCAGATCTCTCTAAGGAGGATAGTTTATATAACAAGGAGGTGAGAAGATAAATTTGCCCTACTTTCTTCTATCTCTCCTAAATCCTCCACTTTCATTCTAGTTTTAAGGGGGATAAAGGCAATCTGCAACATCCACTATTGAAGAATATTATTTTATATTCATTTTACAGATGGATGAATTGAATTGCACAGGATAAACTATCTTTCCCAAAGTTGCACTGATCTAATTCCCTAGCTCATGATTTTTCAATTATACAATTATGATTTTTCTCTAATGTTGAGATGGATGTGACAGGCTGGGATGGAAAACAGATGGCAATTGTGATAGCCACAATGTTCTCCAACTAACTTATTTGGAAACAGTTACTTCATGAGTAAGATAATTGCTTTTCAATTCAAGCAAAGGCAAAGCCTGGCTCTGCCTCTTACTATTCTCTCTAAAACTGGAAAATTAACCCAACAAGTTCTAAAGCCTCTGCTTCCAATCTACAAAAAGCAATAATAGAACTTCCCCCTCCAAATATTAATAGAAGAATCAGGTAAATGCACGTAATTACAGACCCTGCTGCTACCACTGATTGTGAACTGTGTCTCACTCATTTTTTGTTAGGGGCATTTAAATAAACACTGTTACAATTCTTGGTGAATTCTCCATATCCAGAAAACATGACGTTTCTAAGCATAATTAAAGATTAGATAGAAACTTTCTGATGTATTTGAGGTGAGAGAAATCATCTTACATTTCCCCAGAGGTTTTCTTAAAATAAAGATAATTATCTTCAAATAAACTTGAGGTCCAGCCGTCTACAGGTGTAATGACAATCCAAACTCCAACATGGTTTAATTCTTAGGAATAGTAGTCAGATAAATTAAATATCAAATACCAATGCTCAGTAAAAGATTAAATTACAGTCTTCAAGTTCCTTGCCAACTTTGTATCAACTAGTCTTTAGATATATATCACTACACATTTTCAGTTTGTTATTTTCTTCAAGTTTTCAAAATCTAGAATGCATTCTAGTGTGCTTTATTCCTATGATCCCTTCATGTATCCAACATGCGACAACATACTAAGTGTGATGGGTTTATAGTCTCTCTGGAGAGTTTTCTCATGTTTAGAACATTTATAGATAAATGTAACATCTCAAAGATTCAAACTCTCTAATCCAAGTTGAAAATCTCCTGGTTTGATCTCTTGTGTAATTTATGAACTTAATATATGTGTTGGATAGATTTAGTTGTTAATCTGACACAACTCGTTGAGGGAGCCTCAGCTGGGCAATTTCCCCCATTGTACTGGATTGTGGCCATGTCTGTAGGACATTTTTTTGTTTGGGATGTTTAATATGGGAGAATGAAGGCCATTGTGGGCAGTGCCACACCTGAGCAGATGGTCCAGTTTTGCATAAGAAAGTAGATTGAGGGGCTGGAGAGATGGCCTAGTGGTTAAGAGTGCCAACTGCTCTTGCAGAGGACCCGGGTTCAATCCCCAACACCCACATGATGGCTGAGAACCATCTGTAACTCCAATTCCAGGAGAACTCCAGTTCCAGGGGAATCCGACACCCTCTTCTGACCTCCACGGCATTGCACGACATGGGTCCACAAACCTACATGCAGACAGTACATTCATACACATAAAATAAATAAATGAATAAATAAATAAATAAATAAATAAATAAATAAATTAGACTGAGCAAGGATGGAGGAGCAAGCTGCTTAGAAGCATTCCTCTATGGCCTGTGCTTCAGCTCCTGCCTACAGATTCCTGCCTTGAGCTCCCTCAGTGATGACTGTGACCCAGGAGATGTAAGCCAAATAAATTCTTTCCTCCCCAAGTTGGTATTGGTCAGAGTATTTTGTCACAGCAATTGAAAGCAAACTAGAACAATATATCTTTTTTATGTATTACCAAAATATCAGAATATTTTGTAATTATAGCATGTAACAGCACTATTCCTCCAAAAGCTTTGCAAGGAGTTTCAATAACCTGAAGGAAGCCATGAATTACTTGTGTCTACTGATTTATTAGTAGTTCTGGATTAGACGATTAGACAGAAGGTGATTAGATGCCTTCAGGTATAAACTCAATGGTTATATGCTAAGCAGATCAATGTAAACCTAAAGTCAATTAAATGAAGGCACAGATTTGCAAAAGCATCAATAGAAAGCCTTCCCCTATGATTTCTAAACAATGGGACTATGCAAAGATTTATAGTAAGATCACATCATTGCTTTAAATTGGCTTTTTAAAACTTTTTTCATAAAATTAAATCAACGAAATTTTTTTGTCTAACACAAACATGTCACTGTTTTTTATCTGCTGTTTTTTATTTTATTTGTTTGATTGAGATATTGTATTTTAAAGATGTTAATATGAAGCCTAGTTGAATATTAAAAGTTATACAATGCTTCTAGACTAGTGGTAATTTCCTGCTTTCTTCTAACATAGAAAGGACTATTCTCCATATTTAGTTATAAGGCTTTTTTTCTGGAAAAAGCTCATATTTTCAACTCTGGACAAATTATGTCAGATTGAACACTGAGATCATTTTACTTCACTGCAACATGGTTAACTAGGTTTTTGATAATCAATAGGTTTGGACTATTCAATATTTTATCCTACCATAAATCAGAATGATATCTTCTTTAATAACAGGTTGCTAATCTCTGTATCTTTATTTCCTCATACATTAACAATATCTACCTTACAATGTCATCCTTGCTGTTTTGTTTTGTTTTTACTGTATGTCCTCTTAATCCCTTGTATCATAGTAAAAAAGTCAAATAGTGGCACAGTTCTATATTTCACATTTTACAAATGAGAAAGCTGAAATCTAAGTATTTTGGGTTACCTGAGTCCTTTCAGCCAAAAAAAAAAAAAGGTTTATATTCTTTATGATTCTATTACTTGACTCAAACTTTAGGCTGTGCTTATTTTTCTAAATTGGCAACAATAATTCTTTTAAAATTATAGTAATCACCTTGGTTAGATGTTTTATAAATAAAGAAAACAAATTGTAGCTTGTTCCATTATTGACTTTAGTCACATTGCTGAAGGAGACTTGTGACAAAGCAAAAACAATGTTACTGAGCCTAACATTAGACACTTTTTCTCAACAATGCCCAATCCTTCTCACTGGATGGAAAATTGACGAAAGAGCCCCCTGACTGATTTGTAGAAATCAACAACAATGCTTGGATTATAGACAAATTTTAATAAAGAGAGTCAACACTCCATATTCAGAAGTTCTGCACCCATGGATTCAACCAGTTGACTGGTTGAATCTCTTTATTAAAATTTGTCTATAATCCAAGCATTGTTGTTGATTTCTACAAATCAGTCAGGGGGCTCTTTTGTCAATTTTCCATCCAGTAAGAAGGACTAGGCATTTAAATACCAAAAAAAAGAAAGAAAAAAAAATTATTCATAAACAGCATTGTATTGAACTTAACATGAGCATAACTTTCCTATCTTTATCTTCTATATAATACAGCATTTACTTTGTACTAGGTATTCCAAGTAATTTAGTCATTTTTAAAACATACTGAAGGATATGTTTAAGCTATATACAAATGACATGAAATTATATGCTAGATACTTGAGCCTATGCAAATTTTGGTATCTGCTGCAGGGAGGTCTAGATACACAGGATTGCTATGATGTAAAATGAAGGTGTGGATTTTTAAATTTTTTATCCTTTTATATTCCATGGCTTTTCTTATCTACGTAAAAGTGAAATATGTTTTCCATAGCTATTCACTTATCATATGTCACCTTATGTGTGTAATAAGTTAGAATTAGAGAATATGCTTACTGAATAACTTGAAGCCATTATGCTAAGTGAAGTAACACAGTCCCAGAAAAACAAATGGCAACTGGTTTCCCTCATTTGTGGATGCCAACACCAAATCCCCAGTTGAAAGGCAAGATGAACAACATTATTTTTATACTTCTGTTTATCTGAAAGCAACTATGTTGTTATAATGTAAATCTCTTAGCGGGCTCTAGAATTGACCCACCACTTATTTTCAGACTCTGAAATTACTGTATATGGGTGGAAAGTATGTATTCATATTTCAGAGTAATATAAAATTAAAGGAGGAAAATGTGAATTCCTAACACAAAAAAAGACTTCTATGAAGCCAGCATCACTCTAATACCAAAACCAGGTAAAGATAAAACCAAAAAAGAAAGCTTTAAACCCATGTCATTAACGAACATAGATACAAAAATTCTCAAAAAAAATTTGCAAATCACATACAGACCTACATCAAAAATATCATCCATCATGACCAAGTTGGATTCATACCAGAGATGCAGGGATGGATCAACATACATAAATCAATAAATATCATAAAACACATAAATGAACTAAAAGACAAAAACCACACTATCATCTCAATTGTTGCAGAGAAAGCTTTTGAAAAGATCCACCATCCCTTCATGTTTAAAGTCCTAGAGGGAATCAGACTGAAAGGAGCATTCCTCAACATGATCAAAGCCATATATAGCAAACCCACTGCCAACATCATCCTAAATGGAGAAAAATTGGAACCATTTCCCTTAAAGGCAGGAACCAGGCAAGGCTGCCCCTTATGGCCACTCCTCTTCAACATAGTGTTTGAAACATTTTCTAGGGTAATAAGACAAGAGAAGGAAATTAAAGGAGTACTAATCTGAAAAGAAGAAGTAAAGCTACTGCTTTTGCAGATGATATGAGAATTTACCTAAAGAATGCTAAAAACTCCACCAGAAAACTTCTAGAAATGATTAAGAGTTTTAGTAAAGTGTCAGGCTACAAAATTAACCTAGAAAAATCACTAGCCTTTCTTTAACCAACAATAAACAAGTGGAGAAGGAATATAAGAAGACCTTCCTACTCACAATAGCCCCAAAAATAATAAAATACCTGGGAACAAACCTAACTAAATATACCAAAGACCTCTACAGCAAAAATTTTAAACCCCTGAAGAAGGAGATTGAAAATGACATCAAAAGATGGAAAGACCTCCCATGCTCATGGATTGGGAAAATTAATATAGTAAAAATGTCCATTTTGCCCAAATTGATATACAGATTCAATGCAATCTTAATCAAAATCCCCATGAGGTTCTTCACAGACTTGGAAAAAAAATCATTAAATTCATATGGAAAAACAAAAGACCCCGAATAGCTAAAGCAACCCTGAGTGAAAAATGCAATCGAGGGGGGATTGCCCTACCAGACTTCAAACTATATTACAGGGCCATTATCATAAAGACAGCCTGGTACTGGCACAAAAACAGAGCAGTTGACCAATGGAACAAAATTGAAGATCCAAATTTGAGCTCATGCAATTTCAGCCACCTCATATTTGACAAAGGGGCAAAAAAATGCTCAATGGAGGAAGGATAGCATCTTCAACAAATGGTGTTGGAAAAATTGGATCATCAGTAGAAGAACAAAATTAAACCCCTACCTCTCACCCTATACAAAAATAAACTCCAAGTGGATCAAAGATCTCAACATGAAACCTGAAATCCTGAAGGTGATAGAAGAAAAGGTTGGCAACAACCTACAAGACATAGGCATTGGAAAAGACTTTCTAAATTAGACAGCAGCTGCACAGGAAGTAAGGTCAACAGTTGACAAATGAGACCTTAATCAAACTTAAAAGCTTCTGTACAGCTAAAGAATCAAGGAGGTGAAAAGAAAACCCACACAGTGGGAAGAAATCTTCACCAGTGATACATCTGACAGAGCATTAATGTCAAGAATATATAAACTACTCAAAAAACAAAGAAGTAAGAAAACAAATGACCTACTCAAAAGATGGAGTAAAGAGTCTTCACCAGTGAGGAATAAAAGATAGCTGAGAAACATCTTAAAAAGTGTTCAACATCATTAATAATTAAGGAAATGCAAATTAAAAACACTCTCAGATACTCACTCTGATATGACTGGCCAAGAAAACAGAAGACACCAAATACTGGAGAGGTTGTGGGGAAAGGGGAACACTCATCCACTGCTGGTGGGAATGCAACCTTGTACAAGCATTATGGAAAGCAGTGTGGAGAACCCTTAAAAGACTCAAAATAAGTCTTCCACCTGGCCCAGTCATACCACTCCTGGGTATATATCCAAAAGACTCATACTATTGCAAAGATATATGCACATCCATGTTTATTCCAGCTCTTCACAATAGTGAAGAGCTGGAACCAACCCAAATGTCCCTCAACAGATGAGTGGATGACAACAATGTGGTTCATCTACACAATGGAACACTATTCAGTGGCAAAGAAAGATGACATCATGAACTTTGCAGGTAAATGGATGGAGCTAGAAGCCATTATGCTGAGTGAAGTAACACAGTCCCAGGAAAACAAAGGGTGAATGGTTTCCCTCATTTGTGAATGCTAACACCAAATCCCCAGTTGAAAGGCAAGCTGAACATTATAGTTATATTTCTGTTTACCTGAAAGCAATTATGTTGTTATAATGTAAATCTCTCAAGGGACTCTAGAATTGACCCAACACTTATTTTCAGACTCTGCAATTACTGTATATGGGTAGAAAGTATGTGTCCATATTTTAGAGTAATATAAAATTAATGGAGGAAAATGTGAATTCCTAAACATAAAATAAATGACTGAGAGAAAGATGCAGGACATTTATGGCAGAATGCATGATCTGGGGTGGGGTGGGGGGAGGGAAAGGGGAATATGTCTAAATTGAATTGAAAAATGATGTCTGGAAATACACAAAACTTCAATAAAAGCATTATATTTTTAAAAAGAAGATAAATATTTCCTCTTCAGAAGGCTTTGAGACCTACTAACCTTTGCAAGAAATGCATGCAAATGTCTACCATAGTGAGGGTCACCACTCATTGGGTCCATTCCAGTCAGGCTCAGCCAACAACTTAATATTATGTCCCATTATTGCCTCTCAAGGAGAGTTATTTGCTATTTGATCTATCAAATTCCTTGTACACTAAAGGGAAAATCCTTAAGATATTATGGGCACGTTGATCTAACTTGCTATAATAAGCTAATAAGAAATTTTAGAGATGAGTTAACCTTGCTATTTATGTGCTTCTTTTGTGTGTGTGGTACTGGAGCTTAAACCTAGGTCTATGTATGACAGGTAAGCACTCATGTCCCACTGTGCTTTATCCCTAGTCCTCTTTTTACTTTTTATTTCTAGTCAATCTTACTAAGTTGTCCAAGTTCATGCTGAACTCACTAAAATCCCAGCCTGGTATTGAACTTGAGATCCTCTTGGCTTAGTATTCAAAGTAACTGGGATTACAGGTATAGGGTACCAGGCCCAGCAGAGGTTCGTCGTCTTCATTTCCAGAATTGAATTATGGATTCTTTCCACATTCTGCTGGTTATAATAGTTTAAAGATCTTTCTCTGAATATAACTTCCAGGATGTGTAAGTTCATTTACAAGTTGGTAATCTTGTAAATGGGTACCAAAGTGGTGGCCTTTGACCATAAGTCTTTCCAGAGACAGTGGTCTTCCAACTTCATGCCATATCCTTTGCATATTGAACATGTGAGTTTTCCAACTTGATGTGGTTTCTGCTGATTGGGTCTTTAGAAACAATGGCATACTTTTTAAGATGTTTCTCAGCCATCTTTACTTCCTCACTGATCAGGTCCCTGTTTAGCTCTTTAGCCATCTTTTGAGTGAGTCATTTTTTCCCACCTCTTTGGCTTTTTTGTTTTGTAGTCTATATACTCTGGATGCTAATGCTCTGTCAGATGTATCATTGGTGAAGGTTTCCTCCCATTCTGTGGGCTTTCTCTTCACTTTGTTGATTGGTTCTTTTGCTGTACAGAAGCTTTTGAGTTTGATAAGTTCCCAATTGTCAACAGTTGACTTTATTTCCCACACAACTGCTGCTTGATTTAGAAAGTCTTTTCCTAACCCTATGTCTCTCAGTTGCTGCCAACTTTTCCTTCTATCATCTTCAGGGTTTCAGGTTTCATGTTGAGGTCTTTGATCCACTTGCAGTAGATTTATGTACAAAGTGAGAGGTAGGGATTTAATTTTGTTCTTCTATATATGGTGATCCAGTTTTGTCAATACCATTTGCTGAAGATGCTATGTTTACCCCATTAAGCATTTTTTTGGCACCTTTGTCAAATATGAGATGGCTGAAGGTGTATGAGCTCAAGTTTGGATCTTCAATTTTGTTCCATTGGTCAATGGGTCTGTTTCTGTGCCAGTATCAGGCTGTCTTTCTGACTATGGCCCTGTAATATAGCTTGAAGTCTGGTAAAGTAAGCCCCCTCCCCATATTGCACTTTTCCCTCAGGGTTGCTTTAGCTATTCAGGGTCTTTTGTTTTTCCATATGAATTTAAGGATGTTTTTTTCCAAGTCTGTGAGGAAGCTCATGGGAATTTTGATTGAGATTGCATTGAATCTGTATATGAATTTGGGTAGAATGGACATTTTTACTGTACAGATTTTTTTCCAATCCATGAGCATGGGAGGTCTTTCCATCCTTTGATGTCATTTTCAATCTCTTTCTTCAGGGTTTTAAAATTTTGGTTGTAGAGTTCTTTGGTATCTTTGGTTAGGTTTGTTCCCAAGTATTTTTTGAGGGTATTGAGAGTGGGAAGGTCTCCTTATATTCCTTCTCCAGTTGCTTAATATTAGTGTAAAGAAGACTACTGATTTTTCTAGGTTAATTTTGAGTCCCACCAATTTACTGAAACTTTTAATTGTTTCTAGTTTTCTGGTTGAGTTTTTAGCATCCCTTAGGTAAACTATCATGTAATCTGCAAAAAGGAATAGTTTTACTTCCTCTTTTCCAATTAGTACTCCTTTAATTTCCCTTTCTTACCTTATTTCCCTAATAAGCATTCCAAGCACTATATTGAAGAGGGGTGGCAATAGAGCGCAGCCTTGTCAGGTTCCCACCTTTAAGGGGAATGCTTCTAATTTTCTGCATTTAACATGGTGTTAGTAGTGGGTTTCTTGTATATGGCTTTGATTACATTGAGGAATGCTTCCTCCAGTCCAGTTTCTAGAATTTTAAACATGAAAGGATGCTGGATTTTGTCAAAGGATTTTTCTGCATCAATTGAGATAATTGTGTGATTTTTGTCTTTCAGTGCACTTATGTGTTTTATATTTATTGATTTATGTATGTTGATCCATCCCTGCATCTCTGGTATGAATCCAACTTGATCATTTTTGATGTGGGTCTGTATGCAATTTTCGAGTGTTTTGTTGAGAATTTTTGCATCTGTGTTCATTAATGAGATGGTCTACAATTTTCTTTTTTCATTGTGTCTTTGCCTGGTTTTGGTATTAGAGTGATTCTGGCTTCATAGAAGGAATTTTGGAGATTTCCCTCTGTATATTTCTAACATGGTTAATAATTAAGGAAAATCAAATTAAAACCACTCTAAGATATCATCTCAGTCCTTATTGACTAAAATCAAAAAAAGAGCACTGTCTGCTCTTGCAGAGGACCCCGGTTCAATTCCCAGCACCCACATGGCAGCTAAGAACCATCTTTAACTCCAGCTCTTGGGGAATCCTATGCCCTCTTCTGACCTCTGTGGCATTGCAGGACACAAGTGCACCAACCTACATGCAGACAGCACATTCATACACATAAAAAAAAATAAAATAATAAAATAAAACATGCCAGGCATTGTGGCGCACCTCTTTAATCCTAGCACTCGGGAAGCAGAGGCAGACAGATTTTTGTGAGTTCAAGGCCAGCCTGCTCTATAGAGTGACTTTCGGGACAGTTGGGTCTACAGGGAGACCCTGTCTTAAAAAAGACAAAAAAATTATTTTAATTAAAAAAAAGATACCAAATGCTGGAGAGGTTGTGGGGAAAGCAGAACACTCATCTACTGCTGATGGGAATGTAAATTCATACAACCACTATGGAAGGCGGTGGGGAGAAACCTTAAAAGACTCAAAATGAACCTACCACCTGACCCAGTCATACCACTCCTGGGTATATACCCACAAGACTCATCCTACCACACAGATCTGTGTTTATTGCAGCTCTTTTCACAATAGCAAAGAGTTGGAACCAACCCAAATGCCCCTCAACTGATGGTCACAAAAATGTGGTACATCTTCACAATGGAGTTCTATGTAGTGGTAAAGAAAGACGACACCATGAAATTCTCAGGTAAATGGATGAAACTCAAAGCCATTATCCTAAGTGAAGGAACACAGTCCCGGGGGGCAGGGGGAGAGAAGGCAAATGGTTTCCCTAATTTGTGGATGCTAATGCCAAATCCTCAGTTGAAATACAAGCTGAGTAAACAATGTTATTGTTATACTTCTTTTTATTGAAAGCAACTGTGCTGTTATAATGCCAGTCGCTTAAGGGGCCCTAGAATTGACCTACCACTTATTTTCAGACATGTAACTACCAGATATGGGTGGAAGATATGTACTCATATTTTAGAGCAATATAAAATTAGGGGGGGGAATGTGAATGCCAAAAGGACTGGGTCATATTTTGGAATTAAGATACAGTTTATTCTCGGAGGTCATAATTAATTTGATACATATGTGATGTTTATATAGGCATGTTTTTGAGCAACACTAAGGGGAGGGAACAACAACAACATAAGGACTGAGTCGAAGAACTAACTGATACAGTTAAATTCTGCTCAAAACAACAAGCCTCTGCAGAAAAAAATTCTTTGGAAAGACTGAGAGAAAGATGCAAGATATGTATGGCAGAGTGCATGAACTGGGGTGGGGTGGAGGGCAGGGAGAGGGGAATGTATCTGAATTGGACTGAAAGTTGTATGAAATATACAAAATATCAATAAAAATATTTTTAGAAGAATCAATGGCATAAACATTTTCTCAACAGTTATGCTCTCATACCAAGATTTCAGTGTTTTCAACAACCTCTGGATCCTATAGACCAAGAGCCCAAGCTCAACATTAAGTTTCAATATTCAGAGCAGATAACAGAGGCACCAGAGCAAAGTGAATTACAGTCATGGAAGGTTCAATCTGTTCTACCTCAGTTTTCTTTCTTTAATTTCACTCAATTTTTTAACATGTTGAAATGAGGTCTCATATTCTGCAGTCTGGTCTCAAATTTC
The DNA here is from genome assembly GCA_009823505.1 of Rhizomys pruinosus. Classification (NCBI taxonomy): domain Eukaryota; kingdom Metazoa; phylum Chordata; class Mammalia; order Rodentia; family Spalacidae; genus Rhizomys; species Rhizomys pruinosus. Next base: position 1,799,238 of record VZQC01013637.1, on the reverse strand, counting down.
CAGAAGGGTGATTCTCTTGTTTCAGACTCCTGAGTATTGGGACTGCAAGTATCTAGCACCACACTTGGTTACCTATCTTATTTTAGTAAGTTCATTCTGAGAATAAAAACTGACTGATTCTGTTACAACATCCCATACTTTCTAGATGCTGTAGATTGTAAGAACCCTGAAAAAATCTTAGTAATGAAAGGACTTTCATTCATTAAACACTGGTATATTATTGGCACAAAATGCTATAACTACATCCAATGTTAAAGTCTTTGAAGAGTCCAGAATGAATGTCTTATTTTGTTCTACTCTGTAAAGTAAGCTTGGAATATCAATGTTAGCATTTTGAAAATATATGAAAATTAACAACATATCTCTTTCATCATATTTGACCTAGGAACTAAAGCCATTGAGGCTTAATCCAACCCAAGGATGTTCCAGAAATCTAGAATTCTATAAAGGCTTGTAGATTCTGCAAAAGGTATAACTCAAAGATTTCAAGGATTTGTTCATTTTGTTTATGTATATTGTTTAATGAACTCTTAACTCCTCTGGTGTAAAGTGTCAAATGTAGGGGTTGGAAAGATAGCTTGGCAGGTAAGAGCACTAGCTGTTCTTGCAAGGGACCCAGGTTTGGTTCCCAACACCCACATAGTGGCTAACAACCATCCATAACTCCAGTTCCAGAAGTTCTAACACCCTCTTCTGACCTCCATGACCATTCCAAATCATGGATGCACTTACATACATGCAGGCAATACACTCATACACATAAAAATAATAAAATATTTAAAAATAATAAAATAAAATGCCAAGCTTTCTATTTAGTCCCACATGATGTTTAGCTAATTATCAGTCTATAGACATATACAGAAAAGAACTGAGTCATCTTAGCCAGAATGGAGCATGATTTCCAATACCACTGCCAGAGATGGCAGAAATTTTTCCCATGAAAATTACAGTAAAATAATCATTTTCATCTTTAATGGGCCAGAAGATTTTTTAAAATAGCTGAAGCCAGGGCTGGAGAGGTGACCTAGCAGTTAAGAACGCCGTCCGCTCTTGCAGAGGACCCGGGTTTGATCCTCAGCACCCACATGAAGGCTGAGAACCGTCTGTAACTCCAATTCCAGGAGAACTCCAGTTCCAGGGGAATGTGACACCCTCTTCTGACCTCCGTGGCATTGCACGACAAGGGTGCACAAACCTACAAGCAGACAGTACATTCATACACATACAAAAATAAACAAATAAAATTTAAAATAGCTGAAACCTAGAAAACTCCATAAAATTCAGCTCTTATAGACAGAGAAATTTACCCCACAAAGTAAACTACTTTCTCAAAAAAAGATTTAAACATCTGATTGATTCTCATATTAATTAAAACTACATATTCATTTTAAAATGTTCGATGAATACTCATCAAAATCAGACACTGAGAATAGAAAATAATGATTGACTTTCTGGCCAATGTAGTAAAATGGTGTGATGATCTGTCACTGTACACTAAATAGAAAGTAGCTTCAAATGATGTAGCATTAGGAGGAAGTCACCAATGCAGTTGGTATCATTCACTTTTTCAAGAATTGTCATTTAAAATGGTATGTTTCTATATAAATTAATAAATATTGTAAAACACATAAATGGACTGAAAGACAAAAGCCACACGATCATCTCAATTGAAGCAGAAAGAGCCTTTGACAAGATCCACTATCCCTTCATGTTTAAAGTCTTAGAGAGAATAAGACTGAAAAGAATGTTCCTCAACATTATCAAAGCCATATATAGCAAACCCACTGCCAACATCATCCTAAATGGAGAAGAATTGGAACCATTTCCCTTAAAGGCAGGAACCAGGCAAGGCTACCCCCTATCACCACACCTCTTCAACATAGTGCTCAAAACACTTGCTAGGGCAATAAAACAAGAGAAGGAAATTAAGGGAGTATAATCTGAAAAGAAGTAAAGCTACTGCTTTTTGCAATGATATAATAGTTTACCTAAGGGATGCTAAAAACTCCACCAGAAAACTTCTAGAAATGATTAAGAATTTTAGTAAAGTTTCAGGCTACAAAATTAACCTAGAAAAATCAGTAGCCTTTCTTTACACCAACAATAAACTAGTGGAGAAGGAATATAAGAAGACCTTCCTACTCACAATAGCCTCAAAAATAATAAGATACCTGGGAACAAACCTAACCAAAGATACCAAAGATCTCTACAACAAAAATTTTTAAACCCCTGAAGAAGGAGATTGAAAATGACACCAAAAGATGGAAAGACATCCCATACTCATGGATTGGGAAAATTAATATAGTAAAAATGTCCATTTTACCCAAATTGATATACAGATTCAATGCAATCTCAATCAAAATCCCCATGAGGTTTTTCACAGACTTGGAAAAAAAGTCATTAAATTCATATGAAAAAACAAAAGACCTGGAATGGCTAAAGCAACCCTGAGTGAAAAATGCAATAGAGGGGCAATTGCCCTACCAGACTTCAAACTATATTATAGGACCATAGTCATAAAGACAGCCTGGTACTGGCACAAAAACAGACCAGTTGACCAATGGAACAAAATTGAAGGTCCAAATTTGAGCTCATACAATTTCAGCCACCTCATATTTGACAAAGGGGCAAAAAACCCTCAGTGGAGGAAGGATAGCATCTTCAGCAAATGGTGCTGGCAAAATTGGATCATCTGTAGAAGAACAAAATTAAACCCCTGCCTCTCACCCTGTACAAAAATAAACTTCATGTGGATCAAAGATCTCAATGTGAAGCCTGAAACCCTAAAGGTGATAGAAGAAAAAATTGGCAGCAACCTACAACACATAGGCATAGGAAAAGACTTTCTAAATCAGACAGCAGCTGCACAGGAAGTAAGGTCAACAGTTGACAAATGGGACCTCATCAAACTCAAAAGCTTCTGTACAGCAAAGGAAACAATCAAGGAGGTGAAGAGAAAACCCACAGAGAGGGAGGAAACCATTACCAGTGATACATCTGACAGAGCATTAACATCAAGAATATATATGCTGCTCAAAAAACAAAGAAGAAGACAAATGACCTACTCAAAAGATGGAGTAAAGAGCTGAACAGAGTCTTCACCAGTGAGGACTTAAAGATGGCTGAGAAACATCTTAAAAAGTGTTCAACATCATTAATAATTAAGGAAATGCAAATTAAAAACACTCTCAGATACTCACTCTGATATGACTGGCTAAGATCCAGAAAACAGAAGACACCAAATGCTGGAGAGGTTGTGGGGAAAGGGGAACACTCATCCACTGCTGGTGGGAATGTAACCTTGTACAACCACTATGGAAAGCAGTGTGGAGGACACTTAAAAGACTCAAAATTAGCCTACCACTTGACCCAGTCATACCATTCCTGGGTGTATACCCCAAAGACTCATCCTACCGCAAAGATACATGCACATCCATGTTTATTGCAGGTTTCTTCACAATAGCGAAGAGCTGAAACCAACCCAAATGCCCCTCAACAGATGAGTGATGACAAAATTGTGGTACATCTACACAATGGAGTACTATTCAGCAGTAAAGAAAGATGGCATTATGAACTTTGCAGGTAAATGGATGGAGGTTGAAGCCATTATGCTAAGTGAAGTAACACAGTCCCAGAAAGACAAATGGAGAATGGTTTCCCTCATTTGTGGATGCTAACACCAAATCCCTCAGATGAAAGGCAAGCTGAATGACATTATTGTTATATTTCTGTTTATCTGAAAGCAACTATGTTGTTATAATGTGAATGTCTCAACGGGCTCTAGAATCCACACACCAATTATTTTCAGACTCTGTAATTACTGTATATGGGTGAGGAGTATGTATGCATATTTTAGAGTAATATAAAATTAATGGAGGAAAACGTGAATTCCTAAACAGAAAAAAAAAGACTGAGAGAAAGATGCAGGACAGCTATAGCAGAATGCATGATCTGGGGTGGGGTGGGATGGGGGGAAGGGAAAGGGGAATATGCCTGAACTGAATTGAAAGATGTCTGAAATACACAAAACATCAATAAAAAAAATAAATAATAATTAATTAATTAAAAAATAAAGCAAAAGTATTAAAAATAAAAAATGTGTATGTTTCACACAGTTTTCTAAGCACTAGGAATGCAGGATGAGACAAATGGATTCATGCATACACAACTCCTTCAAGTTGTTTTTTGGGATAATGGGAGAAACCAGTAATAACTAGGGAGTTATGATACATTAATATTATGACTGTGAGAGACAGATAAGATTGAGGCACACCTAACATACACAGAATTAAGGCAACAAGTCTTGGATGTTACTATCAAATCAGTGTGAGTTCTATAGGATAGCATGAGTTAGGGAAGAAAAGATGAGGGAATAGTACCCCAACAGATCTTTGGCACAATGAATGCCCAGAAATGTCAGAGCCACATGATTAAGCAAAGAGAAAGAAAAGGAGAAAAAAGGATAGAGAAAATGGCTCTTATAAACTTATTAAGGAAATATATTTTATCTTAAAGACAAAATGAATTCCTCAAATGCACCAGAAAGTGGTCTTGTATCTGCGTTCCAGAAAAAGTACTTTTGTTGTAAGGTAGAAAAATGAATGGATGGAGTTGATCAGAAAGCAAAAAGTCTAGGCAGAAAGATGTTATACATATGAGAGTCCTGAGATACTAAAAGGGTGAAAATGAAGAAAGAGGAATGGGCATCAAGGAAGTCAATTAATATTTGGCCTTAATTTGATGAGATAAGTAAAAAAAATAAAGCAAGATTCAAGATGGGACTTTTGTTTCTGAATGAGATACTCAGTAGGACAGAGAACACAGTGGCAAGAAAAATGCATGGGCCACAGAGTTTGCATGCATTTGGGATTCTGTGTATATATGAGACATCCATATAGTAGTTACTTGAATGTATGTATGATCACAGGGACGAATTCTGGGATAGTAATAACAATGGTTAGAGTGAATGTGTAACATTCATATGTAATAATATAATATAATAATAAGTACTTTCTATTTCTATACTAACCACAATGGTATTAATTCCCATTAATCTAAACAAGATGCAAGTCAATGAAATTTGTAAAGTTACACAGACACCAAAAGGCACACAGTTGGCCAAACAAGATTTTAATTAAGTCTGTAGTAAAGAGTTAAAATAGACTGGTGTGGTGGTTTGAGTGAAAATGTCCCCCATAGGCTCCAAGTATTGGGACATTTTTTGAATTTTTTATTTTATTTATTTTTGTATGTGTACAAATGTACTGTCTGCATGCAAGTTTGTGCACCCGTGTCGTGCAATGCCCGCGGAAGTCGGAAGAGGGTGTCGGATCCCCCTGGAACTGGAATTCTCCTGGAATTGGAGTTTCAGATGGTCCTCGGCTGCCATGTGGGTGCTGGGGATCGAATCCGGGTCCTCTGCAAGAGCAGTCGGCGCTCTTAACCGCTAGGCCATCTTTCCAGCCCCCGTATTGGGACATATTGTCCCCAGTCGGTAGCCCTGTTTTGGGAGATCGTAGAAGGTGTGGCCATAATGGAGGAAGCTAGTCATTGGGGACCAGTGTAGAGAGCCCAAAAAGCCTTGCTGTCTTGAGTCTCTCTGCTTCCTGTGTCTGCTTGAAGATGTGAACCTTTGCTTCCTGCTCTGGCACCTTCATGCTTGCCGGCCATGATGGACTCTAAATCCCCTGGAGCCATGGATCATAAGCTTAAATAAACTCTTCCTTTTATAAGTTCCCTTGGTCATGGCAGTTATATTACAGCAACAGAAAAGTGACTAATACAAATGGAAAAGGGAAAAATATAATTCTATAGAATGAGGAAAAATGAGAGTAAAGAACTGAAGCAATGAATATGCTTTATTGGTTTCTAACACAAAGAAACAAGTTACTAAGCTTCTAAAGGTAGACTGAGATACTGTTAATATTTTTATTTTGCTTGCTTATTTTTTAATGTGTTTGCTTTTAAAACAATCTAAAATTCATAGAGAAGCTATCCAACATAGTGATTTATTCTACCCTCCATCAGACTCATTGTCCCACCCCCCCCCACACACACATACACACAAGTCAATCTGCCTAACAATTGCTTATCCTGAAACAGTCATTCTCCTATATAACCACAAAAGAACTGTCAGAGTCAGGAGAACAGCAAGGGAAAAGCATTCCTATCTAATTCTGAAACACTGTTCAACTTCTAACAAATGTCCTAATAATATCATTTAAGCAAACTTCCACTCCAAGATCACATGCATTTAGTTCTTTTTCCCTTTAGTCATCTTCAATCTGAAAAAATTTGTTTTCCTTTGGCTTTCAGGGAGCTGACACTGTTGAAGATTACAAGCTAGGTATTTTCTAGAATGTTCCTTGGTTTGAGTGTATCTGCTATTTCCTCATGACTGCATTCAGACTATGCATGTTGGGCAGGAAGTGATGATGTGCTCTTCTCATTACATCTGCCAGATGGTATGTGATTTCAATTTTTCTTATCACTAATGATATTAACTTCAATTTCTTTAAGCTGCTATCTCTGTGACTTAAACTCTGTGAAGTTTTATTTTTCTTTTTATAATCAATCCGTTCTTGAGGGAGAGGATTTTATATCCTGCCCATGATCAAACATTTACTCATTTATTTATATCCATATAAACCCATAGATTTCTATTTTATTCAAATGACTGTTACTTGTACTGTTATTGCTTGTTTTGATGTCTGGCCACCATGAGCTCTTTGAGCTGCCTTCTCTATCCTTTGATGTGTACCATTACTTTTTGAGAAATTCTTACTCCCTGACTAAACAAAATGACCAGATCATTATCTACTTTTTCTGTTCTAGTTTTGTAAGCAAGTTTTGTCTAAAGGAGCTCTGGTTTTTAGTGATTGTATGTAGAAAACATACCACATCATTTTTATTCATCTGCTGCTTTGTTGTCCCTTAAATCATTATTCCCAGTGTCCAGACCATGTGTCTTTCCTAGAGAATTGATGGAGCAACATTTACCACCTTCAGAGAAAATGTCCTGTACATTCACAGGAGCATAACCTTTCCTTGTGGACAATTCATCCCACGTCAGTACTTTGTGCATCAAACCAACTTAAATAAGACTGGGTATTGAGTACAATTCACCCAGTCTTGTCCTTTCCCTTAACTGTTCCTTAGTGCCAAGTACATCTAATAATGGTTCCATATCTTTACCATGGGTGTCTGACTCCCTTCAGTGTTTATTTCCTGCCTTAGCCTCTTAAATAAAAGTGCCCACAACTCCCCTAAGAGCAAGCAACACTTTGAAGCACTAAGCATTGTAAATTCATTCAGGGCTAAGAAAATAATTTTCATCTCCTCCCACCACATAACCAAATATGAAGATAGATCTTAGAGATGTTAATCTTATCCACCAATAAAAAAACAATTTTTATTACCAACATAATGTTTAATTTGTTCTTTAAAAAATTATCAGATTTGAGTCAATAATATTCTATTCTCAAGAACAATAGGTGAATTTTTACTGTTATTTAATAAAAAAAGATCAAGTATATTTTCCAGAATGAAGGAGTGTTTTTTCTGCATTTAGAGAAAAAAACTTTTTTTAAATAACAAGGGGGTATGGCAGCTAGTTTGGTCAGCTAGCGCAAAGTGCTAAAAAAATAGCAAGGGGGTCTACTCTATTGTATAGGTTTTCAAACCTCTCAGGGCCAAGTGTCACAGCACAGACATGCCCGTAGCACTACAGATCTTAGCTGGCACAGTATTGACTAGTACTGTGGATATCAACTCAGGTGAAGATTCTTTATGTATGTGGCAACTTGACAGGCAGAGAGGCTGATGATATCGAGGGTCTTACAGGTGAAGCAGAGGGTCTGCAGAGATAAGAGATGGGGCTCAGACAGCAGGTGGAATGTTTGGACCTGACCACCAGGAAAGAAGTCTCTTTCCTGAAAGCAGAAGGAAAAGGGTAAGTAAAAAAGGTGATGGTAGAGGCCATGAAGCCTGGGAAATGGCAAAAGAGATTCAGTGCTCCCTCTTGATGATCTAACCTTATCTATAAAGTTAGAGGCAGAGATGAAGATTAAAAAAGACTGGTGAAATATTCATATTGTTAAATGAAGTAAGGAAAGATGCCATGACCATACATAAGGCTTACAAGGTGACACTAAAGTCCACCCAACATTAGAAATTACAGCTTTGCAAAGTAAAATACTGCTGGGTTTGTAATTTCTTTGGATTTCAGTATACATGTCCCAAATACCAATGACTGTATATTCCAGAGGCCAGGCTTGCAGAGAAGGTGCTATGTTACAGATGAGAAAAATGATTATGAGCTGAAACCCTGTCCTGGGGAAAACAGGAATGGTTATTAACTTCCCAAGAGGTCAGCAGACTGGAGGTACATGCAGTGGAAGGTCTACCAGACATGTATACCCTTTGGATTATGACACAATGTTGTAATCTACAAATCACTCTTGATAAAGGTTAAGTGAGTTGCAGAAAAAACCTCAATCATAAGTAACTATGATTTTCTGTTGAGCTTCATGGCCACATTCCCAGTTACACTAGGCCACTTGTGGCTGCATACATCCCATAGGTCACAAATTAGACATGCCTGATAGGCCTAAAAATATTAGTGAAAAAAGGCAGATGAAATGAGAGTAATGTAGTGAAACAGCGAAAGGGAGCATTTTACCTGAGCCTATGATTTTAGAGGACTGGGGGTTATGACTGATAGCCAGCACCATAGTAGAAACAGAAGAGATGGCTTGGGAATGAAAGCATCTATGACTGAGGAAGTTAAATAAATTAAAAAAAAAAAAACCTCTAAGATAAACAGGTTAGATGGATTTATTACATAGACCCAGAGGAAAGATGAGACAGGATTAAGGGATGTCTATGATTCTGGTGCAGCTTTTGATACATTTGAAAAAGAGGATGATGAAGAAACAGACATACACACACACAAACACACACACTACACATATTATATATGAGTAAACATGTATCAGAGAGAAAATGTTTCAATAAAGTAGCATAAATTCAAACAAATGAAAGATTGTATATAGAGCTTTGAAAATAAATCTCTTGGGCTGGAGAGATAACCTAGCAGTTAAGAGCACCGGTTAAGAGCGGTTAAGAGTCCTCTCAGAGTCCTCTGCAAGCTGCTCTTGCAGAGGACCCGGGTTCGATCCCCAGCACCCACATGGCGACTGAGAACCGTCTTTAACTCCAGTTCCAGGGGAATCCGAGACCCTCTTCTGACCTCTGCGGCATTGCATGACATGGGTGCACAAACCTACATGCAGACAGTACACTCATACACATACAAAAATAAATAAAAAAATTAAAAAAAAAAAGAAAATAAATCTCTTACCAAGAACAGAAGATGAGTCTAGGAGAGATGGCTCAGCAGTTAAGAGCACTGGCTGCTCTTGCAGAGGACCCAGGTTTGATTCCCAGCACCCACATGGTGACTAATAACCATTCATAACTGTAGTTCCAGGGGAATCCAGTGCCCTCTTCCCACCTCCATGGGCATTGTATAACATGGGTGCACCTATATTCAAGCAGGTAATACACTCATACACAAAAAATAAAAAAAAACATTTTTAAAAAGAACATTATGAGTCTACAAAAAACAGTATCAGGGGGTGTCACACCTTTCACAAAGAGCTGTTTTCCAAGTAAGGAAAGAATTCAACTTCTTTATAACTAATTACATTATCAATAAGAAATCATAGGAAGGATTGGCTAGAAAGAAACCAGCACACATGTAGTTCTAAAGAAAATAGAGGAATGAGACTGTGCAAAGGGGCTAGATGAGCAGGGGTAGGCGTGTTTGGGATAGGGGTCCATACGAACAGCATGACACAGCTACGAAATAAAATAAAGTTCCTTCATCATGAGGTTTTGTCATGATTTGATACTATTGTCTCAGTACTTACTCAAGCTGAGACACTAGGTAATAACTGAGCCTTCACCAAATGAGTGCACATTAGTTTCTGCTAAGGTCCTTACAGTGCTGACAATTGGGGAAGGTCTCGAGCCTCTGAACTTAACAGTATATGGGGTCTTTTTGAGGTACATTGACTTGCCTATCACTGGTAAATAAGTGACATCACTTGGGGCACTACGTATTTTCTTGGACAGATTATGAATGTGGTCTGACATGATCAGATAATTAGAAATATCCAACAGTAGCAGCTACAGCTTTAGTAGAAAGGCAGGACATGGTCAAGAACTTCTTCCTCTTGATGCTTTTTCTTCTTTTTAAAATTGATTTTCTCGAGGCTGGAGAGATGACCTAGCGGTTAAGAGCACCGACTGCTATTGCAGAAGACCCGGGTTCGATCCCCAGCACCCACATGGTGGCTGAGAACCATCTGAAACTCCAATTCCAGGAGAACGCCAGTTCCAGGGGAATCCGACGCCCTCTTCTGACCTCCGCGGCATTGCACTAGACAGGTGCACAGACTTGCATGCAGACAGTACATTCATACACATACAGAAATAAATAAAAAAAAGAAAAAAGAAATTAAAATAAAATTGATTTTCTCTACTTAACCAGAAATGGGACTAAAGTTTCATTATTTTTAAGACTTAACAACAAGGTAACAAACACTTTTTCTGAACTTTGCTGTGTATTAGGCTTGGTATATTACAGGACATGCAATCACTTTCACAATCACTAAGAGGTCTGGGGAATATATACTCTTCTTGAGTTTCTAGAACCTCACAACCCAAACAATAGTTCAAAATAGGGCTTCCAAGGGAATGTTTTCAGCTGCCTAAAAAATTTACGGTGTTAAATGCAGCCACTGGCTCCAGAAACATTTCCTTCCAAGAATTTGCACAGCATCTCCAGAGTTCAAAATTCAAATCTCACGAAAATACATCTAAGTATAAGAACTTTTACTAAGAGAGTTCTCTCTTCCTGGTGTCTTCAATACAAAATGTATACTAAATTTAGATGAAAGAAGACACTGAATGAAACAATTTCTTCCATAGTGTCCTTACCAAATCCTGGTGATAATGTTGGAGATTAATTCTATCACAGATTGCTTCCTTGATCAGAATCTACCTAGGATTAACTAGGACTCACTTCCAATTCTTTCTTTTTTTCCTGAATTTTTGTCACCCAAGGAGACATCCAGGAGGCCATTGCAGGCTCAGATACCCTCATATGGGCTGGAAAAGAGCAGAGAGGGTGGGGGAATGGAGAGGGGGAACTGGAGTAGATGCCTAGGCCTCAGGGACCAGGCGAGACACTACACACTCCTCCTCCTGAAGAAGCAGAGTGGGCAGAGTCACCCAGCCATGCTCAGGGGGCCAGCGCGTGGGTGAAGGAAGCAAACCTCCCTCCCCCGTGATAAGTTGATAGAGTCAGGGTGCAGATGATCCGATCCAATGGGTGCAGTTACTGATTCTTTTTTTTTTTATTATTTCTGTATGTGTATGAATGTACTGTCTACATGCAGGTGTGTGCACCCATGTCGTACAATGCCACGGAGGTCAGAAGAGGGTGTTGGATTCCCCTGGAACGGGAGTTCTCCTGGAATTGGAGTTTCAGATGGTTCTCGGCCGCCATGTGTGTGCTGGGGATCGAACCCGGGTTCTCTGTAAGAGGGGTCAGCGCTCTTAACCATTAGGCCATCTCTCCAGCCCAGTATTACTGATTCTAGGCTGCACAGCCAAACTAGAGGAACTGACTGGCAGGAAGCACAGTGAGTGACCAACCGTTTCACAATATTAACATTTGAAATTAGCACCAGCATCAAAACAAGAAAAATAAACCCACATGCCAAATCCACAATGAAAAAGAAAAAACATGGGAAAAGCTCATAATAAATCCACACCAAACTCTACCATGCCTATAGAAGATCCCTACAACAAGATCTCCCTGGAAGGAAACCAAGACATGGCCCTTAGGAGAGCAATTGTAGACATATTCAAAGAAATCAAAGAATATAAAGAACAAATCAGAGAACTAAGGGGAGAGAATGAAAAACTCAGGAAAAATCTAGAAGGAAAGAATGATAAACTCCAGAAAGAACTAGAGGGAGAGAAAGGCAAACTCTGAAATGAAAAAAGAAACTGACCAGTGAAGCAAAGAGCTACAAGTAGAGAATGACAACCTCTAAAAGAAAGTGGAAATATTAAAGAGAACACAGGAAGAAATGTAAAAGGAAATTGAACACTCATCCAATCAACAGGAAAGTATGGGAGAAAGCCTCAGAAGCAGAATGGATGAAGCAGAAAAAAGAATATCAGACCTACAGGATAACATGGACTAAGATGCTCAAGTAAAGATTATGGAAAAATTTAGCAAAACACCAGAGTGGAACAACCAGGAAATGAAAAGACCAAATCTCCACATCATAGGGACAGAGGAAGGAGAAGAATCCCAAGACAATGGTATTTATTTATCAGATATTCAACAGGATAATAGAACATTTCAAGAAACTGAAAAAAGACAAATGCATACAAATAAAAGAAGCACATAGAACACCAAATAGACAAGACCAGAAAAGAAATTCTCCATGCCATATCATGGTTAAAACACTAGATGCTCAAAACAAAGACAAAATACTAAAAGCCACAAGAGAAAAACAACAAATTATGTGTAAGCAGAAAACCATCAGAATTACAGCTGACTTCCCAGTGCAAACTCTAAAAGCCAGAAGAACATGGACCAAAGTATTCCCAGTGCTAAACGAATTAAGATGCCAACCCAGATTACTATACCCAACAAAAATGTCAATTATAGTTGAAGGAGAAGCAAAAATTTTTCATAACATAAACAAAATGAAAAAGACATGTCAAATAAACCAACATGTCAGAAAATACTCAAAGCAATTCAAAGAACAGAGGAAAGGAGCAACTATCCCCAGTCAACTAAAGAGAGAAATTGGTAGCAATCTACAAGACATAGGAGTAGGAAAAGATGTTCTAAATCAAACAGCAGCCACCCGGGAAATAAGGTCAACAGCTAACAAGTGGGACCTCCTTAAACTCAAAAAGCTTCTGTACAGCAAAAGAAACTCAGGGAAGTGAAGAGAAAACCCACAGAGTGGGAGGAAAACTTCACCAGTGATACATCTGACAGAGGATTAATATCTAGAATACATAATCTACTCAAAAAACAAAGAAAAAAACAAGAAAACAAATGACCCACTCAAGAGACGGAGTAAAGAGCTGAACAGAGACTTAGCCAGTGAGGAAGTAAGGATGGCTGAGAAACATCTTTAAAAAATGCTCAACACCATTAATAATTAAGGAAATGCAAATTAAAACTAAGGTATCATCTTACTGTGATAAGACTGGCAAAGATCAAGAAAACAAAAGTCACCAAATTCTGGTGTGGGGAAAGGGCAAGCCTCTTACACTGCTGGTGGGAATGTAAACTCGTACAACCACTATGGAAAGCAGTGTGGATAACCCTTAAAAGACTCAAAATCAGCCTACCACCTGACCCAGCCATTCCACTCCTGGGTATATACCCACAAGACTCATCCTACCGCAAAGGTACATGCACATCTATGTTTATTGCAGCTTTCTTCACACTAGCAAAGAGCTGGAACCAACCCAAATGCCCCTCAACTGATGAGTGGATAACAAAAATATGGTACAACTACACAATGGAGTTCTATGCAGCAATAAAGAAAGATAACATCATGAACTTTGCAGGTAATTGGATGGAACTCTAAGCCATTATCCTAAGTGAAGTAACACAGTTTGGGGGAGGGGGGTGGAAGGCTAATGTTTTCTGTCATTTGTGGATGCTAACACCAAATCCCCAGTTAAAAGGCAAGCTGAGCTTCAGTATTTTTATATTTCTTTTTATCTGAAAACAACTCTGCTGTTATAATGTGAATCTCTTAATGGGCCCTAGAATTAATTTACCACTTATTTTCAGACATTATAATTGCCATATATGGGTGGAAGGTATGTATTAAGATATTTTTTTATTAATTTTTTTATTAATTTTATTTATTTCTGTATGTGTAGGAATGTACTGCCTGCATGCAAGTTTGTGCACCCGTGTCGTGCAATGCCGCAGAGGTCAGAAGAGGGCATCGGATTCCCCTGGAACTGGAGTTCTCCTGGAATTGGAGTCCCAGACGGCTCTCGGCCGCCATGTGGGTGCTGGGGATCGAACCGGGGTCGTCTGTAAGAGCGGTCGGCGCTCTTAACCACTAGGCCATCTCTCCAGCCCCTGTATTAAGATCTTATAGTAATATAAAATTAAAGAGAAAAATGTGAATTCTTAAACATATTTCAGAATTAACACACCGTTTATTTCCAAAGGACATAATTCTGGTACATATGTGATCTTTATATAGGCATATTTTGGAGCAATACGAATGGGAGAGAACAACAACAATATGACTGAGTCAAAGAACAGATTGATGCAGCTAAATTCTGCCCAAAACAATAAACTTCTGCAGAGAAAAACTTTAAAAAGACTGAGAGAAGGATGCAGGATGTATGGTAGAATGCATGAACTGGGGTGGGGTGGGGGAGTATGTCTAAATTGAACTGAAAAAATGATGTATGGAAACACGAAACATCAATAAAAGTATGAAAAACTGAATTTTTGTGAATTTTATGTAATGTATTTTGATGATCATATTTAGATCCCCATCTGCACCCCCCTTAGTATATCCACTCACGTTCATATGCACTGAACATGAATGGCTACTAATGGTTGTGCACTGAAGCTTGGTCAACTTACCAAGTGTCACATCCTTGAAAGAGGCTGACTCTCCCCTTCCCAGCAACCATCAATGTCATTCATTCCAATAGTAGGGTTTGTGTTCCTTGCTTACCTCCCCAGCCCTATGATGGGATTTTGTCTAGCTTGAGCTTGCTGTCACCATTGCTTTGGGAGTTCATGAGTAGTTTCCCAGATGTATGAAAACTCTCTTCCTTGCAGTCATCCATTGCTGCTGGCTCTTACAATGAGTCAGTCCATGAATTCTAACCTGCCTCCCACCCAGCAATGGAAAAGGATGAACATGAAGACCTTGTTTCTTACTCTTGTCTCAACAGGGTGGGGTGAACAACAACAACAACAACAATCATCTATTGCTCATGTCTCCAGCCCTTAAGTAACAGCAACAGTCTGATGCTTTTTAGATTAAATACCAAGAGTAACATTCCTAGCCACTGAAAACTCATGTGTCTGAGTTCAGAGACATAATAAACGTACATTTTCCAAAACCAGTTTAAAAAATTAGAAATGGTGGGGCTGGAGAAATGGCTCAATGGTAAAGAAAATCATTGGATGATTTTGAAGAAGAGCTGGATTCAAGTCCCAGCACTCACATGGTGACTAACAACCCTCCATTAACTCCAATTCCAGGGAATCTGATGACCTCTTCTGTTCCCCATGGGCGCTGCGTGACAAAGATGCACTTACACGCATGCAGGCATAAAACTGATACACACAAAATAAAAATAAACTAAAAAATAGAAGTGAGATGTCAGCTATAGGAGTTTGCACTAATTTCCAAACAACTTATTTTCTTTTTTTAAATTTTATTTATTTTTTATGTGTATGAATGTACTGTCTGCATGTAGCTCTGTGCATCCGTGTTGTGCAATGCTGCGGAGGTCAGAAGAGGGTGTCGGATTCCCCTGGAACTGGAGTTAAAGACAGTTCTCAGCCGCCATGTGGGTACTGGGGATCGAACCCAGGTCCTCTGCAAGAGCAGTCTGTGCTCTTAACCGCTAGGCCATCTCTCCAGCCCTAAACCACTTATTTTCACAAAATGCTAGCTAGAGTTTTAATGTGTTAGTCCCCAGCACAAAAGCAAGAGTACAAATCATTGAAACTAACACTAGAAATATTTACTAAGGGATACAGGAGAAAATATCTTCAACTCATGACACAAAAACTCTAAATTTGGTAAGATGCCAGCTTTGAGCTGATTGTCCTGGTGAGATCACAGAGTACAGTCAGGACTGTGAGTCCTGCATCAACCCTCTATGGAATGCCAGACAAGGGTGTGGAGCTCAGAGAACACACAGTAGAGGAGAGAAAAGTCTGGGGAGCTGTCTGCTGGCCAGACTCAGTCCACAGCAGGTGGTTTCAGGTAGCGCCATGTATTTTTAGTGCTCTTAAGTTTGTTTAGGTATTTTTTAATTTACTCGTTAATTTTTTTCTTAAGAAAAACTATTTTCTGGAGCTGGAGAGATAGCCTAGCAGTTAAGAGCACCGACTGCTCTTGCAGAGGACCCGGGTTCGATCCCCAGCACCCACATGGCGGCTGAGAACCGTCTGTAACTCCAATTCCAGGAGAACGCCAGTTCCAGGGGAATACAAAGCCCTCTTCTGACCTCCGCAGCATTGCACGACACGGATGCACAGACCTACATGCAGACAGTACATTCATACACATAAAAAATAAATAAATAAAATTTAATTTAAAAAAAGAAAAGCTGTTTTCCATCTTTTTTGGAAAGTCTTGCAGCCTTGGTTCCATATTCTGTCATGATAAGAGAAAGATGAATGATATTGTTGTCTTTGGTTTGCTGGAAACTTGCAGTTCTTCAATTGCCTCTTCAATTGGTCCAATTCATTAATTCAGTTTTTTGACAGAAATTCTGCATGCCTCTGAGTTTATTATTTACATCTAAAAGAGTCAGAAATGAGGTATCTGTCACTTTTCACTAGATTCTCTCTGAGCACACCCGCAAAGGACTCCACTTGAGGTTGAATACACCTGGGGGCAGAGGCTGGCTTCAGCTTCTATAGGGAAGCATCCAGACAGCACAAGAGGGCTTGATGCAATGCGTGTTCAATAAAGGCCTGAGCAAAGAGAAAGTAAGAAAATACAAACATTGAAGCATGGAAATTTTATGACCTACAATCATTTTTACAAAGAATTATTTTTCTTTTATAATGTGTATTCTATTCTTATTTATGAAAAGTTTCCATGTGTTAATTAAACAAACATTTATTATCTTTAATGTGTAAAACATTTTAATAATTAAGTCAGATGTCACTTCTTCAAGAAATTTAATCAAAATGTATCTACAAAATGCCAAAAAGTTATGACTTTGAAGTTTGAAATAAACAGCAATTAAAAAATTGTTCGGCATAACCCTACTGATACTACTTTATTTAGACCAATTTGTTGGTTTTAAGTAGTGGATTTACTTTTGTTAAAACAAGTAGCATACTGATATATTAAAATGCTTTTAAGCCTTACAATTATGTTGAAATTTCACACCTCTCTGTTTTATGGGGGCAGAGTTAGCTGAATCAACTCTTACTTGAAATGGTGCAGAAAATAGAAAAGGTTTTCCTTAATAGAACAGGTAATAAACATACACTCATTTTTCAGAATTAATTCCTATTTTGATGCTTATGTATTCATTGCATTAACATCAATTCCTCCACAAACAACACAACCATGACTTCATTATAGATGATGTATTGAAGCTCTCTACCTGAGTGATTCAGACTGACCAACAGCAGGTCAATTAAAGTAGCAGAGTCTTAATGTTTGTCTATAAAATCCATACTTTCTGCCTGTCTGTTATTGTGAAGGTTAAGTGACAAGTTAATATTTTAACACTATGCAGCTATACTAGGTCTGTAAGTTACAAAAATGCATTGCATGACATGGGGGCACAGACCTACAGGCAGACAGTGCATTCATACACAATAAATAAATAAATAAATAAATAAATAAATAAATAAATAAATACTAAGAAAAATACTGGTGGACAAGTAAGTATTCTTCATACTGTCAGAAAGTTGCCCAAGTGGTGGTCTGCAGCTCCAAGTGATGGAGTGATCCAGCGGCAAAAGGACAAGTCCTCTGCACATGGGTCTTCTGAATCAGAAGCATGATGAACCGCAGGAAACAGAAGAAAAGGAGATATGTGACCAGCTCGGGTCTGCCTGCCAACTTTGAGGTCTTGTTGGCGTCTGCAGAGGAAAAAACATGGTTGTTTTCAAGTAGATGGGAGGGCAGAGAGGAGAAAGGGAAAGATCTTGCTTTATATGTTTTGTTCTTATTTTTGTTTAAAATCCTTCACTTTGAAGGTGATGGTGAAATAACTAATCAAACCAAAAGTTACTTTTCTAAGAGACAGAAGTGGTCGATTTTTTTTTTCTTTTGATTCCAACCATTTCTGGTGACAAAGCATGCGTCAAGGGCTTCAGAGAAAAAGATGAACCTCGGGAATCTGAAGGCAGAGGAGCATTCATTTTCCCCAGGGCGAAGGAGGTGGATATTTTCAGACCTCTCCAGAACCTAAAAAAAAAAAAAAAAAAAAAAAAACACCATGAGTTTCCTGCCATGGGAAAGGGATGAGGCCAAATCTGAGTACTTGAAGCTGTGTACCCCCAACCCAGCTCTTCCAGGACAGGTTTTCGAGAGGTGTGTCCAAACAACTTGGTGACACCCACAAGAAGCCAACATCAGGAAGTGGGAACTGCAGTGTAAACTCATGGCAGCGCTTCAACCGGAAGACTCTGAGGCTGGACAAGGGCACTGAGCCACTTGGAGGCGAAAGCAAGATCAGGAAATTTCTGCCATACATTTAAATATATATAGTAATATGACTATAATATATTTGAGATATATATATATATATAAAAGAATCCCAACTGGTGGTACTGAAAGAGGTGGAAGCCCATCAGAAGTGGATAGAAGATGTCTAATAGCTCTACTATGCAGCTTGACCCTTGCCTCAACCCTCCAGCTGTGAGCTCTACAGAGTGTCCCCTCTGGTCGCATCCCCAAATGTTACACTGAGTTCTTCCTTCAGATTTGCTCGTGGAGAGGTACAGAAGCATGGCTTTGACAAGAAACACCAGCTCTGTCCGTGCCTGGGGAAGGGAGGCAAGACCTCTGAGCACCTAGAACAAGCACTACCCTTGCTCTGTTTAACAGCTGAGGTGCTGAGCGACATCCTTACACATTTTGCCCTTTCCGTGACGATTTGACAGGTTGTGCTGACAGCAAGGCTCCCAGTCCTGGCTCACCTGATGGCTTCCATCTCCTTTCTTCCCTGGGGGATTAGTACTTGTAGAACCCAGTGACTAGCTTCAAGGAACCAGAACCTAACCTTCTTTTGGAAACATCTCCAATCTCCCAGCAGAGGCACTACATGCCAGCTGTAACCCACAATGCCCTTCCTTATACTATTTTATCTTGGAGTTTTATAATGAACACTTCTGTAATATCCCCCAAAGTTATAAATCTCTAATAAAAATGTTAAATAAATATATCTAGGCAGTGAACAAATCACCAAATTGCCCAAATACCTAACTAAATTTCTCTAAACTAAGTGGTTTTTGTTTTTGTTTTTCATAGTGCAGAATGTATAAATATTTTCATATAATTGAACAGCTTGTTTGTTTAGTCCAAAGACCAAAAGATATTTAAGATTAGCTTCCAAATTTATTTATGTTTCAGAATTATTGGAAATGTATACTTAGTTCAAAATTAAATTGTTTGAAAGATATATTCAAAGAAATATAAGGTCGTAATGTGATCCATCAATTCTTTTCTCTCAGATAAATATTAATGGATCATAAGTACTACTTTTCAACGAGGATTTTTTTAATTTCTTTTATTTTTCTTAAAACTACACTTTGCTGGGGCTGTAGGTCTAACTTAGTGCTAGAGCTCTTGCCTGGCATGTATGAGGCCCCAGAGTCCATCCCCAGTACTGTATATATTACACACACACACACACACACACACACACACACACACACGCACACATTGGAGCTAGAGATGGCTCAGTCTGTAAAGTGCTTGCTGGGCAAGTATGTGGACCTGAGGTTGAAAAGCAGCATTCGTGTAAAATGCTGGACATAGCACTGAGTGACTGTGATCCCAGCAGTGGGAAGTCAGAGACAAGTAGATATTGGAGCTCATTGGCCAGCCTGGGCTACTTAGAGAGCTCCAGGTTCAGTGAGAGAACTGAACTCAAAAAAATTTGTAGAGCCATCAAAGAGGACACTTTGACATCAACCTATGGTCTACCCATACACATGCACACATGTGCACATGCACACAGTACACACAGAAAACACCACACACTGAGACATACAAATACAACCATGGTGATAGCTTTGCATGCATTTCTACTTTATACCCGCTTAACACAGAACACTGTGTGTATTTAGCAAGTTCATCAATCAGTCCATTTGATGGATGTTTGGGTTATTTCTGCTTTGGCAAACAGTGCTGCAATGAATAACACTGAATACACAATAAGAGAATTTGAATTTGGATCTTTCAAATAATGGCTAAATGGACAAACATGAAGAAGCCAGTAGAGTCGGAGAATTAGAATGCATGAACTTGCCTGAACAAGAGTTCGCAGAGCTTTGCAGTTGGCTATGACAACAGAGGGAACAGTCTTTGCTTCTGCAGGAAATTAGATAATTTGCTAAAGCTTTTTTTTGTTCTTTTCCTCCTATTCATTACTAAAGATAGTTTACATGGCTCTACCTCAAAGAGATGTGTAGATAATTAGTGTAAAGCTGACTACGGTGAGCTTATTAAACCATGTTGAAATGGCCTCTTGTATTTCCCCGTATTAATACTCATCGCAAGAACATTGTTTTAAAGATTTTTTTCTTCCTTTCCTTTTCTTTCTCAAAACTTTTAACCACTTTGGAAAAGGATTTTTAGTAGCTTTATGAAGCATACTGTATCGTAAAATTCATAATAATCTATTGTGTACTGTATTTTGTTATATGCATAGGGTTATGCAAACTTAACACCATTTTGGAACATTTTTAAAATTTCAAAAAGAATCCTCTGCTTATTATCAGTCTCCTCCACCAACTGCCCTGAGATGGTTATTACCATCTCACTGACTCTGTAGGTTTACCTAATTCTGGACATCAACTACAGTGACTCAAATAGTATGCTGCTATTTTTAAAATTTGAAGCAGAATCGCTTGTATCTCAGGCTATGTTTGAACTCTCTGTGTAACTGAAGATGACCTTGATCTTCCGATTCTCATGCTTCCACCTCCTAAATGCTGGGGTTATTGGCATGCACCACCATGCCCAGCATACGTGGTACTAGTATAGTATTGTACCTAAGGCTTTGTGCATTCTATCGACTGAGCTACATCTCCAGCCCCCGACACCCACCTCATTACAGCCAAATGTGGCTGAGGTTTTCCAATTAGCTTTAATGAATCACCAATGTTTTTAATAAATATTTTCTTTGAGAATTCATACTATGTAATTTGATCGTATTCACCATCAGTTCCTCCCAGATGCGTTTCACTTATGTAGCCCCTATTGTATTATCTTTTTTATTACTATTTGATAACTTAGTGACTCCAATCTGTGCTTTCCATATACTCCTGGGTGTGGTGCCATTCACTTGAACTTGTGCAGGCAAACATACCTGCTGTGAGTATACAAGTACAGCTGTCTGTTATGGCCAGGAGACGTGGCTTTGCTACAGTTCTCCCCAACATATGGTTCTTCCTATTATTCCAGTCCTTTTTCTAAAATTCCCTCAGCCTTGGAGAGGGGCATGATCTAGATGTGGATGAGCACTCCACAATCACTTATCGTCTGCAATTTGACTAGTTGTGAATTTCTGTGTTGACCATTCTACTGCACAAAGAAACTTCTCCGATGAGGTCTCACTGCTGAATTAATATACTGGCAGAGAAATATGAGTTTAGATGGCACTTCCATACTATGTCTATTTAGCAAAATAATATTAGTAGGCTCACCCCTGGGTGTTCCTGTGAGTTCCAAAACTACAGGTACTTGGCCGAATCTGCAATACCAGGCATGTGTTTGTTCCTGTGGAGCAAGCCTTAAGTCTAATTAGAAAGTCCTTGGTTACCCCCATAACATTGGAGCTACTGTTGTACCCATAAGCATATCTTAACACACTGGTCATTTTTGCAGTTCATAGAGTTTGTAACTGGAAAGACTATTGAATATCCCCCTCAGAATCCTGAATATCATCTTAGTACTATGAGAGCTAGCCAGCAAGGAGGAAACTTCCTAGTGAGTACCAAGGTGATTTCTGCATGTCTTGAGACCAATGAGTGTAATGCCTTCAACCATAGACTATCATCACCAAATTCTGGTGGGCACTCAAGAGCAATGGAAATAGCCTGTATTGTTTATGAGATCTGCAGGACACTGCTGACTAATAGTTCAATGGGTGGTATCCCTCACCAACCCTAGACTTTTTTTAAAAATACATTTTAACTTGTTATTTATCTGTTTATTTTATGTCTGGGGATGGTTGGGCTGCAAGCATATGAATGCACTATGTCATACAATACCCATAGAAGCCAGGAGAGCCACTCCGTTAGGTTCCCTGAGTTAAGGATGATTGTTAGCTGTCATGTGGGCTCTGGAAACTGAATCAGTGCTCTTAACCACTGAACCATCTCTACAGCACTGGCACTGGGCTCTTCTGATTTGACCATCTATGGCTTCTGGGATGAACATAACCCCCTGTGTATGACTTTCTCAAACATCATTAGAGTCAGTTGTCCTCTCGTTTCTTTCCTCTCCCCCATTATTCCCCTTTTCCCATCGTATAATTTGTGCTCTACTCTTCCCCTCCCTAAAGATCTTCTCCCCTCTCCCCACAAATGGTTCCTTTCAAGTTTTCTGGATTCAAATAAAAGCATTAAATTAAATACACAAATCTAAATACTAGACACTGATATCCACATATGAGTGAGAACATACAACATTTGTCTTTCTGGAACCAGAGTATTTTAGTCAGTATAATGTTTCAATCAGTAAAGTTCCATTCATTTACCTGAAAATTTCATAATTTCCTTTTTCTTTATAACTGAATAAAATTCTATTGGAGGATGATATAGATAAGGAGAAACAGATTAGAGACAATTATAGAGATAGATATGCATACAAATCACATTTTGTTATACATTTGTGAGCTGAAGGACATCTAGGCTATTTTAATGTCCTCAATATTGTTAATAGAGCAGCTATGAACATGGGTGAGCATGTGCTCTGTAGTAGGAAATAGAATTCTGTGAGTACACACCCAGGAGTGGTATAGGCGGATCATATAGTAGATCTAGTTATAGATTTAAAGGAACAGCACACTGGTTTCCACAGTGGCTGAAACAATCTGCACCCCCGCCAGCAGAGCATGAGAGCTCCCATTCCCCACATTCCTGCCAGCATTTGTTGTCATTTGTTTGTTTGCTTGTTTCTAGGTTTCTTAGGTTATGATTAAGCTGAGATAAAATCTCATAGCAGTTTTAATTTGCATTTCCCTGGAGCTAAGGATGGTAAATATATTTAAAAATATGTCTTAGCCATTTGTATTTTGATGGCTAAGACATATTAGAACTCTGTTTCATTGATATTTAGTCAATTCCCTATACCTGGCCCATTGAAAGTCAGCATTTTACTTTCTTTCTGTCTCTCTGATTTTGATTCTCCTAAGGGTATCATTTAAATATTTTATTATTTTTAATTTATGTGTATGAGTGTATTGTTTGCATATGTGTAAGTATACTCGTGCTGTCCAATGCCCACAGATTGGAAGTCAGAAAAGAGCAATGGAGTTACAGTTTTTAGCCACCATGTTGGTGCTGGGAATTAACCAGGGTCTTCTCAAGAGCAGCTGCTTTTCTTAACCACTGAATCATCTCTCCAACCCCTAAGCTATCTCTTTTTGACTAGCTTGTTTCACTTAGCATATCCTCCAGGTTCATCTGTATTGTAACATGTGTCAGAATTTTTTGTTGTTTTGTTTTTGTTGTTTTGTTTATTTTGAGACAGGGTCTCTCTGTATAGCCTTGGCTGTCCTGGAGCTAGCTATGTAGGACACCTGGGGATGGAACTCACAGAAATCTGCCTACCTCTCTCTCCCAAATGCCAAAATTAAAAGGGTATGCCACCACCCCTGGAAGAATTTCATTTATTTCCTGATGCCAAATAAGAGTTCAGTGTGTGTGTGTGTGTGTGTGTGTGTGTGTGTGTGTGTGTCTACATGCATGCACATGCACACACTTATATTTTGACTATAAATGCATCCATTCACAGATTCTTGTATTGTTTCTATGTTTTAATTATTTCAAATAATGCCATTATAAACATGGGTATATGAATACAATTTTTTGGTTTTCTTTTTTTTTTATAGCTAGCCACTCTTTAATTATAAGTTCAAACTTACATAAGGGAAAACAAAAAAAAAATCAAGATAATACATTTAAATATTACAAATACTGGAAAAACAGTTCATAGATTAAACTGAAAATGCAGGTGGGAAAATAGTCTCAATTTTTTTCTTTTTTGTTTTCTCAATTTTTTAGTTGACCAGTTACTCCCTATAAACCATAAACATAAGGAGTGTCAGTGTAAACCAAATTAGCAAAAAAACAGGGAAACTTTGTTATGGGAAAGTGAACAACTATGATGAACAGATGGAGCATTTTATGAGACATGGGGCACTTTGATTGGACCGTGGACTATCATGATGCAATAATGCAGCATTATGGTGAGATAATGAAGTGGGTTGAGATCATGGATCATTGTGATGTATAAATGGAGGATTGTGATAGTACAGTGTTCCATTGTTCTGAAAATATGTATCATTGTGAGAAGACTATGCAATAGGACTATGTGAGAAGAGCATTATAATAAGACTATTACCAGTTTGATGTAACAATGGAGCAATGTGAATAGTCAGGTAAATATTCTGATGTGACAGTTGACCACTGTGATTCTACAACTGACCTTGTAATGAGACAGGGGATCAATGTGATGGACTTTCTTAAGAGAGAAATTTTAAGGATGCTTGTACTCATGGATTATCACTTATAGCTAAAAAAGGAAAAACAAAAACAGAGAAAGATGCAACACAGTTATGGCAGAATACATGATCTGGGATGGGGTGGGGGTGGGGGGAAGGGAAAGGGAAAAATGCCTGATCTGAATTGGAAAATGATGTACGAGATGCACAAAGCATCAATAAAAATTAAATTAAAAAAAAAAAAAGAAAAATGGCTTCAGGATCAATCCATTTACCTGCAGTTCTCATGAAGTCATCTTTCTTTACTGCTGCATAGAACTCCAATGTGGAGTGGATAGAGAAAATGTGGTACATGTATACATACAATGGAGTTCTATGCAGCAGTAAAGAAAGACGATATCATAAGCTTTGCAGGAAAATGGCTGGAGCTAGAGGACATCATGCTGAGTGAAGTAACGCAGTCCCAGAAAAACAAACGACGAATGGTATCCCTCATCTGTGGATGCTAGTGCCAATAACCCAGTTGTAAGTATTTCCTGTGCATGGCCCCTTGAGCTTTTGTCCAAAGCAGTTGGGAGTGATGCATATTGGAAATAACAACAACAACAGAAAGGACTGCATCAAAGAACTGACTGAAACAGTGAACTTCTGCTCAAAACAGTCAACTTCCCCATGGAGAATATTGAGAAAAACTGAGAAGGAGATGAATTGCAAGTTTGGCAGAATGCATGGGCTCTGGTGGGGTGGGGGGATGGGGGGGGCACGGGTCTAGATTTGAGAAAAAAATATATATAATAAAAAATAAAAATAAAAACAAAACAACAACAACAACAACAACAAAAAGAACTCCAATGTGTAGATGTACCACATTTTTGTTATCCAGTCCTCAGATGAGGGGCATTTGGGTTGATTCTAACGTTTTGCTATTGTGAAAAGATCTGCAATAAACATCGATGTGCATGTATCTTTGCAATAGGATGAGACTTGTGGGTATATACTCAGAAGGGGTATGGCTGGATCTGGTGATAGCCTCATCTTGAGTCTTTTAAGGGTTCTCCACACTGCTTTCCACAGCGGTTGTATGAGTTTATATTCATACCAGCAGTAGNCTGCTCTTAACCGCTAGGCCATCTCTCCAGCCCTAAACCACTTATTTCACAAAATGCTAGCTAGAGTTTTAATGTGTTAGTCCCCAGCACAAAAGCAAGAGTACAAATCATTGAAACTAACACTAGAAATATTTACTAAGGGATACAGGAGAAAATATCTTCAACTCATGACACAAAAACTCTAAATTTGGTAAGATGCCAGCTTTGAGCTGATTGTCCTGGTGAGATCACAGAGTACAGTCAGGACTGTGAGTCCTGCATCAACCCTCTATGGAATGCCAGACAAGGGTGTGGAGCTCAGAGAACACACAGTAGAGGAGAGAAAAGTCTGGGGAGCTGTCTGCTGGCCAGACTCAGTCCACAGCAGGTGGTTTCAGGTAGCGCCATGTATTTTTAGTGCTCTTAAGTTTGTTTAGGTATTTTTTAATTTACTCGTTAATTTTTTTCTTAAGAAAAACTATTCTGGACTTGAGAGATGCCTAGCAGTTAAGAGCACCGGACTGCTCTTGCAGAGGACAACCGGGTTCGATCCCCAGCACCACATGGCGGCAAGAACCGTCTGTAAATCCAATTCCAGCGAGGAGAACGCCAGTTCCAGGGGAATACAAAGCCCTCTTCTGACCTCCGCAGCATGCACGACACGAGTGCACAGACCCACATGCAGACAGTTACATTCATACACATAAAAAATAAATAATAAAATTTAATTTAAAAAAAGAAAAGCTGTTTTCCATCTTTTTTGGAAAGTCTTGCAGCCTTGGTTCCATATTCTGTCATGATAAGAGAAAGATGAATGATATTGTTGTCTTTGGTTTGCTGGAAACTTGCAGTTCTTCAATTGCCTCTTCAATTGGTCCAATTCATTAATTCAGTTTTTTGACAGAAATTCTGCATGCCTCTGAGTTTATTATTTACATCTAAAAGAGTCAGAAATGAGGTATCTGTCACTTTTCACTAGATTCTCTCTGAGCACACCCGCAAAGGACTCCACTTGAGGTTGAATACACCTGGGGGCAGAGGCTGGCTTCAGCTTCTATAGGGAAGCATCCAGACAGCACAAGAGGGCTTGATGCAATGCGTGTTCAATAAAGGCCTGAGCAAAGAGAAAGTAAGAAAATACAAACATTGAAGCATGGAAATTTTATGACCTACAATCATTTTTACAAAGAATTATTTTTCTTTATATATGTGTAATTCTATTTCTATTTATGAAAGTTCCATGCTCGTGTTTAATTAAACAAACATTTATTATCTTTAATGTGTAAAACATTTATATAATTAAGTCAGATGTCACTTCTTCAGAAATTTAATCCAAATGTATCTACAAAATGCCAAAAAGTTATGACTTTGAAGTTTGAAATAAACAGCAATTAAAAAATTGTTCGGCATAACCCTACTGATACTACTTTATTTAGACCAATTTGTTGGTTTTAAGTAGTGGATTTACTTTTGTTAAAACAAGTAGCATACTGATATATTATTAAAATGCTTTTAAAGCCTTACAATTATGTTGAAATTTCACACCTCTCTGTTTTATGGGGGCAGAGTTAGCTGAATCAACTCTTACTTGAAATGGTGCAGAAAATAGAAAAGGTTTTCCTTAATAGAACAGGTAATAAACATACACTCATTTTTCAGAATTAATTCCTATTTTGATGCTTATGTATTCATTGCATTAACATCAATTCCTCCACAAACAACACAACCATGACTTCATTATAGATGATGTATTGAAGCTCTCTACCTGAGTGATTCAGACTGACCAACAGCAGGTCAATTAAAGTAGCAGAGTCTTAATGTTTGTCTATAAAATCCATACTTTCTGCCTGTCTGTTATTGTGAAGGTTAAGTGACAAGTTAATATTTTAACACTATGCAGCTATACTAGGTCTGTAAGTTACAAAAATGCATTGCATGACATGGGGGCACAGACACCTACAGGCGGACAGTGTCATTATATACACAATAAATAAATAAATAAATAAATAAAATAAATAAATAAATAAATATAAGAAAAATACTGGTGGACAAGTAAGTATTCTTCATACTGTCAGAAAGTTGCCCAAGTGGTGGTCTGCAGCTCCAAGTGATGGAGTGATCCAGCGGCAAAAGGACAAGTCCTCTGCACATGGGTCTTCTGAATCAGAAGCATGATGAACCGCAGGAAACAGAAGAAAAGGAGATATGTGACCAGCTCGGGTCTGCCTGCCAACTTTGAGGTCTTGTTGGCGTCTGCAGAGGAAAAAACATGGTTGTTTTCAAGTAGAGGGAGGGCAGAGAGGAGAAAGGGAAAGATCTTGCTTTATATGTTTGTTCTTATTTTTGTTTAAAATCCTTCACTTTGAAGGTGATGGTGAAATAACTAATCAAACCAAAAGTTACTTTTCTAAGAGACAGAAGTGGTCGATTTTTTTTTCTTTTTGATTCCAACCATTTCTGGTGACAAAGCATGCGTCAAGGGCTTCAGAGAAAAAGATGAACCTCGGGAATCTGAAGGCAGAGGAGCATTCAGTTTCCCCAGGGCGAAGGAGGTGGATATTTTCGACCTCTCCCAGAACCTAAAAAAAAAAAAAAAAAAAAAAACACCATGAGTTTCCTGCCATGGGAAAGGGATGAGGCCAAATCTGAGTACTTGAAGCTGGTACCCCCAACCCAGCCTTCCAGGACAGGTTTTCGAGAGGTGTGTCCAAACAACTTGGTGACACCCACAAGAAGCCAACATCAGGAAGTGGGAACTGCAGTGTAAACTCATGGCAGCGCTTCAACCGGAAGACTCTGAGGCTGGACAAGGGCACTGAGCCACTTGGAGGCGAAAGCAAGATCAGGAAATTTCTGCCAAACATTTAAAATATATATATATATATTATATATATATATATATATATATATATATATATAAAAAGAATCCCAACTGGGGGTACTGAAAGAGGTGGAAGCCCATCAGAAGTGGATAGAAGATGTCTAATAGCTCTACTATGCAGCTTGACCCTTGCCTCAACCCTCCAGCTGTGAGCTCTACAGAGTGTCCCCTCTGGTCGCATCCCCAAATGTTACACTGAGTTCTTCCTTCAGATTTGCTCGTGGAGAGGTACAGAAGCATGGCTTTGACAAGAAACACCAGCTCTGTCCGTGCCTGGGGAAGGGAGGCAAGACCTCTGAGCACCTAGAACAAGCACTACCCTTGCTCTGTTTAACAGCTGAGGTGCTGAGCGACATCCTTACACATTTTGCCCTTTCCGTGACGATTTGACAGGTTGTGCTGACAGCAAGGCTCCCAGTCCTGGCTCACCTGATGGCTTCCATCCCTTTCTTCCCTGGGGGAATTAGTACTTGTAGAACCCAGTGACTAGCTTCAAGGAACCAGAACCTAACCTTCTTTTGGAACATCTCCAATCTCCCAGCAGAGGCACTACATGCCAGCTGTAACCCACAATGCCCTTCCTTATACTATTTTATCTTGGAGTTTTATAATGAACACTTCTGTAATATCCCCCAAAGTTTATAAATCTTCAATAAAAATGTTAAATAAATATATCTAGGCAGTGAACAAATCACCAAATTGCCCAAATACCTAACTAAATTTCTCTAAACTTAGTGGTTTTTTGTTTTTGTTTTTCATAGTGCAGAATGTATAAATATTTTCATATAATTGAACAGCTTGTTTGTTTAGTCCAAAGACCAAAAGATATTTAAGATTAGCTTCCAAATTTATTTATTTCAGAATTATTGGAAATGTATACTTAGTTCAAAATTAAATTGTTTGAAAGATATATTCAAAGAAATATAAGGTCGTAATGTGATCCATCAATTCTTTTCTCTCAGATAAATATTAATGGATCATAAGTACTACTTTTCAACGAGGAGTTTTTAATTTCTTTTATTTTTCCTTAAAACTACACTTTGCTGGGGCTGTAGGTCTAACTTAGTGCTAGAGCTCTTTGCCTGGCATGTAGAGGCCCCAGAGTCCATCCCCAGTACTGTATTATTACCACACACACACACACACCACACACACACACACACACGCACACATGGAGCTAGAGATGGCTCAGTCTGTAAAGTGCTTGCTGGGCAAGTATGTGGACCTGAGGTTGAAAAGCAGCATTCGTGTAAAATGCTGGACATAGCACTGAGTGACTGTGATCCCAGCAGTGGACAGTCAGAGACAAGTAGATATTGGAGCTCATTGGCCAGCCTGGGCTACTATAGAGAGCTCCAGGTTCAGTGAGAGAACTGACTCAAAAAAATTTGTAGAGCCATCAAAGAGGACACTTTGACATCAACCTATGGTCTACCCATACACATGCACACATGTGCACATGCACACAGTACACACAGAAAACACCACACACTGAGACATACAAATACAACCATGGTGATAGCTTTGCATGCATTTCTACTTTATACCCGCTTAACACAGAACACTGTGTGTATTTAGCAAGTTCATCAATCAGTCCATTTGATGGATGTTTGGGTTATTTCTGCTTTGGCAAACAGTGCTGCAATGAATAACACTGAATACACAATAAGAGAATTTGAATTTGGATCTTTCAAATAATGGCTAAATGGACAAACATGAAGAAGCCAGTAGAGTCGGAGAATTAGAATGCATGAACTTGCCTGAACAAGAGTTCGCAGAGCTTTGCAGTTGGCTATGACAACAGAGGGAACAGTCTTTGCTTCTGCAGGAAATTAGATAATTTGCTAAAGCTTTTTTTTGTTCTTTTCCTCCTATTCATTACTAAAGATAGTTTACATGGCTCTACCTCAAAGAGATGTGTAGATAATTAGTGTAAAGCTGACTACGGTGAGCTTATTAAACCATGTTGAAATGGCCTCTTGTATTTCCCCGTATTAATACTCATCGCAAGAACATTGTTTTTAAAGATTTTTTCTTCCTTCCTTCTTTCTCAAAACTTTTAACCACTTTGGAAAAGGATTTTTAGTAGCTTTATGAAGCATACTGTATCGTAAAATTCATAATAATCTATTGTGTACTGTATTTTGTTATATGCATAGGGTTATGCAAACTTAACACCATTTTGGAACATTTTTAAACATTTCAAAAAGAATCCTCTGCTTATTATCAGTCTCCTCCACCAACTGCCCTGAGATGGTTATTACCATCTCACTGACTCTGTAGGTTACCTAATTCTGGACATCAACTACAGTGACTCAAATAGTATGCTGCTATTTTTTAAAATTTGAAGCAAGATCGCTTGTATCTCAGGCTATGTTTGAACTCTCTGTGTAACTGAAGATGACCTTGATCTTCCGATTCTCATGCTTGTCACCTCCTAAATGCTGGGGGTTATTGGCATGCACCACCATGCCCAGCATACGTGGTACTAGTATAGTATTGTACCTAAGGCTTTGTGCATTCTATCGACTGAGCTACATCTCCAGCCCCCGACACCCACCTCATTACAGCCAAATGTGGCTGAGGTTTTCCAATTAGCTTTAATGAATCACCAATGTTTTTAATAAATATTTTCTTTGAGAATTCACACTATGTAATTTGATCGTATTCACCATCAGTTCCTCCCAGATGCGTTTCACTTATGTAGCCCCTATTGTATTATCTTTTTTATTACTATTTGATAACTTAGTGACTCCAATCTGTGCTTTCCATATACTCCTGGGTGTGGTGCCATTCACTTGAACTTGTGCAGGCAAACATACCTGCTGTGAGTATACAAGTACAGCTGTCTGTTATGGCCAGGAGACGTGGCTTTGCTACAGTTCTCCCCAACATATGGTTCTTCCTATTATTCCAGTCCTTTTTCTAAAATTCCCTCAGCCTTGGAGAGGGGCATGATCTAGATGTGGATGAGCACTCCACAATCACTTATCGTCTGCAATTTGACTAGTTGTGAATTTCTGTGTTGACCATTCTACTGCACAAAGAAACTTCTCAGATGAGTCTCCATGATCATAATATACTGGCAGAGAAATATGAGTTTAGATGGCACTTCCATACTATGTCTAAGCCAATAAAATATTAGTAGGCTCACCCTCTGGGTTCCTGTGAGTTCCAAAACTACAGGTACTTGGCCGAATCTGCAGATACCAGGCATGTGTTTGTTCCTGTGGAGCAAGCCTTAAGTCTAATTAGAAAGTCCTTGGTTACCCCTAAACATTGGAGCTACTGTTGACCCATAAGCATATCTATAACACATGGCCATTTTTGCAGTTCATAGAGTTTGTAACTGGAAAGACTATTGAATATCCCCCTCAAATCCTGAATATCATTTTAGTACTATGAGAGCTAGCCAGCAAGGAGGAAACTTCCATGAGTACCAAGGTGATTTCTGCATGTCTTGAGACCAATGAGTGTAATGCCTTCAACCATAGACTATCATCACCAAATTCTGGTGGGCACTCAAGAGCATGGAAATAGCCTGTATTGTTTATGAGATCTGCAGGACACTGCTGACTAATAGTTCAATGGGTGGTATCCCTCACCAACCCTAGACTTTTTTTTAAAAATACATTTTAACTTGTTATTTATCTGTTTATTTTATGTCTGGGGATGGTTGGGCTGCAAGCATATGAATGCACTATGTTCATACAATACCCATAGAAGCCAGGAGAGCCACTCCGTTAGGTTCCCTGAGTTAAGGATGATTGTTAGCTGTCATGTGGGCTCTGGAAACTGAATCAGTGCTCTTAACCACTGAACCATCTCTACAGCACTGGCACTGGGCTCTTCTGATTTGACCATCTATGGCTTCTGGGATGAACATAACCCCCTGTGTATGACTTTCTCAAACATCATTAGAGTCAGTTGTCCTCTCGTTTCTTTCCTCTCCCCCATTATTCCCCTTTTCCCATCGTATAATTTGTGCTCTACTCTTCCCCTCCCTAAAGATCTTCTCCCCTCTCCCCACAAATGGTTCCTTTCAAGTTTTCTGGATTCAAATAAAAAAGCATTAAATTAAATACAAAATCTAAATACTAGACACTGATATCCACATATGAGTGAGAACATACAACATTTGTCTTTCTGGAACCAGAAGTATTTTAGTCAGTATAATGTTTCAATCTAGTAAAAGTTCCATCATTTACCTGAAAATTTCTAATTTCCTTTTTCTTTATAACTGAATAAATATCTATTGGAGGATGATATAGATAAGGAGAAACAGATTAGAGACAATTATAGAGATAGATATGCATACAAATCACATTTTGTTATACATTTGTGAGCTGAAGGACATCTAGGCTATTTTAATGTCCTCAATATTGTTAATAGAGCAGCTATGAACATGGGTGAGCATGTGCTCTGTAGTAGGAAATAGAATTCTGTGAGTACACACCCAGAGTGGATAGGCGGATCATATAGTAGATCTAGTTAAGATTTAAAGGAACAGCACACTGGTTTCCACAAGTGGCTGAAACAATCTGCACCCCCGCCAGCAGAGCATGAGAGCTCCATTCCCCACATTCCTGCCAGCATTTGTTGTCATTTTGTTGTTTGCTTGTTCTAGGTTTCTTAGGTTATGATTAAGCTGAGATAAAATCTCATAGCAGTTTTAATTTGCATTTCCCTGGAGCTAAGGATGGTAAAATATATTTAAAAATATGTCTTAGCCATTTGTATTTTGATGGCTAAGACATATTAGAACTCTGTTTCATTGATATTTAGTCAATTCCCTATACCTGGCCCATTGAAAGTCAGCATTTTACTTTCTTTCTGTCTCTCTGATTTTGATTCTCCTAAGGTATCATTTAAAATATTTATTATTTTTAATTTAATGTGTATGGAGTGTATTGTTTGCATATGTGTAAGTATACTCGTGCTGTCCAATGCCCACAGATTGGAAGTCAGAAAAGAGCAATGGAGTTACAGTTTTTAGCCACCATGTTGGTGCTGGGAATTAAACCAGGTCTTCTCAAGAGCAGCTGCTTTTCTTAACCACTGAACTCATCTTCCAACCCCTTAGCTATCTCTTTTTGACTAGCTTGTTTCACTTAGCATATCCTCCAGGTTCATCTGTATTGTAACATGTGTCAGAATTTTTTGTTGTTTTGTTTTTTGTTGTTTTGTTTATTTTGAGACAGGGGTCTCTCTGTATAGCCTTGGCTGTCCTGGAGCTAGCTATGTAGGACACACTGGGGATGGAACTCACAGAAATTCTGGCCTACCTCTCTCTCCAATGCCAAAATTAAAAGGGTATGCCACCACCCCTGGAAGAATTCATTTATTTCCTGATGCCAATAAGAGTTCAGTGTGTGTGTGTGTGTGTTGTGTTGTGTTGTGTGTGTGTTGTGTCTACATGCATGCACATGCACACACTTATATTTTGACTATAAATGCATCCATTCACAGATTCTTGTATTGTTTCTATGTTTTAATTATTTCAAATAATGCCATTATAAACATGGGTATATGAATACATTTTTTGGTTTTCTTTTTTTATATATCTAAGAAAGTTAAAAAAAAAAAAAGGAAACAAAAAAAAAATCAAGATAATACATTTAAATATTACAAATACTGGAAAAACAGTTCATAGATTAAACTGAAAATGCAGGTGGAAAATAGTCTCAATTTTTTTCTTTTTTGTTTTCTCAATTTTTTAGTTGACCAGTTACTCCCTATAAACCATAAACATAAGGAGTGTCAGTGTAAACCAAATTAGCAAAAAAACAGGGAAACTTGTTATGGGAAAGTGAACAACTATGATGAACAGATGGAGCATTTTATGAGACATGGGGCACTTTGATTGGACCGTGGACTATCATGATGCAATAATGCAGCATTATGGTGAGATAATGAAGTGGGTTGAGATCATGGATCATTGTGATGTATAAATGGAAGATTGTGATAGGACAATGTTACATTTTTCTGAAAATATGTATCATTGTGAGAAGACTATGCAATAGGACTATGTGAGAAGAGCATTATAATAAGACTATTTACCATTTGTGATAACAATGGAGCATGTGAATAGTCAGGTAAATATTCTGATGTGACAGTTGACCACTGTGATTCTACAACTGACCTTGTAATGAGACAGGGGATCAAATGTGATGGACTTTCTTAAGAGAGAAATTTTAAGGATGCTTGTACTCATGGATTATCACTTATAGCTAAAAAAGGAAAAACAAAAAACAGAGAAAGATGCAACACAGTTATGGCAGATATACATGATCTGGGATGGGGTGGGGGTGGGGGGGAAGGGAGAGGGAAAAATGCCTGATCTGAATTGGAAAATTGATGTATGAATGCACAAAGCATCAATAAAAAAATTAAATTTAAAAAAAAAGAAAATAATAAATAAATTTAAAAAAGAAAAAAAAAAAAAAAGAGAGAGAAATTTTCTACATTCCCCAACCTAGCCTCAAATTTGCAGTCTCCTGCCCCAGTTCTCAAGTTGCTGTGGCTACAGGTGTACCAATGAAAAAAGAATTCTTTGTGCCCTTTGTTTCAACTTGTTCAAACACACACTAGTGAGTAGAATTTATAATTCATACAGTAATCCTGTTCATAATTTTTTGAGAAATTTTCATTTGTTTCATATGTGATGACACCATTTTACATTCCTTCAACAGTGCATGAAGATTTCATGTTCTCCACATCCTTACCAATCAATAACTTATTTTCTGTTTTGTTGACAACACTTATTTTAATGGATATGACATGATATTTCTTTACAGTTTGAATTTACATTTCTCTGATGATTAGTAATATTAAGCATCTTCTCATTTGTTTTTTACCATATCTATATCCTCTTAGGAAAAAATTGACTTATTCAAGTCCTCTGTCCACTTTTAAATTGCCTTTTGTTGTTGGTCTTGAGCTAGCTCCATGAATTCTCTAGATATTCTTATTAATCCCTTCTTAGGTACATGATTTATGAATATCTGATCCCATTCTGTAGGTTACATTTTTACTTTATTGATAATAGGTTTTTGAGACCCAAAACTTTTAAATTTAATGAAGTACATTTATTTTTGGTTTTCTTGTGCTAGCGTCTCTATTCTTGGTTTGACTATCAGGTACAATGTGTAGAGTTTTGGTGTTACGTTTTTATCAGTTTTGTAGTTTTAAGATGTTATTAATTTAAGTCTTTGGTCCATTTTGAGCTAATTTTCAACTAGAATACAATGTACAGGATCTAATCTTTTTTTTTTTTTTTTTTTTTTTTTTTGCTATGGATTAACTCATCTCCTTTTGCCACTTTTTTTTTCTTTCTTTTTATTTTTTATTGATGCTTTGTGTATTTCATACATCATTTTCCAATTCAGTTCAGGCATATATCCCCTTCCCTTCCCCCCACCCCACTCCTACCCATCCCAGATCATGCATTCTGCCGTAACTTTTCTGCATCTTTCTGGTTTTTTTGTTTTGTTTTGTTTTGTTTTCATTTTTTTTAACAATAAGTGATAATTTGTGAGTACAAGCATCCTTCATGTAAAGCCAGTTTGCGAGCAATTATGCCCAAACCCACACCCACGGCTGATGCCACAAGCTTGCATCCTCCAATGGTTAGGAGATGTTATAAACCACACGAAGACCCTGTCATACTTAACAGAAGAAAATGTAATTCATGGATTAACATACCTTCCAGTGCCACTTTTTAAAAATGCTGACTTTTCCTTGCTGAACAGTTTTGGCACACACATTAAAATTCATTTAACCATACACAGATTGATTTCTGATATTTCTATTCTATTGATCTATATTTCTGTCTTTACTCTACTATAATACTTTAAACATGGGTAAGTTTTGAAAAAGGATAGCAGGAGTCTTCCAAATTGAACTTTTCAAGACAGTATTTGTGGGGGATGGGGTGGAGTGCTATTTGGAGTCTCTCAAGGCTTTATCTAAGTTTTAGGACTATTTTTTCTAGTAATTTTGATGGCTTCTACTGAATCTAAAGATCATTTCTGGTAATAACAGAGGATGTATTGTAATATATTTGGATTTTTAATTTATCTTTTGGCAGTGTTTTGTAGTTTTCCTTATTCAAGTTAATTCCTTAGTATCTGGTTCTTTTTGTTAATGTGGGTACACATGGAAAACCAATTCCATAATTTCGATTTCAAAATTGCTCATGGTTAGTAGTATCTAGAAATGGTATCTGATTTTGGTTTGTTGGTTTTGCATCTTTCCACTCTGCTAAATTCATTTATTAGTTTTAATAGTATTTTTGCTTGTGGTATGGAATGTACATGAATACATCACATAGATTATATGATTAGATTTATAGTGATATATAATCATCTGATATGTGAACACAATCTACTTTTACTTTCAAATTGTTTGTCTTTTATTTCTATTTTTTTTTTGTTAATTACTCTAGCAATAATTCCTAGCACTGTTTTTAATAGAAGTAATGAATGAAGAAATCATTCCTTTGATTTTAGGAAAAAAGATTGCAGTTTTTGGACATTGAGTAGGATCTTTACTGTATGGTTTACCCCCCCATGTGATTTTAATTTATTGGGGTACTTTGCTTCAGCTCCTAGTTTATTCAGTAGTTTTTGCCATGAAGTTGTCTATTTGGTCAAATTTTTTTTATATCAATTGAAATAACAATTACCCTTCTGTAGCCATATTTTACTTTCTGTTACAAATACCTGAGAGAAATAATTCAAAAGGAAGATGTATTTAGCTTCATGATTTCAGAGATTTCTTTTTTTATAAATGTATTTTTTAATTTTTTATTTTATTTATTTATTTATTTATTTATTTATTTATTTATTTATTTATATGAGTGTACTATGTGCATGTAGGTTTGTGCACCCGTGTAGTGCAATGCCGCGGAGGTCAGAAGAGGGTGTCGGATTCCCCTGGATCTGGAGTTCTCCTGGAATTGGAGTTACAGATGGTTCTCAGCTGCCATGTGGGTGCTGGGGATCGAACCCGGGTCCTCTGCAAGAGCAGTCAGCGCTCATAATGGCTAGGCCATCTCTCCAGCCCCGATTTCAGAGATTTCTATCCATGATCAGCTGTGGGTCAGAATCAACGTGAAACATCATGGTAGAGACCTGATAAAGGAGAGCAACTGACCTCATGGCTGTCATATAGAGCAGAAACAGAGAAGGGGCCACAACAAGATATACTCCCCCAGTGGAAGTTCCTGTGACTCACTCCAAATAGGTTCTACTAGGCCATTCAGCTCCATATTCTCAGAGCTCTCATAACCAGCTAGGGACCACCAGCTAAGGATCAACATTTCAATACATGAGCTTTCATATTTAAACCATGAAACATTCTGTTAATGTTGTATATTACATTGATGAGTTTTATGTATTAAAATAACTCATTCTAGGAACAAACAGCACTTGGTAATGGCAAATAATTATTTTAGTAAGCTGGTATATTCAATTTTCTAATTCATTGACATTATCTGAACTTATTGGAATAGCTTAGTCTGTCTGGGTTGGCTGTTATACAAAATAAAACAAACTGACAGCTTATAGACAAATTTCTCATAGGTCTGCTAACTAGGAAGCAAAGACAAATATACCATCAGATCTTGAGGCTAGGCCTTTCTGGTCAGCAGAGGGCTCTTTCTTGCTGTGTCTTCATTTGGTAGAAAGGGCGAAATATCTCTGTATGGTCTCAATCTTAGGAATAGTAATCCCATCCATCGGAGTTCCTTTTTCATGTGCTAGCTACTTACCAAACATCCTGATTCCTGATACCATTACTTTGGTGATCAAAATTTCAGTTCAGGAAGCAAAATATTTAGTCTAAACCATTTTCTTTCTTTGGCTTTAGTGGAGGGTTAATCTGGGATCCATAATATGAATAAGAAATATTTTCTCTTATTTAATGTTTTGGAATTTTTTAAGAAAACAGTATGTGTTTCTCTTTAAATATTTTGTAGAGTTCATAAGTCAAGCCATCAGGTCCAGGTCATGGAAGAATTTTTTTTTCTAACTCAATGTTCTTATATTAATTAAGCTTATATAATTTTTTAAACATTCATGATTTGTAGTAGGTTTGGGGTTTCTAGGAATTAAGTTATATAAATTGTTGACATGAAGTTGTTCATAGCACAGACTTACATTTTTATTTTATGGATTCATTAGTAATGGTTTCACGTTCATTTATTCATTTACTTACTTTGCATTTATTTTATTTGTGGGTGGGTGGGTATGCACAGGTACAGGAATCAACAGTCAGAAGACAATTTGTGGGAGTCTTTTCTCTCCAAACAACATATAGATTCTCCCCAAACTCAGTTTGTCATGGTTGGTGGCAAGTGCTTTTACCTGCCCGGCCATCTCGGTGGCCTCTTTTTTTTTCCTTTTTATTTTTAGATTTGAATTGCCTTTATTTTTTTCTTAGTCTGACTAGCTACAAGTTTCTTAATGTCTTTGATATTTTGAAATAACCAACATTTCATTGATGTTTTCCTGGTTGCCTTTCTTATTTCTTTTATTGTGTTTTTTAGTTATTGTGTTAGTGGTTTCAATGAAGACAATTATTAGCACGTTAATTTAATCTAGTTGAAATGAACAGAAATTTGAATTCAAAAGAAAAAAGTTTTCATATCACAGATCCCACATTCAAGATTTCAACTGTGAATTAAATATTTTGTACAAAGAAAATCACATACATACGGATTTTGTTCTTTGTCAATACAACTATCCACCATGTCATTATATTAGTTATTGTAAAAGAGTATGTAAATATGGATAATTTAAAGTATGTAAGAAGATATACATAAGTTATATGTAAATACTACAGCATTTTATGTTAAATTCTTGGGACTTTGGTATTTGGGCATGAATAGGTTTTGATATCTGTGGAGAGCACTAGAGTCAATTTCCCATATATGCTTAGAAATAACTGCATACAAGCATTTTTATTCCTATTTTTATTACCATATTTTATTACCATAAAGTCATTAAAATACTTTGTAACCACTGTTTTATACAGGTGTCTTTTAATTCACATTAAGGAAAATGTGTTACAAATACGTTACTCTGTCACTATATTTACCATCACCATCATCTTTACTTCTTCATGTGGATGTGGGCTACTATCAAGGTCTACTTTGTTATATTTCCTTTAACCACTGCTTGAAAGTTAAATGGACACTTTTATAACTTAATCCAGCTGGCTTCTTCAGCATTCTGCCTGAAATATCTTTAATCAAATGTATCAGCACATTATATATATTTTAGATATATTGGATATATCTATATATTTATAATTATTGTGCATATATTAGTTACATCTATATATCTATCATATTTATTTACCATGTAACAGCAGGAAACAATACTACTACATAACAAAGGTCCCCTTGCCTTTGGCTTGCAATAATATGTTATTTACCAGCAGCCTCCAAAATCTCTTCTGCCAGGAGTGTTTTCATTCCCTCCAAATTCCACCCACCAACTGGTTCCTCAGTGTCACATATTTTGTTTTATTTCTATAATGGCACCCATCTCCCAGCTACAAAAGCATTTTATTTCTTGCTACATAAATATACTGCAAACTCACTGGTACAAAATAATAATAATCATTCATTTTCATTGTCTCCTGGTTCTGGGCATTGGATGATTCATGTTCGGGATCTCTCACGGAAATGCAGTCCAGTCTCTGGGATTGCAGGAGCCTCAAAGCCTCACTCACTCACTCTCTCAGTTGCCAAGCAACTGTTGCCAGTTTTCATCTCTGCCTCATTGTGGTTGCTCTCCAGATTGTGATTTCTCCATGTGGCCTGGATTTTCACATTTTAGTGACTGAGTTCTGTTAATATGAAAGCTCCATGATCTTTTTTATGACTGATAAACTCAAATCCAAGTCCATAGCAATGCTTCTACTACTGCCTGGGACAATGTTGCAGAGGAATTTTCCTCTAGGGTTGGGAAGCGTCCGTACGCCCTCGCAGCCTTTGCCGCTTTCAGCTTTCTCCCAGTAATTAAGGCAAGGCAAGTGGACAATTCTCCCATCTCAGTTAAAACTACAGACTTTTAATGGGCACGTGGTCAGGTCCCTGGTTTAATATGGCTGCCCAGAGTTCCCGAGTGAACCCTGTGCCCTCTGCTCCTCATGCTGGTCAAAATGGAGAGAGAGAGAGAGAGAGTCCAACTTCATACGGTGGGCCTTTTGTATGTCTCCACCCCTTTAGAGCCTTAAGAAATTTAGCTCCTCCCGCTAATCTACGCCAAGTGGCTCATTTCAAAGAAGAAATAATTCATCCCCCTGGGCTTGAGAGATGGCCTAGCGGTTAAGAGCGCCGACTGCTCTTGCAGAGGACCCGGATTCGATCCCCAGCACCCACATGGCAGCTGAGAACCATCCTTAACTCCAGTTCCAGGTGAATCCAACGCCTTCTGACCTCCGTGGCATTGCATGACATGGGTGCACAAACCTACATGCAGACAGTACATTCATACACATAATAAATAAATTAAATTAAAAAAATAACTCATCCCACAGACTTCCCAAATTCAAGTGGTACAGTTTTTACCCAACAGCAAAGAAACAAAGTTCTAGACGATCCATGGGCCTTAGCATATTATCACAGCAATTTTTGGTGAATACAAATCTGACACAACCAGAAGGAAGAAACTGGACATTCCCTAAAATAGCATGTAGCTGTGTGGTGCTTAGGGAGAAGTATTCTGAGTATAGATTCTCCAACCTATTACTCCATCCTTATCTCTGATCTCTGCTTCATGTCCTACAGAAAACAGTTATTCTATAAAAATAATGATATTCCTAATAGTACAGACCATGGTAAATGAGGAAGTCAAATTACTTCTTATTATGAATATTCACATAACTTTGGTATTGTTGGCACCAGTACCAATGCTTAACATGGACTCACTTATTTTTGAGGTTATGTTAAATGTAGCAGACCATGAGTCCCTGGAACTACATATATGAATGTGGGGTGTGGGAAATCCTTTGCTAGAGATGGAGATCATAGACCATAAAATTAACTGGTCACTATTAATAGGACTTAAATTGTAGCCACTGAATACAGACATATAGAAGAGCAGTTGTGGAGTGTGTGGGGGAGTGTGAATCGCTAAGGTCAAACCCAGGGCTTTGTATATGCTAAGCTAGTGCTCTACCAGTGATGTACATCCCCTATCCTGTGCTTAAACTTATTAAAGATATTAAATACTGTTTTATTTGCAAAGATTGATCTTAGACAGATCTTTCACTTCATGGGCCATCATTCCTTCAAATCCTCACAGTATTTATTAAAATTAGGTTAGTCAAACAACTGAGACAAATTGTAAAAGAATTGGAGGGAGGGAGGGGAAGAGGAAAGGAGGAAAAGAGGGAGAGAGAGAGAATGAATGAAAGAATCAATCAATTAAATCAATCATACAAGGTAGGTTGACACTCCTAGATGGTTTTGCTGAGAAAAGGCAATTTCTGAGGCATGCATTAAACTTTCTATTCAGAACTGGCTGGAAGTTGAATAAATGAAAGAAATCCCAGAAGTCTGAAGAAAGAAGAGTCAGTAATAGAGAACTAGGCTTTGAAAATGAGTTTAAGTATTCATTTGCAAGAAGAAAAGATAAGGCAAGAAAATACTGTGCTTCCACCGAGGCTTAAAGTGCAAGTTTAGTCCTGTAGATACCAATAACCTGGGAAAATAAGAATTTTTCCCTAATTTATGCATCTCACTGTGAATTTTTATATTACCAATTACAGAATGGTCCAATAACGTCACCATGGAAAGCCTCTAAAATGTCCAGAAACCGACACAAACAATAACTCCCCATGGGCAATTCAGAAACAAGGAAGATAATTATTTCAATCCAAAGAGGTGTCTAAGAAGAGTTTCTGGGCTTCATTGCTTTATTTATCTAATATTGAGCTGAGAAAAATGACAATATATTTGAGTCAATCAACAAAAATTAATAAATAACTAAAATGTTCCAGTAAGGAATATCTGTCTGAGGATCTCAGAGTTTATTTGTAATGGAATGGGAATTCTTCCAAAATGCAATTTTAATATATCCTGATATAATATATAAGAATATGCAGAGTCAAAATTCACACAAAAGTAGTAATGCTTCTGCCAAGAGGAGTTTGGCGAAAACATACATGCTATTTGAGCTAAGAAACTAGGAATATCTATAAATATATATTGACCAGCAACACTTTATAAATCATACTGAAAAGAATGAATATCATCAAGCTGCACAACAAAAGGTGTACTTTGATACTGTTCATATAAGGAAAACATCATAATCTATTTGTACCTATAGATTTATATAAATACAAAGGTCTAAGATAACACGTCCAGCAAATAATAGTGGTTTATTCTGAAAAAAAGGAAAAGAGAGAGGGCTGGAGAGATGGCTCAACAATTATGATCACTAGCTTCTCTTTCAGAAGATCCAGGTTCGAACCCCAGCACACACAGGTAGCTAACAATTGCCCAAAACTCCAGTTCTAGGGAATCCAATAGCCTCTTATATCCTTTTTGGGTATTGAACAACATGGGAGCACTTATATACATGCAGGCATAATATTCATACATATAAAATAAAAAATAACTAATTTTTAAAAGGAGAAGGGCATACAGGGACAATAAAGCAAGATATTTCTACATTCCTATATTTGCATACAACTCAAGGCATTGTTTTTAGCATATGACATCACACTCTAGCTTCATGTACACCAAGCTTCATAACTCCA
Organism: Rhizomys pruinosus; assembly: GCA_009823505.1. Taxonomy (NCBI): domain Eukaryota; kingdom Metazoa; phylum Chordata; class Mammalia; order Rodentia; family Spalacidae; genus Rhizomys; species Rhizomys pruinosus. The sequence goes on along the minus strand of VZQC01013637.1, from coordinate 1,755,747 downwards.
GAAACTGTCATTTATATTGCAGTTATTGAGGAGTTTACACAAGAGTTCCTCACCCAGCTTCATAAACTGTGAGTTACAACCCCAAAATTGTGGACATATAACTGAATGCCAAGGTTGATAAAATTTTGGTAACAGAGAAAATTTTCTGAATGTGAAGCGAAACAAAAATTCATTCAAAAATCAAACACTACCAATCTGAGATGTTTCTGGCAGTGTTCATTTATGTTGTATTGTGGAACTACACTAAGGCTGTGATCTGCATACAGAGCATCCGTACTTTTCATTGAACAAGTCATCCTGTCATGCAAGGCCAACATATGTTGCCTGAACAACTTTGGCTCAGATTCAAGCCTATTGTACGTTACGAATTACAGTGTTTTTACTGCACATACAGAATTTTCTCCTCTTATAGAAACATAATGGCTTAATTACAAAAAACACTCAAATGTTTTTCTACTATCATTCCTCAGCATGTAACTATCAAATTAGTAAATCTTCAGATTGTATTTATTAAAATGTTTAGTTTTAAATGTGCTGTTTAGCTGGCTCACTTGGGTTTTATAAGAAATAAGTAAATGAGTTTTTGCTTAGGATTAAGGCAGAATTTAAAACAATTTCTGAAATAGCTATAAATATATTTTGGCCATTTTCTGCTATATAATTATGTAAACAGCATTCTCAGGAATTGATGGCTTTAAAATCAAGGGGCTGGAGAGATAGCCTAGCGGTTAAGAGCGCCGACCGCTCTTACAGAGGACCCGGGTTCGATCCCCAGCACCCACATGGCGGCTGAGAACCGTCTGAAGCTCCAATTCCAGGAGAACTCCAGTTCCAGGGGAATCCGAGACCCTCTTCTGACCTCCGCAGCGTTGCACGACATGGGTGCACAGACTTGCATGCAGACAGTACATTCATACACATACAAAAATAAATAAAATTAATTTAAAAAATTAAAAAAAAATAAATAAATAAATAAAATCAAAATATCAGTCAATGCTGAAAAATGTTGAAAATGCTCCTTATACTGCAGTATCACATTATCACTCAAGATTTAATACTTGGTGTAAAAAAAAAATAAAGCAAACATATCTATCTTATAAGTTGGCAAATCTATTCAGGTCTTGATGGTACAATTATATTATGTAAAAGAGATGTTTAAAATAAATTTATAATTTGTTATCATTAAACATGAGTTTTTGTACCCATTTTATATGCCTATATTCTCAAGTTACACAAAAATTTCTCAGTCAGGACCTGGGCAGACAGATGACTCAACATTTAAGAGCAATTGCCACTTTTGCAGAGGACCCAGTTTGGGTTCCCAGCACCCATATCAGGTAGCTCACAACCACCTACAACTCCAGGTCTAGGATACAGACACTTTTTAGTTCCTCAGAAGCCACCTGCGCAAATGTGGTACATATAAACACAGGAAGATGCACACCCATACACATGATTTTAAAAAAATCAGGCAAAAAAAAGGGTCATACATGAAAAAAGTTGATGAACTTTTTTTTAAGCAATGAGTCTTTCATATAAACTATAAGTAAAATGCCTGGAATTCTGAAACTTAGTTATAGTTAAACAATTTGTTCTTAGTAAACTTGGAAAAGAAAGTCTCATTGGGAAGCATGATACGAAAGCAAACAGGTGGTATAAAAAGCAGTGGATCCAAACTGACCATGAGAGAACATGTAGTCTTTTGAGTGTGAGTGTTGAGTATAGGCAGATAGCTGCAGGAAACAACCTGTCAGTAAAGGTATTGGTCACCTCCAGAAGGGAATTATAATTTTATTTCATTTGGGATATGTAATCAAGAAGGTGTCAAAGATCAGATTTGATTTAGAGTAGTATTTCTGACAACCATGTAGAGGAGGAGCTGGGAGAAGTGGAGCAGCTGCAGCAGACTAGTTAGAAGGTTGTCACATCAAGTGAAAGAACATGAGGATAGGTACTAAAACAAGCAGCAATAATGATGATAGGATAAGTCCGGCCAAGTCCATACTCAATAAATAATTTACTATAAGAAATGAAAATGATGCTAAAAGGGATCCAAGATCCCAAAACAAGATCTCAGGACAGATGTCTAGAGAAGTAAGATATCAATGGAGACAGAAGCTAAGCCACCGAATTCCTGACCCAATATGTGACCCAGATCAGAAGTCATCCCAGAGCTGCAGGGGAGTTGATCCTGCCAATGAGTACTCACTCTGTAAATTGGTCCTACATTAAGTGTTCTGATTCAAGCAGGTCAAGGCATCCTCTAATTAGCAGCTTACATCTTGCCAGTTTATTCCTAAAGATATTATAACTTCCTCAAAATCTTCATGTGTGTTTGTCTCTAGAAGCCCTCCTATCTGCCAATTACACAATATGCTCTCAAAAAGAATGACATATTTTACATGGCTAAATTTGCTGGTCATAAACTAGTGCTGCCTCTTACTGAGACATTCTTTCTTTCTAACCACTCAAAGCATATTTAAAACATCTATTAAAGACCAGACCTGGTAAGGCACAGCGCACCCCATCAGTCAGTTCATCCAGACCAGGGACTGCTCGAAGGTCTCTGTAGCCACTCCAACTTCTGGCCCAGACTGGGTAAGGCCCCTCCCACCTCTGCACACCCCAGCTGTCATCCTATCTGGACCAGGGACTACACCCAGGACTCTGGAGCTGCTCCAACTTCCAGACTGGATCTGATAAGGCGTTAAGTATTCAGACATTTTGTCTCCAGTTAGTGGCACTGTTTTTGGAGGTCTTAGAAGGTGTGGCCGTGCTAGAGGAAGAATGTCACTGGGGGCAGGTTTAGTGAGTTTAACAAGCCTCATGGTCTCCAGTTGCTCTCTCTCTGCTTCCTGTGTTCTTTGTGAGATGTGACCCTCGGCATGCTGCTCCAGCTCCAGCCACCATGCCTCCTGCCACAATGGACTCTGATTCCCTGGAACCATCAATCATAAGTTCAAATAAACTCTTCCTTTTATAAGTTCCTTTTGTCATGGTGTTTTATCACAGCAACAGAAAAGTGACTAATACAGTTATTTGGTACCAGAGAGTGGGCTGTTGGCTGTGAAGAACCTGACCATGTGGATGTTTGGAGAAATGTGGAAGACTTTGGAACTTTGTTGCTAGAAAAGCTGTCGACTACTCTAAGCAGAGCTTAACAAGCCATTCTAGTATAAGCCTGGAAGAAAGCATGGCTGCAAAAAATGTAGTTCCAGAGGAAAATAAAGACTTAGGCAGCAACTGGGATATTTTGATAAAGAGTCTGGCAGCAGTTTGCCCACAGCCCAAATGCTTGACTGATGCTAAGTTGAAAAGCAATGGAATGGGGCTGGAGAGATGGCCTAGTGGTTAAGAGTGCCGACCGCTCTTACAGAGGACCCGGGTTCGATCCCCAGCACCCACATGGCGGCCAAGAACCGTCTGAAACTCCAATTCCAAGAGAACTCCAGGTCCAGGGGAATCCGAGACACTCTTCTGACCTCCGCGGCATTGCACAACACGGGTGCACAGACTTGCATGTAGACAGTACATTCATACACATACAGAAATAAAAAAAAAAAAGAAAAGCAATGGACTAATGTCTTTGGTGGAGGATATTTCAAGACAGCCTAATGTAGAAATGGTGGTGTGGCTATTAATGGTGAATATTGTACAGATCTACAGTGAAGAAGAGCAGATGGGGCAGAAAGAAATGTAGAATGTACAGTTTGGATCTGAAAACCCCACTAGGAAGATTAAAGGTGGTGCCAAGGCATGTGAAGGAGAGTTTCCTTTTGATAAGGAGATTAAGGTGATTAAGGAGAGGCCTAGCTATTTACAAGTAAACAATGGAAAAAGTGAGATTAAAGTGATTAAGGAAGGGCCTCGAGATTTTCAAGTAAACAACAGAAATAGTACCTTCAGGGCAAGACCACACCCAGCTAATCCTCAAAATTTTGAAAGGAAAATACTGAAAGGGTTTTCTGCTCCAAGTTCAGGGCAGAGAAAAGTTGTAAATGTGGTTGAAATGGGCCAGGGTGCATCCCAAACTTGCAGCCAAACTCGGCAGTTTCATTCACGTGGTGCTGGCTTTAGAGAAAGTTTGCAAGAGTGAAGGGGTCTTCAGTTCTTCCTCCATGGTTTCAGAGAGCTGCCAAGGTCAGGCAGAGTGCAGCAGGGGTGTCGCTGCATAAAGAAAGACCTGATAGGCCATTGCATGAAGCTGTGAATGTGAAGTCTAGTTGGCAGCGGAGACCCCAAGAAGACATTTGAGATGCCAGACCTGTGAGATATTTGCCAAGCAGAGCTGCATACAGGGAGTGGTACCAGCCTAAGAAAGAGATGTATGTTGCAAGCAAAGCTGGAAGAGCTGAGCCATCTAAGCCCTTTAGACGTCAAGTCTCAGAAGTCGCACTGGACTTGGTGTTTGCCCTGCAGGTTTTCAGTCTTGTTTTGGTCCAGTATTTCCTCACTATGCCTTTATTCCTCCCTTTTGGAATGTGAATGTGTATTCGGTTCCACCGTACATTCAGAGTATGTAATTTGTCTTTTGATTTTACAGGAGCTTACAGTTTAGGAGATTGGCCTGAGTCTCAGAAGAGACTTTGGACTGTAGACTTTTGAATGGCATTGAAACTGGTAAAGACTATGGGGACTTTTAAGGTTGGACTAAATGCATTTTGTATTTTATATGGTCAGGAGCCTATGGGGACCAAGGAGTGGAATGTGGTGGTTTGAATGAGTGTCCCCCATAGGCTTTAAGTATTCAGACATTTGTCTCCAGTTGGTGGCATTGTTTTTGGAGGTCTTAGAAGGTGTGGCCATGCTAGAGGAAATATGTTATTGGGGGCAGGCTTAGTGAGTTTAACAAGCCTTGTGGTCTCCAGTCACTCTCTCTGCTTCCTGTGCTCATTGCAAGATGTGACCCTAGGCTTGCTGCTCCAGTTCCAGCCGCCATGCCTCCTGCCACAATGGACTCTAATTCCCTGGAACTGTCAATTGTAAGCTCAAATAAATTCTTCCTTTTATAAGTTCCTTTGGTCATGGTGTTTTATCACAGCAACAGAAAAGTGACTAATACACATGCATAAACAAGATGAAAGAATTCATGTCCAGAAAACCAACCCATCAGAAAATACTCAAAGTGATTCAAAGGTCAGAAGAAATGAGCAGCTATCCCCAAGCAGCTATAGAGTAATGAATAAAAGTATAATTGTGAAAATGGAAACTTAGACCAAGAATGCAAACAGAAAATAAGGTAAAAGGAAGCAGCACACATCTTTCAATAATAACCTTAAATATTAATGGGCTGAACTCCCCAATCAAAAGACATAGACTGGGAGAATTGATTAGGAAACAGAACCCATCTATATGTTGTCTACAAGAAACCCATCTCACCCTCAAGGATAGGCACCAAATTAAAGTCAAAGGATGGAAAAAATATTCCAAGTAAATGGTACCAAAAAGCAAGCAGGAGTTGCTATTCTAATATCAGACAAAAAAGACTCCAAAGTAAAACTAATCAGAAGACACAAAGAGGACTACTACATCCTTATCAAATGAACAATTAATAATGAATATTTCACAATCATGAAAATATATGCACCAAACTCTGGTGCAACAAACTATATAAACCCAATTCTATGGGACTTCAAGGCACATATTAATCCCAGCACACAATAGTGGGGGATTTCAATACCCTACTGAGCCCATTAGATAGGTCAACTGGACAAAGAGTAAAAGAGAGACATCTGAACTGAACAATACAATACACCAAATGGACCTCACAGACATTTACCAAATATTCCACCCTAACACCAGAGAATATACTTTATACTCGGCACCCCAAGGTACATTCTTCAAAATTGACCACATACTGGGATGCAGAAAAACCCTCACAAATGCAAAACTATTGAAATAATTTTATACACTCTATCATACCACAAGGCAATAAAGCTCAGTATCAATGACAGAATAAGCCCTACTATCTACAAGAACACATGAAGACAATGTAATCCTGAATAATGAATGGGTCAAGAAAGAAATAAAAGCATTCCTGGAATTGACAAAAATGACAATCGAACACACACACACACACACACACACACACACACACACACACAAACTATGGGATACTTTAAAAGCAGTCCTAATAGGGAAGTTTATAATCCTCATTGCCTACATTAAAAAAAAAAGCAGAAAGAGGACAAATAAATGAACTAACACTGCACTTAAAAACATTTCAGAGTCATCCTACTGCAAAGATACATGCACATCCATGTTCACTGCAGCTTTCTTCCCAATAGTGAAGAGCTGGAACCAAGCCAAATGACCCTCAGCAGATGAGTGGATGACAAAAGTGTGGTACACAATGGAGTACTATACTATTCAGCAGTAAAGAAAGACGACATCATGAACTTTGCAGGTAAATGGATGGAGCTCAAAGCCATTATGCTGAGTGAAGTAACACAGTCCCAGAAAGACAAGCAGAGAATGGTTTCCCTCATTTGTAGATGCTAACACCAAATCCCCCAGATGAAAGACAAGCTAAATAACATTATTGTTATATTTGTTTATCTGAAAGCAACTATGTTGTTATAATATGAATCTCTCAACAGGCTCTAGAATCCACCCACACCAATTATTTCCCAACTCTGTAATTACATATATGGGTGGAAGTAATGTATCGCATATTTTAGATAAAAAAAAAAATTTAAATAAAATTACTGGAGGAAAATGTGAAATCCCTAAGAGCATAAAAAAAGACTGAGGAAAGAGGCATGCGACAGTTATGGCAGAGTGTATGATCTGGGATGGGATGGATGGGGTGGGGGGAATTGAAAGGGGAACTATGCCTGAACCGAATTGCCACCGGCTAGTCTGCAACTAGCACCACCCTCCATAACACCGACTCCCGCCTCCCCCCTCGTTTGCCTCGGCCCGCCCCCCCATTACCCCCCAACCCCCCTGCAGCCCTCACCCCCATGGAAGCTGCCGTACACTTCAGAACCCCTGCCCAACTTGCAGACCTCAATGACGCTAGAACAACAAACAAAAATACAAAGAATCAGATGAACTCCACAAGCTGGTCTTTGAAAGGTAAACACGATAGACTAGACTTTTAGTCCCAATTACATGAAAAGAAAGAAAGAAGAGCAATGAGCAACCCAAATAATAGAATTTATATGAAAAGGAAACAACATCTACAACAGGACAAAAAAAGATCGCAGAAAATCATATAGAATACATAAAAAATAATACTCTACAAATTTGAAAACCAAAAGAATGGATGAATGTTTGAAATCATAGAAATTCACCAATGTTAACCGCTTACACCAAGAAGAGATTGACAGCTTAAACAGACCTCATTCTATATATATGAGGAAAATTGAAAATATAATAAGAAACCTCCCAACAAAAAAAGCCCCGGTCTCAGATGGTTTTACATGCAGACTTTCTATAAAACATTTTAAAGACACTTACAAACGTTATTACAAAACCCCTGTTCATGAAGGATGCACAGAGGGCAACTCCCATATTACCTTCATGAGCCAGCATCACTCTACATACCAAGAACCGAGGCAAAGATACAACAAAAAAAAACTATAGACCCATGTCGCTAATATGAACATACAGCAAAAATTCTTAACAAACTACTTGCAAACCAAATACTAGACCACATAACAAGATACCCTCATGACAACTAGTTGGCTTTCATACCAGGATGGATGAATGTTGTTCAACTATAGTAATCCATAAACATAATTAACATAGAAATGGACTGAAGACAAAAACCACACAGTCATCTCAATTGACACAGAAAAAGCCTTGACAAAATCAGCATCCCTTCATGCATAAATCCTAGAGGGTATTGGATGGACAGGGCATCATTCCTCACTACAAGCCAATACAACAACACCCACAGACAACATCATCTAAATTGAGATAAGTGGAAAGCACTTCTCTAAAAGGACATGGCAAGGGCTGTCCCTGTCACCATCTCTTCTTCAATGTAGTAGCTTGAAACACTTGCTAATCATAAGAGAAGAAAGAGGAAATTAAAGGATTACAATTGAAACAGAATTCAAACTATCCCTCTTGGAGATATTACATTTATACCTAAGGGATGAAAAATTCACCAGAAATCCTAGAATGAAGAAGTTTTCAGGAAAGTGCGAACAAATCAACCTAGAAGTCAAGTAGCCTTTCTTTTTTCTTCCCATAAATTATTTTTTTTTAAACAATCTAAGACCCTGTCCCCCCATTCCCCCACCCCCACCCCACCCAGAGATCATGCTCTGCCAAGACATCTTTTCATCTCGGTCTCAGTCTTTCTCATATTACCATGAGAAGTTGGAACTGTTTGGAGGCAAAGTCATGTTCAGTCAGTCTTCGAGTCAGTCTTGTTCTGTTGTGTGTTGTTGTTGTTGTTGTTTTTGCAATGATGCAATCCCCTCCCTAACTGCTTTGGACAAAAGCTCAGGTGCTACACAAAAATAGCTATACAACTAGTAATTGGCAATAGCACCCACAGATGAGGAGTACCATTCCGTGTTTGCTTTTTCGGGAACTGTGTTACTCACTTCAACTTGTGTCCTCTAGGCTCAGCCTATTTTCCTGCAAAGCGCTTGAAGTCATCTTCTTTCGTGCTACAAAACTCTTGTGTAGATGACCACACATTTCTCACTCCCTCTCAGTTGGAGGGGCATTTGGTTGGGTCGCTGTCTCCTTGCTTATCATTGAAGAAGGTGAAATAAACATGGCCATGCATGTATCCTCGAGAGATGCTGAGTTAGAGTGCCCAATTCATGAGTCAGTGACGAGTTATGGATGGACAGAATATCTTCAAGTCTTCCATGCAAGGGTTCCTCTCACACTGCTTCGCACGTGGCTGTATGATTTACAGTTCCCCAGCAGCGAGATCGGTTCCTTTCCCAACACTCTCCAGCACTGGTATATATTTGTTTTCTTGATCCTCCGGGCCAGTTCTTATATGGAGTAGTGACATATATACTTCCCTGGACGTTTGTAGCTTTCAGTTCGCTTCCGTTTCTTCGTGCTGAGTTGAACACTTCTTAAGTGAGTGTTTCTCAGCCATCTCATAATTCCTCACTTGTGAAGTCTCTGTTCAGATGAGTCGTTGGGGCTCCATCTACTAAGATTGGGGTCACTTATTTTCTTTCTTCTTTGGGTTTTTTGAGTGAGTTGATATAGTCTGAAATCAGTGTTTGTCCCACTATGTTTTTGTGGTGAAGGTTTCCTCCCACTCTGGTGGGATTTCTCTTCACTTCCTTGATTGTTTGGTTTTATGATGTACAGAAGGGCTTTTGAGTTCAATGAGGTCCCATTTTTCAAATGTCGACCTTAATTCTTTGCAGCAGGCTGCTGTCTGATTAGGAATCTTTTCCTGGGTGCGCCTTTCTTTACACGCAACATAAACAGGCAACTGAGAAGGATAAGAAAACCTTCCTACTCACAATAGCCAACAAAAAATAAAAGAAAAGAAAATACATTGGAAGAAACTTAACCAAAACACCAAATCTCTACAATAAAAAATTTTAAATCCGCTGAAGAAGGAAATTGAAAAATACATCAGAAGATGGAAAGACTCCCATGCTCAAGGATTGGAAAAATTATTATTGTAAAAATGTCCATTCGACCAAAATTAATACACGAGGATTCAATGCAGTCCCAGTTGAAATCCCCATGTGTTTCTTCAGAGACTTAGAAAAAATCCTTAAATTCCGATGGGAAAAACAAAAGCCCCAAACAGACAAAGCAACTCTGAGTGAAAAGTGTAATACAGGGGGCATCATATTACCTGACCTCAAACTATATTACAGTCAAAAACAGCCTGGTACTGGGAAGGCAAAAAGCAGACCTATAGACCAATAGAAAAATCGAGAGACCCAAGATTTAAGCGTCACAGTTGTCGGTCGGCCACCTCATATTTGACAAAGGGGCCAAAAAGACTCAATGGAAGAAAGACAGCATCTTCGGCAAAACTGGTGGCTGGTGAAGTTTGATCACCGTTTGTTGAAGGATAAAAGTAAACCCCTAACCCCATACCTCTTACCCTATACAAAAACAAACTCCACTGGATTAAAGAGGCAACTGGGCGCAGGAAATAGTCAACAATTGAATTGACAAATGGTATCGTAATAAAACTCAAAAGTTGCTTTAATAGTTTTATGCTAAAGAAAAAAAAACAAATCCAAGAAAGATGAAGAAAATACCAACAGAGTGGGCGTAAACCTTGCACTGGCTGCTGATACAATCTTACAGAGCATTAACTTCCAAAATAGATTAACTACCAGAAAAAAAAAAAAGAAAGAAAGAAAACAAATTCCCATTCAAGAGATGGAGTAAAGAGCTGAGCTCAGACTTCACCAGTGAGGAAAAAATATGGTCTTAGAACAATCATTAAAAGTGTAAAAGCAAAATCTTTAATAATGAAGGAAATGCAATTAAAACCACTTTAAGATATCATCTCACGCTCTGATAAGATTGGCTAAGATCAAGAAGACAAAAGATATCAAATACTGGAGAAGTTGTGGGGAAGGGGGAGCAATCATCCCCTTGGCTGGTGGGAGTGGAAACTTGTACAGCCACTATGTAAAACAGTGTTGAAAACCCTTGGAAGACTCAATCAGAATGAGCCGACCACCTGACCCAGGCATACACTCTTGGGTAGATCCGCCAAACTCACCCTGCTCCAAGGATACAGTCACATTTATGTTTATTGCACAACCTCTCTTCACATAGACAAAGAGGCTGGAAACCAAACGCAATTGCCCGCTCAACCAATGGTGATAGAGAAATAGATTTGTAATCTACACAATGGAGTTGTATGCACCATAAAGGAAGATGACATTATGAGATTTGCAGGGTAAATGGATGGAACTAGAAGACATTATGTCAATGTAGTAAACACAGTCCCAGAAAAACAAACGAAGAATGGTATCCCTCATTTGTGGATGCTAACCAAATCACCGTAGTAGTAAGCCAAAGCAAACTGAGGTGATAGATAGATGATAGCAGAGAGAGAGAGAGATGAAAAAAAAAAAAAAAAAAAAAAAAAAACGAGGGGCTGGGGAGATGGCTCAGTGGTTAAGAGGCACGGCAGGACTCCTGAGCTGGGTTTGATTCCGCAGCACCCACATAGGGTGGCTAAAGAATCGTCTTTAACTCCAGTTCCAGGGGAAGTCCAACACACGCTCTGCTGACCTCCTCAGCATTGCACAACACGAGTGCACCAACCTACATGCAAGAAGGTACATTCATAACACATAAAAGAATAATAAAGAAAAAAATTAAAAGATAGCTAGATAGATGAGTAGGATGATAACGATTAGATAGATCGATAGATGATAAGATAAGATAGATTAGATAGATAGGATAGATTATAGATAGATTGTTCTTTTTACCTGCAATCAACAAGCCAACTGTGCCATTATAATGATTAATCCGCTTAACAGGAAGCTAGAATTAACCTAGCACTTATTTGTCAGACTTTGTAATTGTGTATATTGGATATGGTATTTATGCATACTTTAGAGTAATATAAAAAATTCCAAGGGGAAAATGTGAATTCCTAAACATGTTCTTTGTAATTAACATACAGGTTGGACTTTCAGCACGTTATAAATTTTTGGTATATGTGTGAAGAACCTATATGCATATTTTGGAGGTCAATACAAATTGAAGAGAAGAAGCACAAAAGGACTGGGTCAAAAAGTCACGAACATAAACTTTAGCCGCAAAAAAAAAACAAAAGAACCATATAAACCTCGCATAGTAGAAATTTAAAAAACTCAAAAAAGATGCAAGACATATATGGAAGAAAAAGCATGAACTCAGTGGGGTGGGAGCATGGAAAGGGAGTGTGTATAAATTCTGGGACTGCAATTTTGTCTGAATTGCACAAACTAACTTCAGTAAACCACGCAATTAAGACATCTATAACCGTTCCTTCGCAAATGATTCTCTTTCCCTCTTAGCGCTCCCCCGTTTTTCACCACCGGACTGCTTCTTATCCGTCCCCTGGTCCTCCCAAATTTTGCCCCTCGGACAGTATTTGCCCGTCCTCCACATTCTGGAACATTCTCATCCTTCTATGAATTTATCAATAGCACCAACCAAGGTCTCTAGGAATTCAGAGGATTACTGGATTGAAGCAGTTGGCACCATTTTTTTATATTGTGTGTGTGTTTTTTTTTATTANCTACAGGGAGACCCCCCTCAAAAGGAAAGATGGCATTATGAACTTTGCAGGTAAATGGATGGATCTTGAAGCCATTATGCTGAGTGAAGTAACACAGTCCCAGAAAAACAAATGGTGAATGGTTTCCCTCATTTGTGGATGCTAACACCAAACCCCCCAGATGAAAGGCAAGCTGAACAACATTATTGTTATATATTTCTGTTTATCTGAAAGTAACTACGTTGTTATAACGTGACTCTCTCAACGGACTCTAGAATCTACCCACCACTTATTTTCAGTTTCTGTAATTACTGTATATGGGTGGAGAGTATGTATCCATATTTTAGAGTAATATAAAATTAATGGAGGAAAATGTGAATACCTAAGCATAAAAAAAGACTGAGAGAAAGATGCAGGACAGTTATAGCTGAATGCATGATCTGGGATGGGATGGGATGGGGTGGGGGGAATGGAAAGGGGAATATGCCTTAACTGAATTGAAAAATGATGTCTGAAATACACAAAACATCAATAAAAAATAAAGAAGAAAAAAATTTCAGAGACAACAACAAATGAACCCCCAACAAACAGGAAGAAATAACAAAAATCACAGCAGACATAAATGAACTAGAAACAAACAAACAAAAATACAAAGAATAGATGAATCCACAAGCTGGTCGTTTGAAAGGATAAACAAGATAGCTAGACTTTTAGCCCAATTAATGAAAAGAAAGAAAGAGCAACTCCAAATAAATAGAATTTATGATGAAAAGGGAAACATTACAACAGACAACAAAAGATCCAGAAAATCATATGAGAATACATAAAAAAAATACTCTACTAAATTTGAAAACCTAAAAGAAATGGATGAATGTCTGAAATCATAGAATTCACCAAATCTTAACCAAGAAGAGATTGACAGCTTAAACAGACCTCATAATATATGAGGAAATTGAAAATATAATAAGAAACCTCCCAACAAAAGAAAGCCCAGGCGCAGATTGTTTTATAGCAGATTTCTATAAAACATTTAAAGAGTACTTACAAACATTATTACAAAAACTGTTCAGAAGGATGCAAGCAGAGGGAAATCTCCCATATTCCTTCTATGAAGCCAGCATCACTCTACTACCAAAACTAGGCAAAGATACAACCAACAAATAAAACTATAGACCCATTGCATTAATGAACATAGATGCAAAAATTCTTAACAAACTACTTGCAAACCACATATAGACCCACATCTAAAAGATCATCCATCATGATCAAGTTGGATTCATACCAGAGATGCAGGAATGTTTCAACATATGTCAATCAATAAATATCATAAAACATAGAAATGGACTGAAAGACAAAAACCACACAGTCATCTCAATTGACACAGAAAAAGCCTTTGACAAAATCCAGCATCCCTTCATGCATAAAATCCTAGAGGGTATTGGAGTGGAGGGATCATTCCTCAACATAATCAAAGCCATATACAACAAACCCACAGACAACATCATCCTAAATGGAGAAAAGTTAGAAGCATTCTCCTTAAAAGCAGGAACATGGCAAGGCTGTCCCCTATCACCACTCCTCTTCAATATAGTGCTTGAAACACTTGCTAAGTCAATAAGAGAAGAAAAGGAAATTAAAGGATTACTAATTTGAAAACAGAAATCAAACTATCCCTCTTTGGAGATGATACAATATTTTACCTAAGGGATGCTAAAAATTCCACCAGAAAATTCCTAGAAATGAAGAAGAGTTTCAGGAAAGTGGCAGGATACAAAATTAACCTAGAAAAATCAGTAGCCTTTCTTTTTTTCTTCCCATAAATTTATTTTTTTTAACAAATCTAGACCCGTGTCCCCCCCATTCCCCCACCCCACCAGAGATCATGCATTCTGCCAAACATGCTTTTCATCTCTTTCTCAGTCTTTCTCAATATTCTCCATGAGGAAGTTGACTGTTTTGAGCAGAAGTTCACTGTTTCAGTCAGTTCTTCGATACAGTCTTTTCTGTTGTTGTTGTTGTTGTTGTTGTTGTTGTTTGCAATATGCATCACTCCCAACTGCTTTGGACAAAAGCTCAGGGGGCTATACACAAGAAATACTTACAACTAGGTAATTGGCACTAGCATCCACAGATGAGGGATACCATTCGTCGTTTGTTTTTCTGGGACTGTGTTACTTCACTCAGCATGATGTCCTCTAGCTCCAGCCATTTTCCTGCAAAGCTCATGATGTCATCTTTCTTTACTGCTGCATAGAACTCCATTGTGTAGATGTACCACATTTTCTCTATCCACTCATCAGTTGAGGGGCATTTGGGTTGGTTCCAGCTCCTTGCTATTGTGAAGAGAGCTGAAATAAACATGGCCGTGCATGTATCTCTGTGGTGGGGTGAGTCTTGAGGGTACATGCCCAGGAGTGGTATGGCTGGGTCGGGTGGCAAGTTCATTCCAAGTCTTCCAAGGGTTCTCCACACTGCTTTCCATAGTGGCTGTACGAGTTTACATTCCCACCAGCAGTGGATGAGTGTTCCCCTTTCCCCACAACCTCTCCAGCACTTGGTATCATTTGTTTTCTTGATCCTAGCCAGTCTTATTGGAGTAAGATGATATCTTAAAGTGGTTTTGATTTGCATTTCCTTAATTATTAGTGATGTTGAACACTTCTTAAGGTGTTTCTCAGCCATCTCTAATTCCTCACTTGTGAAGTCTCTGTTCAGGTCTTTGCTCCATCTACTAAGTGGGTCACTTATTTTCTTTCTTCTTTGTTTTTTGAGTAGTTTATATATTCTGGAAATCAGTGCTTTGTCACATGTTTTTGTGGTGAAGGTTGCCTCCCACTCTGTGGGATTTCTCTTCACTTCCTTGATTGTTTCTTTTGATGTACAGAAGCTTTTGAGTTTAATGAGGTCCCATTTGTCAGTTGTCGACCTTAATTCTTGCACAGCTGCTGTCTGATTTAGGAAGTCTTTTCCTAGTAGCCTTTCTTTACACCAACAACAAGCAACTGAAGAAGGAATACAAGAAAACCTTCCTACTCACAATAGCCACAAAAAATAAAAGAAAAGAAAATACATTGGAAGAAACTTAACCAAAAACACCAAAATCTCTACAATAAAAATTTTAAATCCCTGAAGGAGATTGAAAAATACATCAGAAGATGGAAAGACCTCCCATGCATATAGATTGGAAAAATTAATATATTAAAAAATGTCCATTCTACCAAAATTAATACACAGATTCAATGCAATCTCAATTGAAATCCCCATGAATATCTTCACAGACTTAGAAAAAAAATCCTTAAATTCCTATGGAAAAACAAAAGACCCCAAACAGACAAAGCAACTCTGAGTGAAAAGTGTAATACAGGGGGGATCATTGTACCAGACCTCAAACTATATTACAGTCAAAAACAGCCTGGTACTGGCAAAAAGCAGACCTATAGACCAATGGAACAAAATCGAAGACCCAAACTTGAACTCACAGTTTCGGCCACCTCATATTTGACAAAGGGGCCAAAAAGACTCAATGGAAGAAAGACAGCATCTTCGGCAAATGGTGCTGGTGAAGTTTGATCACCGTTTGTTGAAGGATAAAAGTAAACCCCTACCTCTTACCCTATACAAAAACAAACTCCAACTGGATTAAAGCAACTGCGCAGGAAATAGGTCAACAATTGACAAATGGGATCTTATTAAACTCAAAAGTTTCTGTATAGCTAAAGAAACAATCAAGGAAGTGAAGAAAATACCCACAGAGTGGGCGTAAACCTTCACTGCTGATACATCTGACAGAGCATTAACTTCCAAAATATATTAACTACTCAGAAAAAAAAAAAAGAAAGAAAGAAAACAAATTACCCATTCAAGAGATGGAGTAAAGAGCTGAACATAAACTTCACAAGTAAGGAAATAAAGATGGCTGAGAAACATCTTAAAAAGTGTACAACATCGTTAATAATTAAGGAAATGCAAATTAAAACCACTTTAAGATATCATCTCCCTCTGATAAGATTGGCTAAGATCAAGAAGACAAAAGATATCAAATACTGGAGAGGTTGTGGGGAAGGGGGAGCAATCATCCCCTGCTTGTGGGAGTGTAAACTTGTACAGCCACTATGGAAAACAGTGTGAAGAACCCTTAAAAGACTCAGAATGAGTCTACCAACTGACCCAGTCATACCACTCCTGGGTATATGCCCACAAAACTCACCCTGCTCCAAGGATACAGTCACATTTATGTTTATTGCACCTCTCTTCACATTAGCAAAGAGCTGGAACCAACGCAAGTGCCCCTCAACCAATGAGTGGATAGAGAAAATGTGGTACATCTACACAATGGAGTTCTATGCAACAATAAGGAAAGATGACATTATGAGATTTGCAGGTAAATGGATGGAACTAGAAGACATTATGTTCAATGTAGTAACACAGTCCCAGAAAAACAAACGAAGAATGGTATCCCTCATTTGTGGATGCTAGCACCAAATACCTAGTAGTAAGGCAAACTGAGTGATAGATAGATGATAGATAGATAGATAGATAGATAGATAGATAGATAGATAGATGATAGAGGGGCTGGGGAGATGGCTCAGTGGTTAAGAGCACCGACTCCTGGACCTGGGTTTGATTCCCAGCACCCACATGGGGGCTAAGAATCGTCTTTAACTCCAGTTCCAGGGGAATCCAACACCCTCTTCTGACCTCCTCAGCATTGCACAACACGGTGCACCAACCTACATGCAGACAGTACATTCATACACATAAAAAATAATAAAGAAAAAAATTTAAAAAAGATAGCTAGATAGATGGTAGATGATAGATTAGATAGATAGATAGATGATAGATAGATAGATAGATAGATAGATAGATAGATAGATTTTCTTTTTACCTGCAAGCAACTGTGCCATTATAATGTGAATCCCTTAACAGGAACTAGAATTAACCTAGCACTTATTTTCAGACTTTGTAATTGTGGTATATGGGATATGGTATTTATGCATACTTTAGAGTAATATAAAATTCAAGGGGAAAAATGTGAATTCCTAAACATGTCTTTGAATTAACATACAGTTTACTTTCAGACGTTATAATTTTGGTATATGTGTGAAGAACCTATATGCATATTTTGGAGCAATACAAATTGGAGAGAAAAGCAACAAAAGGACTGGGTCAAAGAAGTCACTGAAACAGTAAACTTTAGCCCAAAACAATAAACCTCTGCATAGAGAAATTTTAAAAAGACTCAAAAAAAGATGCAAGACATATATGGAAAAATGCATGAACTCAGGTGGGGTGGGAGCATGGAAAGGGAGTGTGTATAAATTGGACTGAGAAATGTTGTATGAATTGCACAAAACTTCAGTAAAAAAGCATTAAAAATCTATTAAATCGTATTAGAAAATGATTATATTTAAATTATTACTACACAGTTTTTCAAACCTGATTCTTTCCCCTGGTCTCATTTTGAAAAATAGGACAGTATTTGCCCGTCCTCCACATTCTGGAACATTTCTCATCCTTATGATTTATCAAGCACCAACAATGTCTCTAGGATTTCAGAGGATTACTGGATGGGAAGCATTTGCACCTTAGATTTACTTAGAATACAAAAATGAGGTCCCCAGGATTCTTAATATTCTGTTCTCACTCCCCGAGGCAGATAGAGATTTAACATATTTAAAACAGACCATTAGAAGGCCAGTTTGTGTGTAGTTCAATAAGCAGGCTGGAGAGCAGTCAACGATGGGATTAAGGAGGTAAAGGCCAGATCAGATAGGTAAATTAGCATAAACTGAAAATCCAGGCATATCTAGGGAGCCATCTTATTATTACATGATTACAGTTTTCTCCAAATAGATGAGCAAATTAAAACAACTCCCTACTTTATATTCCCATCCTATTTTGTTCAATAAGTATGCACCTTACATGAGATAATAATTACAATTATAATAAACGGTGAATTTGTCTCTGTGTTCCAGGTGGTAAGTTCTTTACATATCTTATTTCTCATGCTGTACCTATAAGGCAGTATTCTACCACCCAGTTACAGAATAAATTCCATTCTAGCTAGTTCAGATGCAAAACTTGTTTTTACTACAGGATGCTATATATCTTAAAGAATCACTGACAGAGCTGGAAAAAAAAAAATTCTGGGCTGAGTTTAAAGGGAATAGTTCCAAAGGCACAATACAGAATCTGTGCTTCTCTTCAGGACAAGAAAACCATTTGCCCCCCAAACTAACACTGGTTGGGAAGTTGAACAGCCAAATGGCTGCCACAGATTCAGAACTTCTATAAATCAGAAGCTGCTACAACTGCCAGCTTGGGAACTGGTCCACACTCACCACAATCTGCCCAAGCAGAATGGAAGTTCCATGTCTGTCTTTTGGCACTGACAAAGCAAATGACTGGACATGGTGAACTCTCCTCACTGCTGAAACAGAACAGACTGGATGCCTCTGACACTTCTTTGCCAAGAAAAAAATAAAGTTGCCTAAGTACATCATCTGTCTCATTTCAGCCTTTCAAACCTCACAGTTCATCTTAACTTACCCCAAGCCATAGTTCTCAGGCTGAGCAGTATATTTCTCATTGGATTTTTTCACAACATACAGAAAATAAAATTACTCAATTATAAATGTGGAGTTCAGTCAAAGTTTTGAGCACTTAGTCAAATAAGTCACTATTAGTAAAATACTAGCATCCCTTCCCAAACACCATTGAGGCCATTGCAGGCTCCAGACAACTATAGTCTAATTCCTAGAGTTATAATTTTGCTTTGTCAAAAAGTTCATATAAGCCAAGCATGGTGGCACATGCCTTTATTCCCAGCACTCAGAAAGCAGATGCAGGAGGATCTCTGAGATCAAGGCCAGCCTGGTCTACATAGTGAGTTCTAGACCAGCTGGGGCTATAGGAAGTCCCTGTCTCAAATTTTTTTCATATAAACAGAATCATACATTATAAAGTCATATATGTCTATATTTTTAAAAATTATTTTTATTTATGGCATGAGTGTGGAGTCGAGTGTGTTTGCATGCGTGTTTGCATGTCGATGTATGTGTGCCCTTGGAGGCCAGAAGAGAGCACTGAATGCTTGGAACTGGACTTATAGGTGATTGTAAGCTACCCAACACAGCTCCTTACAACTGAGCAACAAGTTCTCTTAACCAGAACCCATCTCTCCAGATCCCCCATGTCTAGCTTTTTCACCAACCATAAGGTCTTTTATTTTATATTTTGCAACATATATTGATGGGAGCTTGTGTATTTTTAATTTTTTTTAATTTTTTTTTTATTTTTATTAATTTTATTTATTTCTGTATGTGTATGAATGTACTGTCTGCATGCAAGCCTGTGCACCCGTGTCGTGCAACGCCGCGGAGTTCAGAAGAGGGTCTCGGATTCCCCTGGAACTGGAGTTCTCCTGGAATTGGAGTTTCAGACGGTTCTCAGCCGCCATGTGGGTGCTGGGGATCGAACCCGGGTCCTCTGCAAGAGCGGTCGGCGCTCTTAACCGCTAGGCCATCTCTCCAGCCCCCCCCCCTTTTTTTTTAATGATAAGTAATAGTCACGACATGATTATTATACAATGTGTTTGCCTATTAATCTAAATGACCATTTAGGGAGTGTCTAGTTTGGATTACTGTGACTAGGGCTATGAACATTCACTTAGAAACCTGTAAGTATATTCTTTTATTTCTTAGGATTAAAATACTGAAAATAGAATCATTGGGTCACAAGGAATATGTATGTTTGTGTGCTTAGCTTTATGAATCTGTCAAACCATTTCAATGTGGCATAATATTTTTTCATTTCAACCAGCTATATCTGACAGGCACAAAAAGTCTGTATCCCTATGAATACTTGTTATTATTCTATCCATTCCAGCAGGTGCATGGGGTTATGTTCCATTGTAATTTGCATTTTCCTACTCACTCATCATTATGAACATTTTTGTGACATTTATATATCTTTCTTTGTGAAGTGTCTGTTCAAATGTTATGTTCATTTTTTAAAAAAAATAGAGTTGCACAAGGGTTTCACTTTCTAGCCCAGATTGGCTGGGAATGCACTCTATAGGCCAGACTGACCTTGAACTTGCTATTCTCTTGCCTCAGCCTTCCCAGGGTTTGATTACAGGTATGTATATAGATGTGTATCACCATGCCAAGATCTATGGTCATTTTTAAAATATGTGTATGTATATCTGTGTATGTCTATGTTATATCATGCATGTGCAACATGTCTGTGAGTTCAAGCAGACTAATGCCATGGTGGTACATGTGGCAATCAAAGCAACTTCAGGTACCAATCCTCATCTTCCCTTTTGCTTGAGACATGGACTCTCAGTGTTCACCACTGTTTAAACCAGGCTCACTGGCCTGTGAACGCCCATGATCTCCTGTCTCTGCCTCCTATATCCCCATGGGAATGGGAGAATTGCAGATGCACGAGCTCTAGTTTTGACAATCCCCAGGCCTGCTGGGGAATTTCGGGGTCCGACCGAAGAAGGAATGGGGGTGAGAGGCGCAGAGACAAGACACAGACCCTGGGAGTTGGGTGAAAGCAGACAGAGGGCGAGCTGTTGCGGACTCGTTTATTCGGGGGCAGGGTTAGGGGTTATGTACTGTTCACATTCCCACTCTGCTCTTGTCGTCTTCTGATTGGCTCAGGTCTGCAACTCTGCTTATATGGTCTCACCTGCCTAGGGCAGGCTAGGTTGATGAGGGACAAGCTCTGCGCATGCATAATTCTCAGCATACTGGCTCTACTACACTCTAGAACCTGACTTTTAAATGAGGACTGTCTTGGGTAGCTTTGACTGCCAACTTGACACAGCCTTGAGTCCCCTGACAGGACAATTTCAAGGACTGTCTAGATCAGACTGGCCTATGACCATGTCTGTGGGAGATTGTCTGGACTGTCCATTAATAAAGAAGTGCCACCGCACTGTGGGCAGTACTCTCCTAGGCAGGTGGTCTTGAATTGTATAAAATAAAGCTGGAGAACAATCCAGCCTTGAAAACAACTAACACGCAGCATCTTCCACTGCTCCTGCTCTCCTTTGGCTGCGAAGTGAGTTCCTTGGTCAATAGCAATGCTGTGAGGAATAGCAATCAGATCTGCCTTCAAGTTCCTGCCTTGACTTTCCGCAGTGATGACTATGCCTGGAACTGAAAGCTGAATAAACCCTTTCCTCCCCTAAGGTGCTTTTGGTCAGTGTTTTATCACCACAACAGGAATAAACTATAGCAGAGAGCTGCTGGACCTGGCTTTTATATGGGATCTGGGGATCTGAACTTGGATCCCCACACTGGAAGGGCAAGCACTTACCCATTGAGCCATCTCCCCAGTCTTTGCTTTTCTTCAAAGAGTAAACAGATTTATTTCAGTTTTGGAGGTTTGTGGGCTTTTGAGACAGGGTCTCCCTTTGCAGCACTGGCATAGAACTCACAACATAGGACAGGAAGATCTCATATTCATGGGAATCCTCCTGCCTCAGCCTCATGAGTTCTGGAATTATGGGTAAGAGCCACAATCCCCGGGTGAGACACAAACATTTTAACAACTCCTGGTGTATCTTCCTTTTCTAGTTCATGCTTTTTCCAACTCCTATCTAAAAGGTCTTAGCTGAACAGGAGATCACAAAGTTTTTTTTCTGTGATTTTATTGAGAAGGTTTATAGTTTTATCTAATGTTTGGAGTCACTTTTCAAGTGTGGTATAAGGGCCTTTAGGTTCATTTTTTCAAATCTGCTCCTAATTACTGCATGCCAGTTGCTGAAAAGATTTCTTTTTTTCCATTTGGTTGGCTTTATGCCGCTCTCTAAAATCACTTGAATATGGATTAATTGATCTATTTCTAGACTACATTCTGTTCATATGATACATATCATAGTGTTGTCTGCCTCCCAGAGATGCACCTAGGGGCTCTTGAGGTCAAAATCATTTCATAATAATAATGAGACATTATTTAAAATTTTAATTATGATTCTCTCATAAAAATTCAGTGAAATTTTCTATAGTACATGCCATAGTGCAAAAATTGCAACAGAAATGAAAATATAACTGTTAATAAACCAAATATAAGAATATTTGAAAAAAGAATAATAATACCATTCTTCACACTAATTTTTCAAAGGACAGGTAGAATATGGTTATTTTTCATCAAAATATATTTTAATAGTGAAATTATTATCATTGTTTAGCAACTTCAACACTACATGTAAATTTCCTAATTTTTACCTTAAATTAGACATCTAGCTATCTAGAGATATAATCTATATAACTCACTGAAGCCCCAGCTGGCCTGGAACTTGCTATGAGGCCAGGCTGGCCTTGGACTCACAGAGATCCACCTGCCTCTGCCTCCTAAATGCTGGACTTCAGGTGTGCCACCATGCTCTGATAAATTTTGATTTTGTGAGGCCGAGTTTCCCTGAAGCCCCACCTGGCCTGGAGCTTACTATGTAGAACAGCCAGTCTGCATTTCCCACAAATCCAACTGTGTCTGGCTGATGAGTGCTGGAATTAGAGGCGTGTGCCACCACACTCAGCCAATTTCACTTTTTAAATTGTGTGTGCATGGGGAGGGCAGAGGAAAACTTGCAGGAGTTGGTTGTCTCCTTCTACCATATGGGTTCCAGGAATCCAACTCAAGACTTAGTAGCAAGAATCTGCCTGGTAAGCCTTCTGGCTGGTCCCAGGATCTTCAATTATTTTTAGGAATGTAATAGAATTTTGTGACCAACATCATTTAGATTTATTAGTTTCATAGTAAATCATTTTTAGTTAAGATTTTTTTCTCTTTCTTTGTTGACAGTTCCATGCATATATGCAGCATACTAGGATTATTTTATTCACTCCCATTACCCTCTGGGTCTTTTCCTTCTGAGCCTCTTCTTCCCACCTAGTTTTCCAGTGGCTTCACCATTAGTCATAATTATGTCAGTTCCTTCCTCTGGGAACCATGCATAGTCATTAATTGCTCAGGAAGGGTTAAGGCCTCGTGGATACCACCACTGTGTGTAAAGTAAAGTTGGAGGACCCAATCTTGAACGGGTATCCACAGCTGGCATATATTAGTGGATGGGATGGTAATATCTGGATGGCAACATTTTACAGCATTCTTCCCCTCCCTCTGGCTCTTAATTTCTCCCTCCTACTCAATCTCCTCTGGGATGTTCCTGAATCTAAGAGAGTGGCAGTCCCATAGTTGTCCCATTTAAGAATGAGTACTCATCAGTCACTTAATTCAGCACTTTGAACAGACATGAATCTCTGCTTGGAGGGTAACCAACTGCCTTTCGATTGGATCTGGTGTTCTCTCAGTACACATCAGATACTACAAACTGGCCAAAAGCCTGTTACTGGGAAGGGCATGGACCCAAGGGGGACACACACTACTGCTGTTTCCCTAACTGGGCATACTACTAAACTGCATTCTAAGTAAGTATGTTTATTCTTACAGTCTAGTATGAATCCCAGCCTGGGAAGAGAAGCTCTTTTTACAGATGGTGGTGCAGAAACCCATAGTACACCTTAACATCAGGTAGTACTGGTCTTTCAGATATGGTATTCTTTTAGAACACTGTCATATTGGTTATTTGTTCCTTTAATAAAAGCTTAAGACAGTACAAACTTTGTATCCTGCAGTTGCATTGATCCTAAATGCAGTATGAGTTTTCCTGGATTAAAATTAAGTTCCTCTCACAGTTATTACATGCTCCTGTCCAACCCATAGGGGAGGCATCACTTCCTGTGGACAAGCTGTTGGCAGAAATCAATTCTTCTACATGGTGTGAACTCAACTACTCCTAGTGACTGTAAAACTGAAGAAACATTTCCTAGAGGCCCTTCAGTTGCAGCTGTTCTCAGATTCTTTTTTGTCCTGTAACTCTACCTCCATCTTCAAAACCAGCAAGTTTCCTTCATATGTTCTAAATCTCTTTCATTCTATTTCATCCAGATGACTTATCATGGAAAGGTATTCTGTTTAAGAGCTTGTGAGATTAGGCAGGTTCCACCTGGATCATCAGGGATATTCTCCCCACCTCAGGATTTGTATTTTTAATTATATTTTCACAGACACTTTGCCCTTATAAGATAATGTATTCAACGTTCCAGGAATTGGGCATGAAACTTTCTTTAAAGTAGGGAGTTGGACATACTTGATTCACTGAGTACTATGATTGATTTTGCTACTCCAAATCTTTTGAGTTCCTGTAATGAAATACATACGACATGAAAGCAAAAGTGGGAACTATTAAGGAAGAGGTTGGAGGCCAGTAAGAAGAGGTCAGTGGATGGCCCAGGGCAATGCGTGAGGGAAACAAATACGAGCATGCCATTATGAAACTCATTACTTTGTAAGCTAACTTTAAGATAAAACCCACTTGGTTGTGTTTCTTGTTATACACATGAGTTCATGTAGAGATATTGCATGTTTAAATTTGTCGGTAGGTCATTGGACTAATATGATTCCTTCTGCTTTTTATAATAGTCTCTCTCTTCTCTCTCTCTCTCTCTCTCTCTCTCTCTCTCTCTCTCTCTCTTCCTCCAGACCCTTCCATTTAAAACATCCCCATTTTCCATATTTCTCCCTTGATAATATCAATCTCCTATGGTCCTACCTCTCTTAAGCTCCTTTTTTTTTTTTAACAATTTCCTCCTTGTTTCTGTAAGAGTTTGTCTTAAAAGTCATTTTTAAATGGAAAAGTCATTTGAGGCTAAATTTGTTTTAAGTATTTTTAGTTCTGAGTTTAAGATTATTTAAATTACTATATAACTATAAGGCTATTCAGTAAATTCTCTTTCCATGAACTTATTTCAATGAAGTGACCAACTTTATTGGCATGAAGCTACTCAGGATTCTTTTACTATTTATTGGGTCTTCAGTGATGTCCATTTTTGTTACTGATACTAGTAATTATCTTCCTTAATTTTGAGCAGTCTAAGTATATGCTTATAAATTTTACTGATGTTTTTTTCAAAGAAATAGCTCTTGGTTTCATTGACCATTCTGTATTGTTTTTCTATTTTCTATTCCAGTGATTCCTGATCTTTATTATTTTCTTTCTCTGTTTATTTTGCTTTTGTCTTATTTCAGCTTTTACTTTCTCTAGGATGGCTGAAATTATTAAGTTAAGCCAATTGTATTATTGAATATAAGCATACAATTCTATAAATTTTCTTTCAGATAGTGTTCTAGTTGTCCATTACACATTTTGTACTGTTGTTTTAATTTTTATTCAACAACAAATACTAATTTGCTTTTTAATTTATTATCTGATCCACAGATTACTTAAATCTTTGAAATGTATTTTTTCAGGGTGGTTTCCTAATGTTATTCATTTATGATTTAATTCTTATTGGTCTGAAAATAATTTTTAGGATTCCATTTTTAAAGTTTTCATGACTGTCATCCAGTATGTGGTACATGTAGAAAATGTTCCTTGTACACATAAAGACTGTATTTGTTATGCCATTTATGAGCCCATTGTTCTTAAAGGTTAACTGGGACAAGGGGACTGATAGTGTTTATAAGGTTCTCCAATCATTTTAAGTTTGTTAACTTGTTACATAAATTTCTCAGTGAGGATCGAAATTTGCAACTCTATGCAAAGGCCTCTACATTCTGTCCATTTTATCAGTTTGAGAGTCATTAATTTTGAAGTTCCAGTACTTGCATATCTAGAATTGTTATCTTCATCAATTTACCCATTTTAACTGAGAAAAAAGTCTTTTTCATGTGATAAACTCCCTAGTTCTGAAGTCAGTTTTGTTGCTATCCATCCTTTCCATCTAATGCAGTCTATCCTTCCGTATTCTTTTTCTTTTCAACCATTTTTCTTTATATTTTGAAAACGGGCTCTTCTTAATTCATATATTCTTTAACAATCATTTTTGTTTGATGAGACTTTGTCTTTAACTGGAATGCTTATACGATTTTCTTTTACTGCGATAATATGTGATGTCATTCATTTGCTATGTTTCTCTATTCATTCCATTTCCTTTCTCCTGTGTTATGTTTTAGGTATGAAGTGTCAGCAAAGGCTCCTGTCTTTATCACTTGCTCCCCAGCTGCTGGATCCACTCGTGGAGAAGTGATTGGACCCTGAAAGCTCTTACTTCAACAATGAATTGATTCCATAATGCAACACCCTGCTGTTTCAAGATTTGTTTGTTTACAATGTTGCCTCTGCTAATTTGAACAATTGTTTTTGTTTCTTTTCCAAGCACCCTCTACAGTGTAAAATATGGACCTACTTGATGGTCTCAGTCTACTTCACAAAGTCACCATGCTGCAGATATTATCACTATATAGTATATTTCTAGTCACCCCTCTTCTAGTCTTTGCTATTGCATTCATATATTGTCTTTCACATGAACTTTAAACCTCAAATGATTAAGAAATTGTTTAAATGAAATTTTAAAATGTGTTTTGTAACTATCTATATATTTACTAGTCCCAGAAATCTCCCCTATTTTTTGGTGTGTGCATGTGTGTGTGTGTATGTACGTGTATGTTTATGTGTACATGTGTGTGTTCATGTATGTGTATTGTGTGCATATGTTCTGTGTATGTACATGTGGGGAATTGCACATACACTTGTGTAATCTTTTCGCATATTGTCTAGTGCTTCTGTTTTGTGTTGTGTAGTTTTGGCATGCTATTTTGTGGTGTTGTGTAGTTTGGGCATGCTATTTTGTGGTGTTGTGTAGTTTTGGCATGCTATTTTGTGGTGTTGTGTAGTTTTGGCATGCTGGGGATAATCTCTCTCCTTTAGTGTTGGCTTCTTCAGCCATGAGGCTCCTGCCTCCCTGGTCACCTGCCCTAAACCCCACACATGGCAGCCATGCCCAGCCACATTGCAACTTCCCAGAGCTGCAAAGAAGCAGGAGCAGGAGGGAATAGAGACAACCCCTGTAGCTGAGATGTATCTGACAGATCAAAGAAAGGATCAGGGAGCAGTGTCAGTGAGCAAACTCATTTATTGCAGGAGTTTAGGGTCTTGTATAGCAGCTTTGGTGTCTTCTTTGTCCTGGAGGTGGGTGGGATAGAGGGGAAGCCTAAGTGCATTTTGCAATGGCTAAGTTTTATGGTGGGAGTACCATATTCCCACCAACATAAGTTTTATGGCTTGTGTCATATGCCTCCTGACATGGGCTGGATATGCCTCAGGAGAGATAAGCTTAGGAATGCTACACTTCCCTGCGGGAGAAGGGTTGCTGCAGGGACCTGATCTCCAAATGGCAAATGGAGCAGCTCCCATCACCTTCCCACCTTCTAGGTTATGGGGTAAGAAGCCAGCTCTCTTACACCTCAGCCATAATGGGTTTATCAGGCCCCATACATTAGGAAATCCTGACATTTCTGAGAATTCTACTCAGTGGTTCTCATACTAGAAAGCTTAGGACTCTTGCTGGAAGGAATGTGAAGTGTTCCTAGTCTTGTGTTCCCCTGGTATACTTTAGTGTACTTACTGCCAGTGCTTTTCACTACAATCTTAATAAATTTCAGCTCCTGTAACTTTCAGCCCTTATAAACTAGTACCCCAACTAAGGAGACCATTGTTTGCTGTATGCACCCTCTCAATGCTCAAAGCTTCCTGATTTCTAGATGTGGCCATACATATTACAGCCATATTGACCACCCCAAACCCTAATCTTGATTCAGCAGGCCAAACATGGCTTTGTCAGCTTCTTTAGGCTCCACTATGGCAGTGTCCCTCAGGCAGCATGCAGGTCATCTAGGAGACTATCCCTGTCTGTCTCTCTGCTCCCAGGAATCATACTCTTATGGTGCTCATTGTCTGATTTTCATAAAATGTTATAGATTTTGTCCATGTTTCTACTTGCTTATATGTCAAAAGAACAATGCCTATAAATGTTAGTACTCCATGGGGAGAAGTGAACAAATTTAGAAACACCCTTTAAACTGTCAACATTGCGCAAAGCAGATTAGAAGGAGAATAGAGTACCTTTTGAACACTAATCCCACCACCATTTCTATCTGCATTAACCCACGCTGCAAAGAATAATTGGGTACAATAACTCACAGGGATGGCAAGTGGCAGAATTCAGATTAGAAATACAACTTGATTGCAGTGCCTCTGTCTGCAGCTACTCTTCTCTACTTCTCCTTAATCCTCAGCTCTTCACACCCAACCAGGCCTGACTCTGATTATTCTCTACTTTTAATGAATTGTTAGCATATCCAGACCCAACAAACTGAATCTGACAGAGAGAGGGCCCTGGGAACACTGGGCAACTTATAAGAAGTGTCTTCACTCTGACAGAAAAAGGAAAATTTAAAAAAATCCATGCACCTTTATCTTCAGGTCATTCTGAGAGTCTAGACAATTGTAGTTCTCCTTACTGCTCAGGACATCTCCTAGAAATGCATTCTCAGTTTCTCATTTGCTTTTTACTTAACACTTTTGCTTTATAATTCTTCCTGACTTAAAATAGGCAAATAGCAGGGTCTGCATTTTTAGTGTTAGAACTAATGAGAAATTTGGAACAGAAAAGCACATAATTCAATGTCTGAGCCACAGGAAGTCTAACCTATAAGGGCTTTTGTTCAGCTGGTGCATACAAGTGGCATTCAGTGGTTTGTCATTAGAGCTTACTCTCAACCAACAAATATTGTTCAATCTCTGGAATCATGGCTTCATAAATCATGTACGGCAGCACAGATTCTATTTATAAACAACATTCAAAGGCCATATTGTGTCCCCAATTCACATGCCAAACTCCCACTGAGATGGAATCTTGGGTAGCTCAAGGTCATACAATAGCAAATATTCTCACTTTCAGCTCCATGTGAGAAACTGGCATGGAGGCCTAAGTTTTTTGCATCAGTAAAGTTCAAGCTCCAGTGTAACTGATTGGGGTCCAAGGTCAAATACAAAAGCTGATTTTTAACAGAATTGTTGCCATGGTGTGGTTATCTCACAGATGTGCATGCATATCAAAGCAACAGTCACCAACTGATTGAGACTACTCAGATCAAAGCTAACCCAAGGACTCTCACTCATAATCCAGGCAAGTCACTGCCTCAACACTATCAAACCATGAACTATTGATCATCCATAATCAGCAGCTCCGTTCCTGCCTTCCTTTCACTTCAAGCAGAGTTGGTACATGCAAAAAAAAAAAAAGTACTTTAAGAAAAACAAGAGTCCTAACAATTGCTAGTTTTAAACTTGCTTCCTGCAAAGGTAATTCTATGCAGCAACTTTTATCTTTCAGTGTCTTAAATAATTGCATGATTTAGAAACTTTATCCCAATGTGTCACCTGTTTGTATCTAGTAGTGTATTATTTTCTTTTCAAGCTACAGGGTTCATAATTTCCATGCCACTGCTGTTTTGAAGATGAAATATGTCCTTTATTACCTCAAAGCAGCACTTGATGCATCACATTTAGCCAGGATCCACACAAGTCAAGTGAAGGGGCTCCTGTAATAACGCGAACATTTCTGTGTAGTGCTCACTCGGGTGAAAGGGCGAAGTCAAGTGTACAGGGGCTGGGAATTTATGAAAACATTCAAACTCCTTCACTTGAGAAAATATCAAAGAGACATACTCTCCTCTCTTTCAGAGCCAATATTCCAGGCGATGCCCATTTTGGGTCATAACAACAACAAAACCTTTAGGCTGATTTTAAGCAGGTTTGCTAAAGATTGGAAGTCAGAGTTGTATTGCACTCATTTTTTTCTTTTTTTATCTCAATAGATTTTTTTTCTGCTTCTGCTGTTTAATGCAGGCTTTATGCCAAAAG
This sequence comes from Rhizomys pruinosus, assembly GCA_009823505.1. Classification (NCBI taxonomy): domain Eukaryota; kingdom Metazoa; phylum Chordata; class Mammalia; order Rodentia; family Spalacidae; genus Rhizomys; species Rhizomys pruinosus. Next base: position 1,725,778 of record VZQC01013637.1, on the reverse strand, counting down.
CATCTTAAAAAGTCTGTTATGCCAGATGTCACCCTTTTGCCCTTTTGCTCTCTCTGCAGATTTTCTTTTAACAACAGCTGAAGCCCAAGTTAGCAAGCATGTATTTTCTACAGTAAAAGAAGCATTGTGAATAACACCTTTTGTATTTTGAATAACACCCTCAAAGAACACAGCACCTTATTCATGCACTACATCTTGAAAAAAAAAAAAGAAAGAAAAAGAAAAAGAAATAAAGGAAAAGATTATTCATGGCCCCTTTGGATTCCAAGCAATAACTTAAAGGTTTTAGTGTTTGAGATCAGTGTCCTCACCCCCAGTAGAAGTTGAGGGCTAAGGTTTACTACAGATTGGTTCAGGTTTGCCTTCAAACTGATCATGCCAAGAAAAAAGGAAGAGAAAGATACTCTTCTGCCAGTAAGCATTTTATGTTTACTCTAAATTCCCCAAACAGACCTGCAGACAGCAAAACAGCCCCTCAGGCACTAACTCCCTGTAAAGAGGGTCTCAAACAAACTGCAACATAAAAAACACTAAATAAGGTTATTTTTTTTTTGCCCCCACAGAGAGAAGGGGTTGAGGTCCAGGCTAATACAGGATGTTTTTCTAGAGGAGGAGATAGCCAACTTTGGCCTCCAAACTATTGTATACTTTGCAAACTCCCAACTTCAGAAGCTTCTGTCTTAACACTGGTCAACAGTTTAAGGGCTGAATATAATGAGCCAGCAGTCAAGATATTTGATATTCTAGATTTTGGAGAACTGCAAGGGTCTCCAAGAAAGGAATTTCAGAGTAAAGGAATCCTTCTTAGGAAGATTTTTTTTTTTTTTAGGATCCAATTCAGAATTCCATCTAAGTTGATTTCTAATTATTATCCAGTTTATTTAACACAAGGAGACATAAGCAATAAAATCACAATAACATTCAATATGTGGTCATAGATTTTACTCTTTTTAAAATTGAAATAGATCTTAAAGATTACTTATTATTAACACAAACAAGTAAAAGCAGGAATTGAAATGAGTTGGCTTGTGTGTTTAAAAAAGTATTGAATAACAGTCCCGGTTATTGGGAGGGGGAGAGCCGTACAGTAGCAAGGACTCAATGAACAAAGAAATCAACCTTCTCCTTCTCCCTTCATAGAAGAGGAACAAGGAACCTACAGAGAAAAGCTAGCCCGGTCAAGATGAGAAAACTGGTTGTACTGGTTTGTCTTCCATTGCTGTGACAAAACACTCTGACACCAACTTGGGGAGGAAAGGGTTTATTCAGCTTACATCTCCTGGGTCACAGTTCATCACTTAAGGAGCCCAAGGCAGGAACTCAGGGCAGGAACCTGGAGGCAGGAGCTGAAGCACAGGCCATGGAGGAATGCTGTTCACTGGCTTGCTGGCTCCTCTGGCTCCTGCCCAGCCTGCCTTCTTATACCATACACAACCATCTGCCCAGGGTGGCACCACTCATTGTGGGCTGGGCCCTTCCACAGATGTGGCCACAGGCCAATCCAATGGAGCCAATTCCCCAATTGAGGCTCCCTCAACCCAGGTGTGTCAAGTTGACACTAAAGCTATCCAGCACACTGGTCTTCACCTTTCCTCTCCCTGCACCTTTCCCACACCACCACAGCTACCAATTATTTGTGACTCCTTTAGACAATTGGCAGTGCTTCCAGGAATCACTCTTTAGAGAGATTCAAAGATCACAGGAAAGCTGGGGCAAACGTATGCTGCGATTGGCATTCCATATCTGCCTGCAGGACAGAGGGTACAGGGGCATAAATGTTCTTGCTAGGGTAGCTGGCAAAACGGGATCTACTGCTGTAGCCATGTGGTAAGGAATAGTAAGAAGTTGTTATTTATTACCCATCAGGACACCCTCTAGAGAACTCTCTGGAATTAATTGCATGACCCTATACTCAGTTTTGACATAAAAGTACTTAAAGAATGAATGTGATTTTTTTTTGAGACAGTTTCACTTTGTCACCCAGGCTGGCATCACACACACACACACTCTTTCACAGCCTCTCAAGTTCTGGGAACACAGGCATGTGTAACCATATAGAGCTTTTATTGATGTTTTTAATCAGTACAGTAAAATTTTTGCAAACATATTTCTCTTATGCAATGATTTAAATGTAAAATGTGTTCCATACGTTTGTGTGTTTGAACACTTACTTGATCCCTAACAGCTGCTGTTTTATTTGAGAGACAGTGGAACCTTTAGCAGGTCGGGCATAGTTGGAAGAGGCACATGACAGGGGAGAGAGCGTTGGGTGTTATAGCCCCTCCTGAGTTCCCTGATTACTAATTAACTGAGAAGTAAGCAAACAGCCCTGATCTCCCACAGTCACGGACAGGAGCTATTCTCAGTATCATGCTTTTCCACACTGATGGACTATATCTCCTTCTTTAAGTTGTTTCTGTCAAGTATTCCATCACAGAAATGAAAATCAAGCCTTGGCCAGCCAGGAGACATAGCTCAGCATCCAAAGGCACTTGCCACCAAGCCGGATGACCTGAGTTTCATTCTTGAGATCCAGATAGTTGAGCAAGAGAACCAAAGAACTCCCAAAAGTTGTCCTCGGATTTCCACATGTACATCATGGCCTGTGTGTGCCCCTCCACAAATACTTAAAATTTGTTGTTTAAAATAATCAAATCTAGGGCTGGAGAGATGGCCTAGCGGTTAAGGGCGCCGACTGCTCTTACAGAGGACCCGGGTTCGATCCCCAGCACCCACATGGCGGCCGAGAGCCGTCTGAAACTCCAATTCCAGGAGAACTCCAGTTCCAGGGGAATCTGAGACCCTCTTCTGACCTCCGCGGCATTGCACGACACGGGTGCACAGACCTGCATGCAGACAGTACATTCATACACATACAGAAATAAATAAAAAAATTAAAAAAATAAAATAAAATAAAATAAAATAAAATAAAATAATCAAATCTAGGAGCTGGACAGATGGCTTAGCAATTAAAAGCACTGGCTGCTCTTGCCAAGGACCTGGGTTTAATTCCCAGCACCCACATGGTGGCTAAGAACCTTTCTTAATTCCAGTTCCAGGGAAATCCAATGCACTCTTCAGACCTCTGCAACTTTTCATGGCACGGGTACGCTCACATACTTACAGGTCACACACTCATACACAGAAAATAAAAATAATAAATAAAATATTTTTTAAAAAAAATCAAGTCTAAAATAGTCCAACTAGAAACTTGCCAAAAGAAAATTTTAGTGGGGGCTGGAGAGATGGCCTAGCAGTTAAGAGCGCCGACCACCCTTACAGAGGACCTGGGTTCGATCCCCAGCACCCACATGGTGGCCGAGAACTGTCTGAAACTCCAATTCCAGGAGAACTCCAGTTCCAGGGGAATCCGACACCCTCTTCTGACCTCCGCCACATTGCACGACATGGGTGCACAAACTTGCATGCAGACAGTACATTCATACACATACAGAAATAAATAAAAATTTTTAAAAAATCTAAAAAAAAAAGAAAAATTTATTGAAGTTAATAAGGAAATTAATTGAACTTAATTGAAGTAATTGCCATTTCTTGGACATTGAAAACACTTGCTAATCCTGAGCCAATCTTTGGGTTCCAAATTCTTAATCATTCATTACAATTAAATGCTGAAAATACAGATTGATAAGCAAATTCAGGCCCGGGAGCACCTGTGCTTCTCCAGCCAGCTGTCCAGAGAGAATAGACTGCCTTTACTCTGGGGCTTCCCAGTACACAGTCTCTGCTCCGGCTGTGAGATTTCACAGTGGAGACAGAGACTTGACATAACTTGAGTCTCTGCTCCTCCCAGACACTTCTGCACAATTATTGCTTCCCAACCCTGGCTAAATTTTAGAACCATTTGTGGAAAAGTTGAAAACATCCAACCTCCTCACCTCCAACCCAGAGATTCTGGCTCAGGAATTATAGTCCCTAGGAAGTTTCCCCATTATCTTAAATCAGCTTCTCCAGGTGATTCTTTGGCAACTGGCATTTGGAAAACAGAACTGTGACTATGAGCAGGAACAGTGTTTCACCCCATACAGAACTTTTGTTATCTAGCCAGTTGGCACTTTCTGGTAATTGTACCCATCAGAGAATGTACTACACCTCACGGAGAAAACAGAAACAAAACTCCTGAAAAAGAAGCAAAACCATAAAATGTAGGAAAGGAATGCTCGGAAGGAAGGAATCCCAAAGTTCATGTATGGTTGAGTATGCAAATGCTTACATCTTCACATTTTGATTGGCATTTGTTGAGGAAAGACATAACCTCTGTAGCTTGAGCCAGGAGCCATAAAATCCGTATTTAATATCCAGGTCTATTAGCACAATGGTATTATTGCCCAACTCTCCTACAGGCATGCATACTTGGTTGTGCCTTAATTTTTCTCTTCTATTAGACTACAATGTGAACAACATTCTCTGAAGCTTTGCTGACCCAATGACTCTAAACATACGCATCTCTGTTTTTGATCTCTGACTTTGTCCATGCCTATCATGTTTCATATTCTGAAGTCCACGGTTATGGTGGGAACTTTCCTAAGACTATGAGCAAAGCAGGGGTTAGGTAAATATCATTCTTGAATCCATTGACATGGTCAAGGAAGACATCGCACTCAGCTCTAGAGAAGGTAATTGCAATTAGAGACAACTCATGAAAAACAAATATTACATCAATCCTATCACTGAAGACATTGCTATGCAGACTTGCATAGTTGACCTGAAATTATTGAAAGCTGTGAACTTATCTCCACTGCAGAAAACATCATTCCAAGAGATATAGCAATGAAAGCAAGGTAGTCAAGCAGTTGAGTTAGCAAGGGAAAGTTCATTTTAATACTTATTCTATAAGATTAAAAAGAGAAATTACTGTTTCTAGGCTGACCTCTTACTTGTTCTACTCTTCATTATTATAAAAGATACTGTATAAAATTAGAATTATCTTAAAAGATTATGGACAATAATAAAATGTTAACAAATAAATGAAAGAACAGCACTCGCAAAATCATGTCTTTGTATAAGCTGGAGGAGCTGGCTGATCTGACTTGGTCTACTGTGTCCAATACAGTTATGGGATTTTAGGATACACTTCCCCACAGATGTCTGATATTATAAAACTGCTGACTACCTTTGCACCATTTCAAGGATTTTTATAGAAAAAAAATTAGAAGATAGCAATAGAGCTTTCAAATCTCTCTCAAGAGATATTTGGAAATGTTTCTCTCTAACAAAGACTATGAAGATAAAGTTTTCCTCTGATAAAAAAAGGACATATAAGTTATTGCCCATTATAAAAAATATCAAGTTCCTTTGCCGGGCATGGTGGCACATGCCTTTAGTCCTAGTACTCAGGAGGCAGAGGCACGCAGATCTTTGTGAGTTCAAGGCCAGCCTGGTCTACAGAGTGAGTTCCAGGTCAGCTAGGACTACAGGGAGACCCCGTCTCAAAAAAAACAAAAAAAAAAAAAAAAAAAAAAATCAAGTTCCTTATTCAGGATTTCTCTGCTATGATGGAGGCCTTCTCTGGATGTAGCATTGATCTGGGTTACCCCACATCACCCCTATGGGACCTGGAAGGAAGGGATGCAGGGAACTGATAAGAGCATGCTGTCCTACCACTTGCTGTTGTTTTAAGTAGCAGAGTCCTCTGTGTCTGACCCAGAAACCTCCTGCCTTCTGCTTAGTGTAACTGTAACCACAAACTTGTCACCTTCCAAATAAGATAAACTCTCAGAACTTTCATATTACCATTGTGATGGAAGTCTCAAAATCATGAAAAAAAATCTGAAAATTCTTTTACCATAGTATGAAAGTATAATAAGTTACCTTTTCATTCATGTAAACATTGCCAAAATTAATACGGAAAAACAATGAACTTTTTCTAGTTCTATGTCACAAAAAAACTACTTAATGAGCCATGTAAGACCTAGGGAGGAATTTAAAGAAAGGGACCCAGTGACTGGACTGAACTCCAGGAAGGACACCTGGTAATTAAAGCCATATCCTGAATATTTGGGAAGCTGAGGCAGCCAACAGGTAAACTATGTTTAGCACAGGCTCAAAAGGGCTGGAGAGATCATGTGATCAGAAAAATAGTGGACAACAGGGTTCCTGGGAAGGTAGTAAATACTGTCACTGTAAGACAAAGGTTTGGGTTCAAGAAACATAATCTACTTTTACCCCCACGAAGGATAGAAGATGGTCAGGTACCAGCAAAACACAAGACAGTTTAACAAATTCAAGTTAGCATGCTGGCTCATGTAAAGACTTAAAAACAGAGAAGGTTGATTAGTTAATGGAATAAGTATTGGAGTTCCATGGTAGGACTGGCTAAAAACATACACAAAAATCATGAGAATGTTGACACAGAGCTACATAGTTCCAGGTCTTTCAGTAGTCTACTAGATACTGGCTTCAGATTAAGACATATCACATCCAGCCTGACCTGTCTGAGCAAATGAGCAGAGATGTACTTGCTGTAAAACTGTAGAATCAGCATGAAAGCAAAAGCTGAAAAAAAAAAAAAAAAACCAGCAGTATCTAATAGGAGACCTTGCCACCAGTGAGGAAGAATTATATCTAGTTTTTAAAAGGTGGCATACTTTAAATGGCTCTATTTGTCAAAATAGTAGAGAATTGAGTCGTATGGCAGTCCATTCAGTCAGAGGAACCACAGTGTTTATGTCAAACAACCAACTGCTCTGATATCAAAATAGAAAAGTAATGTACAAGGTTTAGATTTCACTTATGTTGGGCATATGGGTTTATTAATAATGGTAAGAGTTTGGTTGATTGTGTTTCTGGCCTGAGTAAAACTTCATTCTGTAGTCCCTGAGAGCACTGGCTCATAGGTCATTTGGTGTATGACTGACAGAATCATAGCACATACCTGTCATGGTATGGCGAGTTGCTTCCTCTTAGTGACCCTGCCACCATTCCAGTCATGGGATTCTAAATCTAAAATAAAAAAAAAAAAAGAGTTCGTTCTGGAAATTGAATTCAGATCTGAAGTTTTTACTGGGGAATTTTCTCTTAGATTTCTATCCATCCTCCATGTGCCCATGTAATTCCCTGCTATTGTTACTATTCATCAGTACCCTTTGGGTTTCTCCTTTTGCCCTGAGACTGTCATTCCTATTAACCATCTCTGCAATTCTCTGCAGGTCAGTTGGCTGCCACTTTACGACATCTGGACATTTAATGCCACCACCTGGCCAGTATTACTTTGAGACCTTATCATCCCCATTGCTATCAATAAGCTAACCTTTCTAACAGTATTTTCTGTCATTGGCACTGCTTTCTAAAGGCAAGCCACCACTTAAGTTTCTTATTGATATAATATTCTAATGACCTTGGTGAGGGTTATGTCTTCTGGGACTTTCTAGTTTCACACGTTATAGCTACTCTAGTATGTCCACATCCATGAGCATTTTAAACCTCTTCCTCTCTCATTTTACTATAGCAATTCAGGCATTTCTTTTAGTCTAGATGTAATCATTTTTTCAAGGTTTCAGGGGAACCAGGCAAGAAATGAGTTTGCACAGTCTTCTTAGGACTCAGTCACAATGTTGCATTGAGCATCCCAAGTCAGCAGACTCTTTTATTAACTTTGATATCATGGTTCTCTTGGTTTAACATCCTCAAAATCTAGTCCGTGGGTCCTCAGCTTCCTTTAGGAGAGCTCATTGCTTCCCTGCCTCCTGCAGAATGGAATTCTGTTCTTTCCACAGTTAACGTGTTCTTAACAAGGCTGTGCTGCAGTTTCACCTTAGTTGTTGACAATAACAGCTGAGAGAAAACAGAAGCAGAAACTGCCAGGGACTATTGAAAGAACAAAGATTTCCCTAAGGGGGGATGGGGGCGTTTCCATTTGATGTTCTTTCCTGCTGCAGAGGAAAATAACATATCTACACTGTACTAAAGAAGCCCTATAAACTATACACTTAATTTTAAATTGTCTTCCAACTGTCTTCATCTTTTCCTTAGATCTGTGTAATCCATCAATGAAATGGGCAGCAGCCAGTTCCACTGTCTGTGTGCACTGGTCTGTTCACACACATGTCCAAGCCTGAATCATTGCATCTACAAGTTTTTCCTACCAAAACATTCTCTCAAGTCACTTCCAGGAAAGCTTTTGGCAACCGGTCTATGAATTGCATCAGCAACAGCTCACATACCACACCACTTCACTGCTTGTTTTCCCCAGAGCAATGCTTGTCTCTCTAGGTCAGCGGAGCCATAGCTAAGAGTTAAGAAGGCAAAACTTAACATGAAAGAAGGCCAAATTGGCCAAAAAAGAGCCTTCAAATCATAATGCAGTTGTGTGACTTGCTTTGCTTGTTTTTTTTCTTTGTTTTCATTACTGAAAGTAGCTAGACTCTTTTTTAAAGATTTTTTTTTTATGTGTATGAATGTGCTGTCTGCATGTAGGTCTGTGCACCATGTCGTGCAGTGCCACAGAGGTCAGAAGAAGGAGTCAGATTCTCCTGGGACTGGAGTCAAAGACGGTTCTCAGCTGCCGTGTGGGTACTGGAGATTGAACCCCGGTCCTCTACAAGAGCAATCAGCGCTCTTAACCACTAGGCCATCTCTCCAGCCCCATAGACTCTTAATCAGATTCCAGTATGGGTTGTGGCACCATCAAGAGGGGCTTCACATAGTTTGTGGCTCCTGGTTCCCACCTGCCTGTAACTTGAGCGTAAGGGATTACAGTCAGATCTAGCACCAATGGAAATGTCCAACAGGGCTTTTCTTTTTGCTTTCTAATCTCTCTGTTTTTATTCTGGTGTTCAAAAAGACCCCCAAACTTATACAGACTCTAGATGAGAATTTTACCCTCTTTAAAATCTACATTTTTTAAAGTAAAAGGTAAAACATTCAATGAAACTTTTGATGTCTGTGTTAGCATTTATCCAGAATCAAGCAATTGAAAGAATGTCATCAGGAAAGAAGACATTTAAAACAAAAGATTCAATTGCAAGTTACATAGATTTTTTTTTATATAACCAAGAAAGTGATGTGCCTGAATCTGCTTCTAAGAATAATGAAATGACCTTGTGCCTTCTCCCTACCTGTCACATTCCACAGCTAATAATGTAAAGTCTGGAAGACAAAAATTACACAGAAAAGTAGACTGGAGGATATACAGCGGGAAAAGAAAGTGTTTTAAACTTCCACAAAGGTTCACCTTTGAAAAATGGAAGAAAGTTTATGCGTGTTATTTCACACAAATGGATTCACCTAGCCATAGTTAAAGGCTCTAGTCAATTAAAGTTGTAATAAAACCACAGACAGCTAGCTGTAAAACGAAGAGACGAAGAGTAACAACTCTCCTGAGGAGGCTGGCAACCAAAGGTGGCGTATGGCTCTCTGCCTCAGGTCTTACATTTGGGGGAAATAATGAATCCTAGGGTTTCTGTGATTTTACACAAAGTCCTTATATTTAGAGTACAGGTGAACTTTTGTATCTGTAGTTTCCATATCTGTGATTCGAATCAACATCAAATGGAAAATATTCAGGAGAACAACTTTGCTCGTACTGCTTACAGACTTTTTCCTTGTCAATACTCTCTAAACAATACAGTGTAATAACAATTTAAATTGCATTACACTGGATTGGGTATTACATATTCTCCTCTCTAAATCCCCTAGAGATGATTTAGAGAGGGGACTATACTAAATACAGCCCATTTTATAGAAGGATCTTGGGCATCAATGGATTTTGCTATCTACTAGGCAGTCCTAGCACCAGTTCCCCATGGACATGGAGATATTGCTGCATTCTCTTCTTTCAACTTGCTTTCCTAGTATCTATCATATGTGCAACTTTGAGGACCTGATCCTCTCTTTCAAACTCTTTCAAGTTCACACTTTCCATCAAGAGTTTTTTCAGTCCTGATCAGAGTCAAGGTGGTTCAGTGGAAGGTGAAGACTTTTGGCAATACCACCTGACTGCATTTAAACACTACTTCCATTGTTTACAAGAAAGTGAACAGAAGTGGCTTCAAGTCCCTTAATCCCCATTCCCTTTTTCTGTAAAAATACTATCCATTTCACCTTTTAAAGCTAATGAGGCGCCGGTGCATCCTGCGGCGGGTCCTCTCCTCAGTCCATGGCGAAGAAGGCTGTGTACTGAAGGGAGACGGCCTGGTGCAGGGCACCATCCACTTCAAGCAGAAGGCATGTGATGAGCCAGTTGTGGTATCAGGACAAATTACAGGATTGACTGAAGGCCAGCATGGGTTCCACGTCCATCTGTTTGGAGATAATATACAAGGTTGTACCAGTGCAGGTCCTCACTTTAATCCGAATTCCAAGAAACATGGTGGGCCATTGGATCAAGAGAGGAATGTTGGAGACCTCGGCAATGTGACTGCTGGCAAAGATGCTGTGGCTAATATGTCCATTGAAGACCATTTGATTTCACTCTCAGGAGACCATTCCATCATTGGGCGTACAATGGTGGTCCACAAGAAAGCAGATGACTTGGGCAAAGGTGGAAATTATAAAAGTACAAAGACAGGGAATGTTGGAAGCCGCCTGGCCTGTGGTGTGATTGGGATCACCCAGTAAACATTCCCTTCCATGTGGTCTGATCTCAGTAACTCATCTGTTATCCTGCTAAGCTGTAGAAAGACATTAAACTGTAATATTTTTTATTGATGCTTTGTGTATTTCATACATCATTTTCCAATTCAGTTCAGGCATATGAACTGAATAAAATGAACATAATGGATATGACCATTAGTCATATCCCCTTCCCTTCCCCCCACTCCACCCCTACCCATCCCAGATCATGCATTCTGCCATAACTTTTCTGCATCTTTCTGTTTTTTGTTTTGTTTTGTTTTGTTTTCATTTTTTTAAACAATAAGTGATAATTTGTGAGTACAAGCATCCTTCATGTAAAACTAATTTGCGAGCAGTTGTGCCCAAACTCACACAGCTCATGGGTCCCACCATCCAGCAGGGGGGACTTGTATGTTCAATCAAGTTGATCAAATGAGTGTCCAGTCTATATTGTTGTAGTTTCACCATTCACCCCAATCTCAGCCCTTACATTCTACCGTGCCCCCTCTTCTGCAGATTGTTCCCTAGGCTTAGGAAAGGAGCACAGGTGGATGAGAAGCAAAACAGTCTACTTTCTCTGGAGCTGTTGTCTTGGTCTCTAGTCAATTCTGGCTGCTTTCTTTCATGGGCTGACAGCTTGTCCAGGCATAACCTTTCGATCCTACTAATGAAGCACATGCAATTAGATATATAGGTATTTAAACAGTATAATATATAGCCTTTCGATCCTACTAATGAAGCACACGCAATTAGATATATAGGTATTTAAACAGTACTAATTGTTATGGTAGGTTACTTTGGTATAGAGAAAGATGTTTGGATGGCATGTTAATCCATGAATTACATTTTCTTCTGTTAAGTATGACAGGGTCTTCGTGTGGTTTATAACATCTCCTAACCATTAGAGGATGTAAGCTTGTGGCATCAGCCGTTGGTTATTCCTCCAAGGAGAGAGCTAATAGCCAATTAAATTTGGGATATACAGACATATGGCTGCCACTGCTGCACAGTATTTCCAGGCAGATGAGGTGTAGCTGGTGCTGACGGAGGAGTCTTGCTTGACTCAAGGAGACCTATATTTGCTTTATTGGTTTAGTGGCCTTTGGTAACACTCTCTGGCACTCCAGAGACCATCCATATGCTTGCAAGTGTGGTTTCCATACATGTTTCCCATGTTTATATCAGGTCTTCAACAGCAGAGCCTTATCGCCTCTCTTCCTGCAGATATCCCAGTTTGGAGGCAAGGAGCCTTTACCTTTTGTGGGGGCTTGGATCCCCTGGCCAACATCTCCTTGGTAAAATAATCCATTGTTGATGTCAGAGCTCCTATATTAATATATTTTGCTTAAGTGCGTAGCTTAAGGAGACTTTAGCATTATATTTGGTTCTGAATAGAGAATAATCCTTTTCACAGTTTCTATGACCATTAGTCAATTAAAGAAGGCAGTTTTACCGATTTTACAAGAGAATACCTCTATAACAGCTGGCTCCAATCTACAGCTGGAGAACGACCTCATCATCATCATATTTCTCCTTATTATATGGGGGGGAGTTAAGAAAGTCTCTTGTATTAAAACCTTTACAGCACCTAGAAGATAAGCTTCATTAGGATTCATTAAAATTCGTTGTTACTAGTAGGATCCAGAGAGGGGCCTGATGTCTGCAGCAATCTGAGGCATTTCTTCCCTTCAATGCCCAGAGGAGTCAATCCTGCTGGCACTTTCTGATACATCCTACTCACTGCAAAGCTGCGTTTTCTTTCTCAGCCATTAAGTTGGTGATACTCTGGCCTGTTGGAACATACAAATCCTTTCCCATAGTTAGTTTTAAGATTTGGGTTGCAAGGTTTTTTTGACAAAAAGTTTTCATATCTATCTATATCCCCCTTTTTTATTTTAGGTTTTTATTTTTGACCGATGAGTCTCAAAAAAGCAGTTGTATTATATATACCTATAGGGTGGAATCAAGGCATAGATTTCATCAAGTTCACCCATGCTGTTTTGGGTTACTGTATGTGATTAACTTGGGAAACAAACTTTATTTTTAAATTAAATCATCCTATAGGTGAAAGAGATTGCTACCAGGTGATACTATATGACAGCAAAATTATAGAGAACATTTGTTTATACCAATCCCAAAGTAATTGTTATACAGTTTTTAATTAAAGCTAATGTGGACAATAGCAATTTATATCACCATTTAACTCAGATGCATTACCGTTTTTATCAGCCTTTAAACCAATGTTGTTTAATATGCACATATTTACTTTTACTAAGTCCTAAAACACCATGTATTCTGTAGACAGAGTCTGGGCAAAACTGGATACTTGTTGAACTCACGTCAATTAAATATGCACCAATCGAATATACACCCGTGTCCCTCTCCCACCCCTCCCACACTTCCCAAGTCACCATTTCAGTCAGATTAAACTGTAATCTTAAATGTGTAATTGTCTGACTTTTGTTTGACTGCTTTAGGGACTTGTAATGAGAAGTGATATATGTTCACTCGGAAGACTTGTATAGTTTTATAACTCATTGAGGCTAAAAATGTCTGTTTTAATGTGTTTCTGTATTTTGTCACATATGGTATTAAATCGAATTTCATTCTCACTCAACCTGTGAGTACACATGGTGTGGCACTTCTTGAGCCTGTAATAGTGTCCAAATAAAAATTCTAAGTTTTGGGCTGGAGAGATGGCCTAGTGGTTAAGAGCGCACCGACTGCTCTTGCAGAAGACCCAGGTTCGATCCCCAGCACCCACATGGCAGCTGAGAACCCTCTTTAACTACAGTTCCAGGGGAATCTGACGCCCTCTTCTGACCTCCTCAGCATTGCACAACACGGGTGCACAGACCTACATGCAGACAGTACATTCATACACATAAAAAATAAATAAAAAATTTAAAAACATATTTTAAAAAATTCTAAGTTTAAAAAAAAAGGTAATGAATGAATGAGAAGCAATTAATTGTCTACTGTAAATGCATTTAACAAATGTTTATCATTACTGATCATTTCATCTATTCATTTCAAAATATGTCTCTTCAGTAGCTCAAAATTATTACTATCTATATGTCAGTTAAAAGAATCTATTTTTCTATTGAAAGGGTCCAATCAGTGAGCTCATTTATCATCATGTGTACATAGACCTCCTGTAGAGTAGTCAAAGGAAAAATAGAACTAGACTTGGGCTCAGAATGATGAAAACTTTTAAGGTAAGCATGAGAGGTTACAAAAATATAAAATGGGGGCAAAGTGTCTTTCCTCCATATTCTCTCTAAAAATTTTGAACATCAGATCTAATGTCTACATATGAGAGAAAACAGCAGCGATAAAAATTCTGTAGATATGTTTTCTTTTTAATTTTTCTGAAAGAAGAATGTTATCTAAATGAAACTGGCAATTGAGAATAAAAAATGTTTTTTCTTAAATTTTCTGCCCAACTATGTAGACTTGTCTATCATTACTGAAGTTTTAGGTTTGGGTCTTCAGTTTTTTCTTTCTTTTCTTTTTCATTTATTTATTTATTTATTTATAAGGGATTCACAATATAAGAGCACAGTTGTTTTCAGATCATATTAATGTTGCTCAGTTTGCCATACAATTAGGTAATTGGTGCTAGCACCCACAGATGAGGGATACCACTCATCGTTTGTTTTTCTGGGACTGTGTTCCTTCACTTAGCATGATATCTTCTAGTGCCATCCATTTACCTGCAAAGCTCATGATGTCATCTTTCTTTACTGTTACATAGAACTCCATTTTTCTACATTTAATTTAATCTTATAATTAACTTAAAATCTCATATTAAGTCATTAGAGAATATACCAATTCAATAATATTTGATAGAGTCCAAGTGTGGTGGAGCATCCCTTTAATCTCAGTACCCATGAGGCAGAGGCAGAAAGATCTCTGTGAGGTTCAGGCCAACCTGGTCTACATAATGAGTTCCAGGTCAGCTGTGGCTATAGGGAGGAAGGCCATATCTAAAAAGACAAAAAAAAATTCATAGAAAGCTCAGAAACTCAGGTCATTTCTTTGCCTGTTGGAGATTGATTTGATTGATTGATTGATTGATTGATTGATTGATTTTGTCTTTTTGAAACATGGTATCCCTATAGCTACAGCTGGCCCAGAACTCACTATGTAGATAAAGGCTGACCTCAATCTCACAGAGATCCACCTGCCTCTTCCTCCCAAATTCTGAGATTAAAAGCATGCACTACACACACAGCTTTTGTTGCTACTTTTTATATATGCATGATATTAAAAAACAAAGCATTAAAACATTATTTTATCTTGCCAAGAAAAATGTTAAAGTCATAGCTGTGAGAACCTTGAAGTAATTATTGAAGGCCAGCTACCAAATAGAATTTACATTTACAAAGGAATATCTGACAAGGTCTTTGAAAATAAACTGAGGATTGGAAAAACTTCATATAATTAATATATATATGATTTTATGATAAAATAACAAAAGCAAATAGTGCTTTTAGATTCTGGAGAAAATATAGATTTTTAATTTTTATTCAATAAATAGATATTGATTACATATCAAAATGGTGCAATAATTCAAGATAAATAGCAATAAAAATTTAGGAATTTGAATAGCAAGTTCATTAACAGCTAAAATTTGCAAAAACCTGTATGTTCATTTGGAATGGGGCTGTAAGGGGACTTCATATATTAGATTGGAATAGGAATAATAAATAGATTTCCAGCCCTACTTAACTGATAGAGACTGTCTAGAGCTCTTTAATGAGAATTAATTCTGGGGGCTGGAGAGATGGCCTAGCGGTTAAGAGTGCCGACCGCTCTTACAGAGTACCCGGGTTCGATCCCCAGCACCCACATGGCGGCCAAGAACCGTCTGAAACTCTAATTCCAGGAGAACTCCAGTTCCAGGGGAGTCCGACACCCTCTTCTGACCTCCGCGGCATTGCACAACATGGGTGCACAAACTTGCATGCAGATAGTACATTCATACACATACAGAAATAAAATTAAAAAAAAAATAAAAAGAGAATTCTGAAGTTTCATCTAGGTTTATTGGGGAAGAGCACCATCTTCTTCTGGCAAAGTATGCCCAAGATACAGGAATGGGCAACAAAACATAGGTGATTTAAATAACAATAGTGAACAATAAGAAATGCCATAGACAAATGATACAGATAAATGAACATACAGAGCTATGTATTCTAAGCACTTTAAGCGTATTTTTATAACACTTTTATTGGTTTTGTGTATTTCAGACATCATTTTTCATTTCGATTTAGACATATTCCCCTTTCCCTTCCTCCCACCCCACCGCAGATCATGCATTCTGCCATACATGTCCTGATTCTTTCTCTCAGTCTTTTAAAAGTTTTTCTCTGCAGCCAGGCATGGTGGCACACACCTTTAATCCTAGCACTTGGGAGGCAGAAGGCAGATCTCTGTGAGTTCAAGGCCAGCCTGGTCTACATAGGTTTATTGTTTTGGGCAGAATTTAACTATATTAGTCTGTTCTTTGACCCAGTCCTTATGTTGTTGTGGTTCCCTCCCAATTGTATTGCTCTGAAATATGCCTATATGAATGTCATATATGTACCAGAATTATATCCTCCAGGAATAAACTGTATGTTGACTCTGATACATGTTTAGGAATTCACATTTATTCACTTTAATTTTATATTACTCTAAAATATGACTATGTACCTTCCGCCCATATACATTAATTACCATGTCTGAAAGTAAGTGGTAAGTTAATTCTAGGGCTCAAGAGATTCACATTATCACATTATCACAGTTGCTTTCAGATAGAAACATATAAAAATAACATTGCTCAGCTTGCCTTTCAATTGGAGGATTTGGTACTAGCATCCACAAATGAGGGAAACCATTTCCCATTTGTTTCTGTGGGACTGTGTTACTTCACTTAGCATAATGGCTTCCAGTTCCATTCATTTACCTGCCAAGTTCATGATGTACTCCATTGTTTAGATGTACCATATTTTTGTCATCTAGTCGTCAGTTGAGGGCATTTGGGTTGGTTCCAGCTCTTTGCTATTGTGAAGAGAGCTGAAATAAACATAGATGTGCATGTATCTTTGCAGTAGGATGAGTCTTGTGGGTATATACCCAGGATTGGTATGGCTGGGTCAGGTGGTAGGCTCATTTTGAGTTTTTTAAGGGTTTTCCACACTGCTTTCCAGAGTGGTTGTACCAGTTTACATTCCCACCAGCAGTGGATGAGTGTTCCCCTTTTCCTACAACCTCTCCAGCATTTGGTGTCTTTTGTTTTCTTGAACTTAGCCAGTCTTATCAGAGTGAGATGGTATCTTAGAGTGGTTTTAATTTGCATTTCCTTAATTATTAATGATGTTGAACACTTTTTAAGATGTTTCTCAGACATCGTTACTTCCTCACTGGTGAAGTTGCTGTTCAGCTCTTTTCCTCCATCTTTTGAGTGATTCATTTGTTTTCTTACTTCTTTGTTTTTTGAGGAGTTTATATATTCTGGAAGTTAATGCTCTGTCAGATGTATCACTGTTGAAGGTTTCCTCCCACTTCACTTCCCTGATTGTTTCTTTCGCTGTACAGAAGCTTTTGAGTTTAATGAGGTGTCATTCGTCAATTGTCGACCTGATTTCCTGTACAGCTTCTATCTGGTTTAGAAAGTCTTTTCCTATGCCTGTGTCTTGTAGGTTGCTGCCAGGTTTTTCTTCTATCACCTTCAGAGTTTGGGGATTCATGTTGAGATCTGTCATCCACTTGAAGTTGATTTTCGTACAGGGTGAGAGGTAGGTGTTTAATTTTGTTCTTCTACATATGGTGATCCAGTTTCACCAACACTATTTGCTGAAGATGCTGTCATTCCTCCAATGAGCTTTTTTGGCCCCTTTATTGAATATGAGGTTGCTGAAATTGTATGAGCTCAAGTTGGGATCTTCAATTTTGTTCCATTGAACAAAATTGTTCAGTATGATTTTATGTCAGTATCAGACTGTCTTTATGACTATAGCCTTGTAATATAGCTTGAAGTCCGGTAAGGTTATATGCCATGTATTGCATTTTTCACTCAGAGTTGCTTTAGCTCTTTGGCATCTTATGTTTTTCCATATGAATTAGGACTTTTTTTCCAAGTCTGTGAAGAAACTCATGGGGATTTTAATTTGTGTAGAATGGACATTTTTGGTATATTAATTTTTCTAATCCATGATCATGGGAGCTTTCTCCATTTTTTTAATGTCTTTTTCAATCTCCTTCTTCAGGGGTTTAAAATTTTTGTTGTAGAGATCTTTGGTATCTTTGGTTAGGTTTGTTCCTAGGTATTTTATTGTTTTTGAGGCTACTGTGAGTGGGAAGGTCTCCTTGTATTCCTTCTTCACTTGCTTGTTGTTGGTGTAAAGAAAGGCTACTGATTTTTCTAGGTTAATTTTGTAGCCTGCCACTTTACTGAAGCTTTTAATCATTTCTAGGAGTTTTCTGGTGGAATTTTTATCACCCCTCAGGTAAACTATCATCATCTGCAAACAGGGATAGTTTGACTTCCTCTTTTCCAATTAGTACTCCTTTAATGTCTTTTTCTTGCCTTATTGCCCTAGCAAACATTTCAAGCACTATATTGAAGAGGAGTGGTGACAGGGGGCAGCCTTGCTGAGTTCCTACCTTTAAGGGGAATGCTTCTGTCTCTTCTCCATTTAGGATGATATTGGCTGTGGGCTTCCTGTATATGACTTTGATTACATTGAGAAATGATCCTTCCAGTCCAATTCCCTCTAGGACTTTAAGGATGAAGGGATGCTGGATTTCGTTGAAGACTTTTTCTGCATCAATTGAGATGATCATGTGGTTTTTGTCTTTCAGTCCATCTGTGATTTTTATGATATTTATTGATTTATGTATGTCGAACCATCTCTGCATCTCTGGTATGAATCCAACTTGATCACAATAGATGATCTTTTTTTTAATTTTTTTTATTAATTTTATTTATTTCTGTATGTGTAGGAATGTACTGCCTGCATGCAAGTTTGTGCACCCGTGTCGTGCAATGCCGCGGTGGTCAGAAGAGGGTCTCGGACTCCCCCGGAACTGGAGTTCTCCTGGAATTGGAGTTTCAGACAGCTCTCGGCCACCATGTGGGTGCTGGGGATCGAACCTGGGTCCTCTGTAAGAGCAGTCGGCGCTCTTAACCGCTAGGCCATCTCTCCAGCCCCCTGGATGATCTTTTTGATATGGGTCTGTATGCGATTTGCAAATATTTTGTTGAGAATTTTTTGCATCTGTGTTCATTAATGAGATGGCTCTATAGTTTTCTTTTTTGGTTGTGTCTTTACCTGGTTTAGGTATTAGAGTGATGCTGGCTTCATAGAAGGAGTTTGGGAGATTTCCCTCTGTTTGTATCTTTCTGAACAGTTTGAGTAGTAATGGTCGTAAGTCTTTTTGTAATGTTTTATAGAATTCTCCCATGAAACCATCTGGGACGGGGCTTTTTTTAGTTGGGAGGTTTTTTATTACATCTTCAATTTCCTCAAATGTTATGAGTCTGTTTAAACTGTTAATCACTTCTTGGATAAGCTTTGTTGATTCCCAGGATTTCAGATATTCGTCCATTTCTCTTAGGTTTTCAAACTTAGTAGAGTATAGGTTTTGCAGTATTCTCATATGATTGGTTCTTTTCTATCTGTTGTGATAGTTCGCTTTTCATCACAAATGCTATTGATTTGGAGTTGCTCTTTCTTTCTTTTGGTTAACTGGGATAGAAGTCTGTCTATCTTGTTTATCTTTTCAAAGAATCAGCTTTTGGTTTCATTGATTTTTTTGTATTGTTTTCTTTGATTCTATTTCATTGATTTCTACTCTGATTTTTGTTATTTCTTCCTGTCTGTTGGGTTTAGGGTCCATTTGTTTTTGTCTCTCAAGTGTTTTTAGCTGCAGTGTCAGATCATTTATTTGTTCCCTTTCTGTTTTTTTTTTCGAGACAGGGTCACCCTGTAGCTCCAGCTGTCCTGGAACTCACTCTGTAGACCAGGCTGGCCTTGAACTCACAAAGAACCGCCTGCCTCTGCCTCCCGAGTGCTAGGATTAAAGGTATGAGTCGCCATACCTGGCTCTTTCTGTGTTTTGTTTTTTTTTTTTAATGTGGGTACTTAGGGCTATAAATTTCCCTCTTAGGACTGCTTTTAAACTATCCCACAGGGTTTGTTGTGTTTTTCATTTAGTTCCATGAATACTTTTATTTCATTCTTTATTTCTTCCCTTTTAAACTATCCCACAGGGTTTGTTGTCTTTTTCATTTAGTTCCATGAATACTTTTATTTCATTCTTTATTTCTTCTCTGACCCATTCATTATTCAGGATTGTGTTGCTTACATGTGTTCTTGTAGCTAGTCAGGCTTATTCTGGTGTTGAAATTGAGCTTTATTGCACTGTGGTCTTATAGAATGCATTAAATTCTTTCAATGCTTTTGTATTTATAGAGGTGTTTTCTGTGTCCTATTATGTGGCCAATTTTGGAGAATGTTCCATGGTGCTGAATAGGAAGTATACTCTCTGCTGTTTGGGTGGAATATTAGATATCTGTGAGGTCCATTTGGTGCATTGTATTGTTCAGTTCAGATGTCTCTCTATTTATTCTTTGTCCAGTTGACCTATCTAACGGGCTCAGTGGAGTTTTGAAATCCCCCACTATTAGTGTGCTGGGATCAGTCTGTGCCCTGAGGTCCTGTAGAGGTGTGTTTCTAAAGTTTGGTGCACTGGAGTTTGGTGCATATATATTTATGATTGTGAAATCTTCATGGTTATTTTTCCTTTGATAATTATGTAGTGGCCATCTTTGTCTCTTCTGATTAGTTTTACTTTGACATTTAATTTGTCTGATATAAGAATAGCAACCCCTGCTTGCTTTTTGGTACTATTTGCTTGGAATATTTTTTTTCCATCCTTTCACTTTGAGTTGGTGTCTGTCCTTGAGGGTGAGATGAGTTTCTTGTAGACAACATATAGATGGATTCTGTTTCCTAATCCATTCTCCCAGTCTGTCTTTCGATTGGGGAGTTTAGATCAATAATATTTAAGGTTATTATTGAGAGATGTGTGCTGCTTCCTTTCAATTTATTCTTTGTTTGCATTCTTGGTTTAGGTTTGTATTTATGCTGTTATGCTTTTATTAGTTTCTCTCTTTAGTTGCTTGCGGTTAGTTATTCCTTTCCTCTGTTCTTTGAATTGCTTCCAGTATTTTATGAAGTATTGGGTTTTTTGACATATATTCATTCATTTTGTTTATGTCATGAAATATTTTTCTTTCTCCTTCAACTATAATTGACATTTTTGTTGGGCATAGTAATCTGGGTTAGCATCTAAAGTTGTTTAGTACTGGGAATACTTTGGTCCATGTTCTTCTGGCTTTCATAATTTGCACTGAGAAGTCAGCTGCAATTTTTTTTTATCTTTTTGAGACAGGGTGTCCCTGTAGCCCCCGCTGACCTGGAACTCATTCTATAGACTATGCTGGCCTTGAACTCACAGAGATTCACTTGCCTCTGCCTCCCGAGTGCTAGGATGAAAGACATGTGCCACCATGTGTGGTGTATTTAACTTTTTAAAAATTTATTTTTATTTTATGTACATGAGTGTATTGTCTGCATGTGTGTTAGTGTGCCCATGTTGGGCAATGTCCTTGAAGGTCAGAAGAAGGCATTGGAGGCCCTGAAATTACAGTTGTAATGGTTGCTAGCCACCATGTGGGTGCTGAGAATTGAACCCAGGTTCTCTGCAAGAGCAATCAGTACTCTTAACCACTGAGCTCTCTCCAGCCCCATGTTTAACATTTTTTAGAATGTGGATTCCTGCTGTTTTTCATGATGTACACTAAACATCCTAACAATTCCTTTAAAGGGCATATGTTTCATAAACTCAATAAGTTTTAGTATATATGGAAGATACTGTATATGTATGAGGATATCTTCACCTTATAATAGCTCCCTTGCCTTGTATGATAGAGAATAAAAGAAATATATTCATCTGACATTTATGAAAGCTGATTTTGCATAATGTATTTGATGGTTGGTAGGTAATATGTAGTATAGTTAAATGTAGGCTTTAGATTTAGACAATGGCTAATTTTGAGAAAGTTTCCTAAATTCTCTGTATATATTCACCTAAATTTTTTTAAGCAGTACTAATAGTGATCATGTGTTGGAAGTTTTGGGGTAAAATGTCATAATGTAGAAATTGTTTGGCATAATCCCTAGCACAGAGCCAATTTGGAAACAGCATGCATCATAAAAAGTAGGCATTGTTAGTATTGCTACTACTACATTATAATATTAGAAAGTTATTCTCTTGAATATATTTCTAATGTATACATGGTTTTGAGTACATAAAAGGTATACAGTTAATAAGTAAAATATCATGAAATGTTAAAAATTGACATTATCTGTTGGTTCTTTTATGCTACTGAAATCTATAATTTTTTTCTGTGAACTTTGTTTTGTAGAAGACATTTATGCATTTTAGTTTCTTAAAATCATGACTGATCTTTTAAGTCATGACATGTAATTTTTTAAAAGCCTTTCTGGAGAAACAAATGCAGGTTGTTTGAGGTTTATTTTCCCAAACATGTTGTCTGTTTTGTTCTATAGCATCACATATCATGATGGCCCTTTTAGTTTACTGAGAGATTGCCCCAATAAGTTCTCTTCCTTTGACTCTTGTTATTTATCTTTTTTCCTTTTTACTAAGACATCCAGATTTGCTTTGTCTCTTTCTTCCAGGAACCCAGTGTTGACAATTTTCTGTGTTTATTTTTATTTTTTTCATCTATGGTGTTCTAGTTTGTCTTATATTGCTGTGACAAAACACTCTGACCAACACCAACTTGGGGAAGAAAGGGTTTATTCAGCTTACATCTCCTGGGTCACAGTTCTCACTCAGGGAGCCCAAGGCAAGAACTCAGGGCAGGAACCTGGAGGCAGGAGCTGAAGCACAAGCCATGGAGAAATGCTGTTCACTGGCTTGATCCCCTGGCCCATGCCCAGCCTGACCTCTTATACAGTACACAACAACCTGCCCAGGGCAGCACCACCCATAGTGGGCTGGGCCCTCCCACATTGCTCCAACAATCAAGACAATACTCGACAGACATGGCCACAGGCCAGTCCAATGGAGCCAATTCCCCAATTGAGGCTCCCTCAACCCAGGTGTGTCAAGTTGACACTAAAGCTATCCAGCACATATGGCAATTTTCCCTTGCCAGGCTGTGTACACTGCCTTTTGAGGAGTTAACAAAGTCCATCTAGTATCTCAGGAAACCACACCTTTTGGTCTATCTTCATTTTACCATAAATTACCCTATCCTGCTACATAGAGTCCATGGAGTGGTCAGTCCAACTGAGACAAGCTTCCCTGAAGACTTTCCTGGCTTTGCATTTACTTTGAACAGCAGTAGTACACCTTACAGCAAAATCAATTATGAAGCCACCATGGAATTTTTAATGAATCCTATTTGGGGAAAATTCATTATAAAAGACTTGAGTGATACTATGTATACAAATCCTGTCAAAGTTAAGCTAGTTTTTCAGAATAGGAATACTTTACATTATGATTTCTTTTTCTGTGCTATGAGGTAATTATGAGCATAACAAAAACCTTCAGACCATGCTGTTCATGAAAAAGGATCCCATGATCTACCTAGAAATCAAGAAATATTGACAAGTCATGCGTGATGGCAAGCACCTTTAATCCCAGCACTTGGGAAGCAAATGCAAGCAGAGCTCTGTGAGATGGAGGCCAGCCTGGTCTGTATAGCAAGTTTTAAGCAAGCTAGGACTACAGAGAGACCCTGACTTAAAAAATAAATACCGCCAGGCATGGTGGCGCATGTCTTTAATCCTAGCACTGGGGAGGCAGAGGCAGGCGGATCTTTGTGAGTTCAAGGCCAGCCTGGTCTACAGAGCAAGTTCCAGGACAGCTGGGGCTACAGGGAGACACTGTCTCAAAAAGACCAAATAAATAAATAAATAAATAAATAAATAAATAAATAAATACCATCAGGTAAGAAGAAGGGAGTTCTGAGAAAAGATAAAGGTGTCATGTAATTTACCATATTTTCTTTTCTCTTTATGTAGGTAGTCTCCTGTGGAAACTGTTATTCTATAGGCTAATGAAGAAAATCAATAAGGAAAATATTGCAGAGAGAGTGATCAGTGTGGTAACCGTCTCTGGACACAATAGATTGGTAACGGAGAAACATCTTGCTTCACGTTATTTTCTATTAAATCTTTTGTTTACTATGTTTTATAAATAGACCTATTTTTAATTGTCTGATGTACATATATTAGTGAAAATCTGTAAAATGTGAGAGCTTACATAATCTAGAACATATTCTCTAAAATTCACATTTGTTGAGAATAAGGAGGTCTTACTTAGCACCTTAGCTCTTTGCTATAGAGACCTAAGATACAGCTTGCTGGGGGTGGGTAGGTATGGATTCACTATGGATTGTGCAGAAGAAACATTTTACATTTTTTTTGGTGTAAGGAAATAAGAATGATTCGCGTATGTAGAAATTAGGAAATTGAAGCCATCTTTTTTATTAAGTTCTTTTTATGATGTTAAGGATTATACTTTTTTCAGTTATAGAGTTTCTTTTTCTTTTTCTTTACAAAAACACCATCTGTCCCATGGCTTTTCATTTATTTCTGATAAAAGTGTGTCTGGCTGTCCTCAGGCCATGACTTTGATTAAGGTTTTCAAGGTTAAAATGGCTTCAAGGGAACAGCAATCTGAGAATAGACATCAGGCATCTCATACACAAGAAACAAACTCAGTCACTTGCAGGCAGCCATCTTGCTTGTCGACTTCTTCCATTTAGGATGAGCAGGAGGTCTGTGCTATCATGTAAGCAGCACCTTGGTGCTGATGTTCCTCCCTGGCTGCACATACTGGACCCTGCAATGTTATAGCACATTCTTTTGCATCAGGTGTCTGCTAGAATTTACAATGCTGCTGCATGCCTTGACCCATCAAGTCCCTGAAGTTCACCTATTTAATCTGATCACTGCTTCTCCTGCCCCAGTTTGCTGCCTCTTTCTTGCTTTCCTCTTACTGGTTTTCTTGTGCCATTTACTTGTCTCTATGGTTTCAAGATCTCCTTTTTTTGCATTCCATTCTGTTGATCCTACATCCACTTAAGCCTGTGGCAACAGTTGGAACAGAAATCCATCCACTCAAATGCTTTCCCTGCCCCCTCATATTGAAATGGATACTTCTTGTATTTGTATTACTGGCAGTTGGGAGACTTAAGTCTGAAAACAAGGTGAGAGGAATAGGGGGGTGGGGCGGGAATGTGAACAAGAACACAAAAGAGAGTGCTATTTCTCATTCTGAAATATATTGCAGTCCAAATAAACTTGGAAATCTCTGTGTAAGGCTTTGTTGATTACCTCAATGGCATTTTAATGTGTTCCTTGTATTTTCTCAGGCCATAGGAATGAAAATTCACAGCTTTCATAGACCCTGAAACAAGACTAGTTTTTCATGTATTGCCTCCAGATACATCAGGATTCAACTGCAAGAAAATGATCAGAGTTAATGAGGAGTTAGCGGTGTGAGCCAATCTGTATGAGAGCCAAACACAAACACACCTAGCCCAGTTCACCTGTAAAATCCCCAATCCAAAACCCTCTGATAAAGGAATAATCTTGTGAGTTTATGGCAAATTCTTTTGTAGCAAATCCTGATTTCAACTCTTCATTAAACCCCCAATGTATATGTTTTTCTATAAAAAATGTTAACATTTTTAGCCAACAGGACAAGAATTTTATTGCTTTTGTTCATGAAGCTATCCATCTCTGGAGCATTTTGAGGGGTTTTAAAAATGATGGCCTTTTGCATTCTGGGCTGGAATTGAGGAGTTCTGTGCTATTCCAGAGTTACATTATGTTACTAAACTCAAAATATGTCCTAGTTTCTACCCTTTCATCACTTATTATATAAGTAACATGTGTTAAGGTGAGAGAAAAATATTTTTTCCAGGGAATAAAAACATCTAAGCTTTGGACTAAGGTCTATATGGAGCAGGAAAGTTCCTTTTTAGTTAGTGACAGCAGTGCTGTAGAGAAGATTGTAATGGGTAAGAGGGAGGTGGTAGTGCATGAAATGAGCAAATATAGGCCGTAATAAAGAGGTTCTTACAGACCTAATGGTTTTTCAAATGAATGACAAGTGGTGACAGGTTTGTGGAATGATCCAAGTTGAACTTGCTGTCGCTAATTACTAGGTATTTTTTCTTTGTGCCTGGCTTTCATACAGATTGGCTTGCTATGTGCCTGCATTCAGTCAACTACAAACTCCAACTCAACATTTTTCCAGCCTGGACAACTGTTCATTAACTCTGACCATCATTTCACAGCAGTGGAATGTTCCTCTATCTGGAGGGGTTACATGGGGAACTAGCCTCGTTTCAGGTTCTGCTGAGGGATATTTATGTCCTGGGGTGCTGCCACCCCAATTATTCAGTCCCATGTGTAGTGTTTCTTATTTCTGTGGGTTCAGGATTTGAGTACTTGATACCTAGTAGATTGTTTGACATCTGGTACTATTAAAAGCAGTGTTAGTTTCCAGCCAAACATAATATGTGGTCAGTACTTTCTATTTTCTTTCATGTACCTGGTGCTTTATATTTTTCTACTGTTCTTCAATCTGCCTCTAATGGACCCTGGTGAACTTACAAAATAGAAGTTAAAAATAGAAGCTTTCAAGGACAAAGAAAAAAAAATACTCTCAGTTGGTAAATATTATCTATCTTAAAGAAGTCAGAATAAAGTGTTTGATACATTACTCGTAAATAGAATCCAAGTGTTCTGAGGTTATTCAAGATGACCATCTCCTAAATGTAAAAGATGCCTTCTGAATGAAAGAGCAGGAGCCGACTACTTCTCTTTCCCTACTATTGGATACTTTGTGAGAACAAAAATCATATTAATTTTCACCAGTGTTTTTTATGTAAAATCCCCATACAATGAAATATATATATATATTTCATTATATATATATATATATAATATATATATATAAAATCTGAAACTAGCCCTTCCATGAGTATTAGTAAATATCTACACCATCTAGCCCTCATCCTAATCAAGATGCAAAGCATGGGGCCAGTGGGACGGCAGGACCTAGAGGTGCTTTCCCGCAAGCCTGAGAACCTGGGCTTGTTCCTTGGATCCCACCAGGCAGCAGGAGAGTTGAGATCTAGCCTTTGACCTTTACAAGCTTGTCATAGCCTGCACCCATCCATGCATTCACGCTCTCTCCCTAAAATGGATTAAAAGAAGAATAAACCCCATTTATAATACATTTACCATTTCCAAATATGTTACAGATTTATATTATCACAGACAATTTTTTCTATTTTCAACTCTAGGTGAGAGGATCAGTAGGTACACGGTGAGTTATATCTAGATTTCTTTGCTGCACTGATGTTTTGTGGTTTTATTTATGTACTTATATTTTCTTTACTCTTATTGCTGCATGGTATTTTGTTGTTGGAATATAACTCAGACTATTTTTTTAATTTTATTTATTTCTGTATGTGTATCAATGTACTGTCTGCATGCAGGTCTGTGCACCCGTGTCGTGCAATGCCGCGGAGGTCAGAAGAGGGCGTCAGATTCCCCTGGAACTGGAGTTCTGGAATTGGAGTTCCGGATGGTTCTCGACCGCCATGTGGGTGCTGGGGATCAAATCCTGGTCCTCTGTAAGAGCCGTCGGCGCTCTTAACTGCTAGGCCATCGCTCCAGCCCCTAACTCTGATTATTTTTTTAAACATCTCCCGTTGATGTACTTGGTAAGTATTTGAGATTCCAAAGGAAAAAAAAAATTATTGTTTGGGTCTCTAGTTTTCTGATTCACTGATTATACAATTAGATCTGGACATCTAAATTTTGAATCAAATTTCATAGGCAATTATGAGTTACAGTACATATTATAGGAAAGTTAGTATTGATGGGAGATAGCTTGCACTAGTTCCCTCACATTTCATTGTTCTCTTCTCCCAATGTGAAGCTGAGTCTTACAGGATTTCAGACTGTTTTCCTATTCATACACAATTCTCAGACTGAACTGTTCATCCTCCCTCTAATGTGGTATTTAGTAATAAGCCAAATGCACAGCATATCCCCCTGATTACCAGCCTCATTGGAAACGATTGCACTTGAGCCTTGGGAACGTCGATCATTTCTCCCCAGTGTTTCTCTCACATTGTCAGTCTAGTACTTGGAAAAGGCACGGCTGGGCTTTGTCTGGTTGTATCAGCATGGGTCTTGTGCACACTGACACTATTATTGCAAGTTCATACGAGCAAGTTCTAAGAGGCCTGAAAGCCTCTGTTTCCTTATGCTCATTTTCAGAGCTGTATGCACAGTCCCTTTCCAAACCTGAAGATAACCAGGATTATCTTCCTCCGATGAACTCAAAATCAGTTGCTTTGCTACTGTAATTGCATCTTCAAAATAATACTTTTGTCATGGAACCTAATGACAGGAGTGAATATATGATATTTCTACCACCACTCTTAAGAAGAGAAGCCACATTGTATTGCACCAGGAGACAGTAATTCTGGGCACTCCCTTACAATTCTTACTAGCACAGTGAGCCCTGATGCCTGGCTTATTCAGTCTTCTTTGTTTATGGATATAGCTTGTTGACTGTTCCTAGGCGACAAATACTCAACAGACAGGTGTATAACTCTTAGCATGTATCCCATAGTATAGACACTATATTTCCCAACAAATAAAAACATGACTTGAATCTACTTTTTCATTTTTAAGAAACATTGATTGCTTTTATCTTCTCACATATAAACCAAACAGCCTACAAATGATTTACTTTCAAAGCAATGGAAACTTAATACTAGAAAAATGAAGAGACATTTGCTGTTTCTTATGTTACTATTTGTAGGAAACTGTTTTTATGTAACCTGTTCCTTCTGTAATTCTTTTTTTTTATTTTTTTTATTCATTTTATTTATTTCTGTATGTGTATGAATGTACTCTCTGCATGCAAGTCTGTGCACCCGTGTCATGCAATGCCGCGGAGGTCAGAAGATGGTCTCGGATTCCCCTGGAACTGGAGTTCTCCTGGAATTGGAGTTTCAGACGGTTCTCGGCCGCCATGTGGGTGCTGGGGATCGAACCTGGGTCCTTGGCATCAGATAGATAAATTTTCCAAGTTCTTTATCATTGAAAGAACAATTCTTCCTTAGAAATCAGGAAACAACTCTAATTATGGGTGCTTAAGAAACTTGTTAATAAGGACTATATGCTTACATTGTTGACCTAGGAGAAAATATTTTGATACCTCATAAAGGAAATTAATTGCTGGATTCTTGATATTTTTCAAATGTTCAAGCATTTTAGAAATGCTTATTGTTAATCAGGACCCTAACATTTGGCAAAACTCCCTATATTGGTTGAACTGTGACAATTCTAGCAAATGGAAATTTGATTTTAGAAATACTGGAACTCATTTCTCTAGATTCTTGACTGTCCTGGCCTAAGAGATTTTAAAAACATCTCTTATGAAGGCCCAGTAATGGCCTTTATAAGAGATGTTTATATATATAAAAAAGAGATGTTTATTAACAGCCTACCATTCTTTTGCAGACTACTCACTGGTTACCCCTAGCAAAGCCACCTGGAGACTATTCTCTCTCTCTCTCTCTCTCTCTCTCTCTCTCTCTCTCTCTCTCTCCTTTCTCTTTTTTCTTTTTATATATATTTTTATGGATTTTTAGTGCATTTCAAAAAATAAATCTTAATCAAACTTAGACCTCCTCTTCCATCTGCACAATTCTGTCATATATGTTAAGGCCTATCCTGTCCAACATTTATACCCAGGTGTCCCTCAGTGCAAGTTAATCGGCTGGAGTCTAGTCAGCCCATCTAAAGAGCAACTCTTCCTCACCTGTCAATAACTGGTTGTCATAGTTCCTTGGCTGAGGTTAGGGGTCTTCTGCTCATTTCCCCAGTTCTATGCTGGGTTTTGTCTGGTTGTATCAGCATGAGTCTTATGCACACTGACCCTATTGCTGCAAGTTCATGTGAGCAAGTTCCAAGATGCTTGAAAGCCTCTGTTTCCTTATGTTCATGCATTAACCTAGGCTCTTAAAATATTTTTGCTCCTTCTTCCAAAATGAATTATTCCGCCTAGGAGATGTTGGCTAGGGGATTCAACCCCCCCCAAATTATAAAGGCCTTTTGTCTATAAGTGGGATATATGCAAGGAGAAAGGCAATAAGTCCCTGTTGTCGAAGACCTGGTGTGAGCATGAAAAAATGTTATGAGATATCACTTGCTAGCGTACAACTGGCCTCTGAAATGCCAGAGAGCATTACCAAAGGCCACTAAAGCAATACAGCAAAATATTGGTCTCCGTCAGTATCAGCTACACCTCAACAGCCTGGAGATACTGTGCAACAGTGGCAGCCAAGTGTCTATATATATCCCAAATCTATTTGGCTATTAGCTCTCTCCTTTGAGGAATAACTCACAGTGGATGCCACAAGCTTATGTCCTCTAGTGGTTAGGAGATATTATAAGCCACAATAAGAACTTGTCACCCTTTATAGAGAAACCACAGTTTGCAGATTAGTATACCATCCAAGCATCTGTGTCTATGATCACAGCTTAGCTTGACATAATAATTAGTACTGCTTAAATGCCTGTACATCCAATTGCTTGTGCTTTGTTAGTATGACTAAAAAGGTATCACTGGAAAAGTTGTCAACCCACGAAGGGAAACAACCTGAACAGACTAGAGTCCAAAATGACAACTCCAAAGCAAGTAGACTGTTTTCTTCTCACCCACTTGTGCCCCTTTCCCAAAGTCCAGGGAACAAATTTTTGAAGAGGATGCTTGGTAGATTGTAAGGGCTGCATAGAGATAGGGGTGAATCTTGAGACTACAGTAATATAGTCTGGACTCCTAACTGATCAACATGCCTGTGCATACAAGCTTCTCCAACTGGACTATGGGAACCTTGGATTGTTCAAAATTTGGACATAGATACTGGAAAAATGCACCAATTACCCAATTGTACGGCAAACTGAGCAACATCAATGTTTTCTGAAAACAACTGTGTTATTATATTGTAGAATCCCTTAAAAATAAACAAATAATAATTTAAAAAAAAGAAATTATTTGTCCTATTTAAAAATATATATTTTTGCTCCTTCTTCCAAAAAGTTCCCTGAGGTCAGTGAGGTTTAATATAGGAGTCCTATCCAGTGACATGCAATCTGCAGTCTTCTCTAAAAACTTGAGCTCTGAGTGCATTGCACTCTGTTGTATGAGAAAACTTTGCTGGTTAGAGTTGAGGAATGCATTAATATTCTCACTACCCTCTGTTCTGCTATGTTCCATGAGCCTTAAGTGTAGAGGCTCCACTGTAGATATGTCACGTAGGCTGGGCATCTCTCAGACATACATTTTCTGTGTGTAACCAGCTGTCGAACTCTGCAACAGCCTCCATCTGTTGCAAAAAGAAGTTTCTTTGATGAGTGGCATATGGTATACATTAAAAAATTTTCCCGGGTGTGGTGGCAAACACCTTTAATCCTAGCACTAGGGAGGCAGAGGCAGGCAGATCTTTGTGAGTTCAAGGCCAGCCTGGTCTACATCATGAGTTCCAGAACAGCTGGAGCTACAGGGAGACCCCTGTATCAAAAAGACCCAAAAAATTCAGCATACAGTACAATATTTCATTTGCCTAGAGATATGACAGAGATAGGGTTTTCTCTAGAATCGATGACCTCTTCAGCCATGTGTATTTGATATAGTGCTACCCATGAGTTCCCTCCCATCGAGAGAGCTTTAAGTACAATTAAATAGCTGTTGATTACCTTGTGATAAAAGTTCCACTACTGCATCATTGTGGTTATTATGCTTTACAGCTGGGTTGGTTCATTGATTGATTTTCTCCCTTAGCAGCTTGCACAGCATCCTTTCAAGGTCTGAGAGCTAGTCTTCAGGGCAGGTGACTTCCAGGTTAGTTCCAGCTCCATTGCTCTACGTCCTGTGTCTGAAATAAGACCTGTCTTCAGCAGCAGGGTCTTAGCTTCAAGTTTCTGGAAGGTAATCAAGGGCCGCAGCAACAGCCTGTGTTCTTTTGGAAGTCTCTTGGACTACCCTGACCAACAAGTTGAAGGGAGGTTTCTGCTGTTTGGCACTGTGTTTTTTGTTAGCTAGTACACCTTGTATATGCATGGACTCATGTTCAGATATGTGTATTTTTCAGGGAGTTTTTTAATTAATGCATTTCCCTCTGGCTTTTTTTACCACCTAAGCTTAATTTATCTCTCCTCTCTCCCTATCTAACCTCTCTCCTCCTTCCCCAGAGAAAATACCCCAATCATCCCCATTTTCCCTGGATAAAATCTGTCTCCTATTCCCTCCCCCTTTCTTGAATTCCTTCGTTCCCTTCATCCCCATGGTTCCTTGTACGTCCTTCCCCCTCCCTTTCCAGTTGAATACCCCCATTTTCTGTTTCCCCCTTGGTAACGTCTGTACCCTACTAGCCCCCTCTCTTGAACTCTTTCTTTCCCATTCTCTTCATGATTCCTTTCTATTTTCTTGCCTCCTGCTGTTACATCAGAGTATATATCCACACATAAGGACCTGAAGTTAATTCACAAGTGGGGGAGAACATAGGTATCTTGTTTTTCTGAGTCTGTATTACTTCACTTAGAGTAACAGTTTCTAGGTCCATCAATTTATATGTAAACTTCATGATTTTGTATTTCCTTACAACTGAATAGAACTCCATTGTGTAAATGAGCCACATTTTCATTATCTACTTGTAAGAAGAGGGAGATTTAAGTTGCTTTATTTTTTAGCTATTTAGAAAACAGTAGCAACAAACATAGATCCATAGGTGTGTCTACAGTAGGATGAGTCCTTCGGGTATATATATATATATCAATGAGTGGAATAACTGGATCATATGGTAAATTTATTTAGTTTTTTAAGAGTACTCCACACTGCTTTCCATAGTGCTTGCACCAGTTTGCAATCCTACCAGCAGTGAATGAGTGTTCCCCTTTCTCCACACCCTTGCCACCCCTTCCTTGACCCACATTTTTCTAGCCTCTCATAAACCTACAGTGGGCTCTGATTCTTACAGGTAGATTTTCCCTTAGATAAAGCCCTGCACTTACTCTCGCTCTCTTGCCTGCCTTCCCTACTTATTAGCCTTCTACTTGCCACACAAGAAATTGTACAGAAGTGAGCATGTCTTAAAGTGAGAACCTTTTATACTTTACACTTAAATCATTATATTATGGTGATTATTTATCTCTCATGTTTGATCTTTCCATTAAATAATTTAACAGAATAATACAAATATTGAAATTTGGAAGAACTTTTGGAACAGTAATTTTTGATACATTTACAACTTTTTTAAGATTCATGCACACAAGTAACTCTTAAAACTTCATGTATATGATATTCACTGTTTTTTGTTTTTGTTTTTCTTTTATGTTTTTTGGGTTTTTCTTTTTTTTTTTTTTTTTTTTTTTTTTTTTTTTTTTTTTTTTGAGGCAGGGTCTCTCTGGCCTGGAACTCACTATGTAGACCAGGCTGGCCTTAAACTCACAGAGATCTGCCTCTGCCTCTGTCTCTGCCTCTTGATTAAAGTGCTGGGATTAAAGGTGTGTGCCATCATGCCCGGCCTGAGATTCACTTTTTAATGCAAAAATTCTTATTAGAAGAGGGCAGCAAAGGCCATCAATAAACATGCAAAATAAATAGCTCCTATGATTTTGTAAGTACTCTACATAACATTAGCAGGCTTAGGGAAGAACTGAAATGAAGGCATATTAAACAGTGTCTACTTTCTTGGTTCCACCACTAGGGCAGCCCATATCTGTAACAGGAAGGAGCTGGAGAGATTCATGGCATTCCTGTGTAATTTGGAGCTGCAGAGGATGATCCAAATCCTGAAATGAGATACATCACGAGGAAGCGTATCACACTTTGCCATAGGTTTCCACTGAAAATGAAAGTCACATCTGTCATCTCCTTCTGGGAGAAAAAATAAAATCAGAAGCAATACATGGAAACACTGGTAGAAATGTGCTATCCCATTTTTACTAAATTACAGATATTCTGTGGGCTTTAGTATTCATGGAAATAGCAGCTCATTACAGGCCCCCAAGAAGTGTGGACTTGGGACTGGAAGCTAGCCCTGCAAACAAGAGGAGGCCTGGGAGTGCATGGGGAGTCAGAGTCTGGATAGGCTTGAGGCCTTCAGGACTGCAAAGGGCCTGTGCAGAGCAGGTTCTTTGTCTGCTCTCAATACAGATGGTGAAACAGGACAAATTCTGTTTCCAGCTACTACTGATAGCATTTCTATGTGACATGATTGTAACTGAAAGTCTGTTACATATAATCTGCAATTTATTAGTGTGTAGAACAGATGGCAGTGGGAGAAGTTTGAGAAATCTTAACTTGATAAATAGGCTGAGAGGTCTCTGTCTTCTCTAACTGATGGGAGCATGGTG
Organism: Rhizomys pruinosus; assembly: GCA_009823505.1. Taxonomy (NCBI): domain Eukaryota; kingdom Metazoa; phylum Chordata; class Mammalia; order Rodentia; family Spalacidae; genus Rhizomys; species Rhizomys pruinosus. Next base: position 1,691,660 of record VZQC01013637.1, on the reverse strand, counting down.
ATTGGCCTAAGCTTACTATTTTAATAACAAAGTAGAATTATGCCATTGGTTTCTTCATTGGTTTAGCTATCTAAGAATTAAAATAGACTTGTAATAAATTTAATATAGTAGGTTCTCAAGTACAAATCATAGATGCTGATGTGGCTCAGTTAGTTTCAAAGCACTTGACCTTCAATACTATTAAATATTAATTTAACCCTGGAAAAATATAAATTCAGAAAAAGAATAGAAAATAATCTTCTTATTAGATATTTGCTGAATCCCTATGTGGGCATTATTTTAAGAAATGAAAATGAAAACATTTTAAAAATTCCACAATCTGGCCCTTAAGGCTTTGTTCTTTTATAAAATCTTAAACCTGTGTGTTCTTTCTGAATAATTAAAAGTTGTGACTTATGTGTCCTCAAGGACTCTCCCGTATAATACACATCTATAGAGATAGAAACAACAGAGCATAATAATATTAGCTTACTCATTAGGTCACTCTCCAGGTTCTTCAGTGAGATTTTCCTCCATGCTGCATGGCAGCATTTGTAGCAGGATCTGGCAGGATGGAAGACCTTGGCATTATTACCTCAGATAGCTGAGGGTTGGCTGAGGTTGACTCATCAGGCCTGGGCTCCCTAGGCCACTCTGCATGGTGAGTCACTCATCTTGTGAGGATGCAGGTCTCCTCTGTTGTGGCCATGTTCTTTGCAGGGTAATGGCAGATACTGCACACTGACTAGCATACTATTTCTTATACAGTTCTGTTAGGCAAACCACATGGTCTGACCTATATCAAGGAATAGGGAAGTAATTTACTGTTTTTGAAGAGATAATTTTCTCTGAGTTGGTAGCTAACATTTCTGGGAAGTTAAATTTCTGTCATGAATCTGTGTAGCTCTGTACCAACAAAATAATGAACAGAGAAGCTGGTGTGAAATCTAATAACTCCTGTTCCTGTCATTAAAATCTTAGGCACTGTTCTTGAGATTCACTAATCACGGGTAGTTATTTTTAATTAAAAATACTTTGAAGAGAATATTATTGATATTATTATAAAATTTTTGCTATAAAACAATATTATAATCTGGTTAGTGTAAGCTCAATATTAATAATCATTTTTACTGATAAAATAATTTTCATTTATTATCAGAAACAACTTTAGGGTTATGTCAGTTATTTTTCTTAAAAACTTACAGTATAAAAATATGTTAATCATCCAACTTTTAGATTTTTATTTTATTCCTATAACTTTATCTAATTACTCATACATATAAAATTCAGAATTTTCAGTTTCAGAAAGGAATATTTAAATTTGAGCATTCGAAAAATTTATACTAATGGTTTTGTGTTTGAGGAAGATTTTATCTTGTGGGAAAATCATGAAATAATTATTCAGTAAGAAAATATTATTTATAGATCACATACAGATAGAACTTAAATAGGCATAATGAGCATGGAGAAATAAGACATCGTTCTTTTCTACAAAGAGAGAGAATTAAGGAAAACAAGCAGTAAACCAAGCAGAATACACAGAATAGAAATGACAAGGACCTCCAGGCCGCTGAGCACTGAGCAGAAATTTTAGTGGTGTGGCAACAAGCAGTATGGAAAGCTTAGAGAGCTGATGTGTAGAAGCAGAAGTCCTATCAAGTAACTCTGAAGAAAGAGACATGGATCCAATCTAAGCTTCTTGGATGTCACTCAAAGATTTTGGACTTCACTTGGAAGCATTGTGGGGCCATTGGAGGGTTTTAGCAAAGTGACATTTATATATGCTGGTGATACGTCTGATAGCCTTGTGGCAGCTGAGTTGGCAGAGACGATGGAGTAGGGCAAGGGTAGGAAACCGAATAAAGCACAGGCAGTACAACAGGGAAAGGGAGTATATTTCAGAGATACCAAATATCTGAGCATAGAGCGCTCAGTAACCAAATTAAAGGATTTGTTTATAAGCAGGAAGGAAACGACACTTTTCCTAACTCCTAACCTCTGAGCATGAATTAACACGTTCGTGTTCATCAAATTTCAGTTGCTCCCTTGTGTACATGAGGCTTTAAAAATAAGCTTGTGCTGCCATAAACCGAGGGGATACAAAGACCATTTGAACGGATGCATGAAGAAGTCTACAACAGCTAATACGTGGGCAAGGTATGTTCACTTGGAATTTTAGAGTTTGATGGTGTGCTGGTTCGTTTCTGCCAACTTGACACAAACCTAGACATACCTCATAAGAGAGACTCTTAATTGAAGAATGTCCTCCATCAGATTGCACTGTGAGCATGTGTGTGAAGCCTTTTCATGATTGTTGATTGATATAGAAGGGTTCAACCCTCTTTTGTCAGGTGGCCCTGGGCCATATGAGGAGAAAGGAAGGTGAACAACCCAGGGAGTGCATGCCAGTTACAGGGAGAACCTCTCTCAAAAAGACAAAAAATAAAATAAAATAAATAAAATAAAATCCAGGCAGTCTAACTTAGTTTGTAACGCTTTCTGCAACAATATGAGGATGACTTTTTCTTTGGAAAATTATCTTGGATTAAATTACAATCCTTGAACAGATATTTAATGAACTGCTTTTATTTACTCAAAACATTTATCTCTATTCATTTTTCTTTTTTTCTTTTTTTCACTTTCTGTTTTTAGTTCCACTTGATGCTCTTCCTTGAAAAAGATAAAATTTTAGTTGTACTTTTTACTGGGAAAGAAGTGAATAAAAATAAAACTTCTTTAAAGAATAATTTAATTTGATATTAGAGTGCTTTTAAATAAATTACAGTTAATTAAGCATGCAAATACACTAACTACTTTAAGTACCCAATTAGCTACCTTAACCGAAATCATTGTCCAGAATAGCACATTTTCAAAGGTATTTTTCCAGGTACTACATAAATCTTTGTTTCTGGTGTGAAAAATGTAATTAGTCTTGGAAGAAACAATATGGTAACAGTTGATTGTGGAGGAATACAAATGCTGGAACTTGAATTAGTGCCCTCTCCGGACCCTTAGTATTCATCTGTTAAAGAAAGACTGACCTAGAAATTCGCAAAGATCTCCTCCTCTCTGAAGTCCCGTGATTGTTCTAGGAACTGTGCTCCATTGCTCACTTCATCTTCAGGCTTCTCTGCATTCTCCTAATTATGACTTATCGTATAGTACCATTTGCACCCATGCTCCTATTCCAGGCTTTTCTTATTACTGCGTGCATTTCATGAAATGATGAATTCATTTGAAGATTCCACCTCATCCTAAAAATGTCTTTCTAATGCTAACCTGTAGACTAGCCTCGGGTGTCTACATGAACTCTATTTTTGCTCATTTAAATAATCTTGTAGTGAAAGTTCTCTGGATCATTTATGTCACTCCTTCTGACTAGATACTGCTGCAGTACTTCTATGCTCTTCTTACTGTGTAAAGTCACAGTAAGGATGAGAGATAAAGAACTTGTTAGTCCTTCACCAGTGGGGTTATATTTTGTTACCACCATACCTGACTCCATTTGTTTTGTTAATTTTTTAAATATTTATTATTTTTATTTATGTGCATGGGTGTATTACTTGCTTGTATGTTGTGCAATGCCAACAGAGGTCAGAAGAAGTTCTGGAACAGGAGTTATTTGCCTGCCATGGGTGCTGGGAATCAAGCCTGGGTCCTCTGCAAGAACAGTCAGTGCTCTTAACCACTGAGCCATATTTCCAGCCCCTCCATTTGTTTTGTAAAACCAACCTCTATGCACCTGTATCAACTTTTGCCTCACAAAGCTAAGGAATCATTGAAGAAGAGATGACAGAAAGATTGTAAGAGGCAGTGGTGGTGAGTGACCACAAGGAAAGAGTTTTCCAGACAGCTAGGAAATTATTCATGAACTCACAACAATGGTGATAGCATGCACAAGTCTCATGTAAGTTCAAGCTAGACAAAATCCCAGCATAGGTGTGGAGAAGTAGGTAAGAAGTCCCAGCCCCACCTGAACTATTGGAAAATGGTGGCTTCTGGGAAGGGGAGAGTCAGTCTCTTTTATGATTGTTACTCTTCATAGGTTATCCAGGTTGTAGTGGATAGATCCACGTGGAAGAACATTGGGGAACACAAATTGACTCTGTAGACCTTAATATATAATATATATGATATTATATATATAAAATAGTTCATGGAATTGGGTCAGGGATAGTAACATGGAGGTACAGATAGGGAAAGGGATCTAAATACAATAAAAATATATTGTATGACATTTTCAAAAATTTCAGTAAATGAGGAAAAACGTCTAAGCTATATTTGCACAAAAAAAAATGCCTGTGTTAAAATGAGATTTTTAGAAGCTGGGTCTTCAGGGACACTGAGGCAACAGCCAACTGCACTGCAGCTTCCGCCACAGGCCCTGTAAGAATGGGCTCACCCTGCTAGGGGCTTGGGTCTTCAGGGACACTGAAGCAGCAGCCAGGTTGCTGGCAGGGGCCAAATCGCCAGCACCCCCCCCTGCCCAGTCCAACTAAAGGAACAGGCCTACATCACAAGGAAGAAACACCTGAATTTCACATCAGATCACAAGCAAAACAAATCAAACCCATATGCCAAAAGCAAGAGAGAGTAATTAATGAAGGTGTAAACACAGAAATACAAACAGACCCAAAATGGAAACAGAAAATAAACTGAAGGGAAGCAATATACATGTCTCAATATTAACCCTAAATATTAATGATCTAAACTCCCCAATCAAGAGACACAGACTGAGAAAATGGATTAAGAAATCGAATCCATCTTTCTGCTGTCTACAAGTCAAACACCTCAGCTTCAAGGACAGACACCATCTTAAGGTGAAAGGATGAAAAAAAAAAAAATAGTTCAAGCAAAAGGTACCAAAAAGCCAGCAGGAGTTGCTATTTTAAGATCAGACAAAATAGATTTTAAGTAAAACTAATCAGAAGAGATAAGGAGGATCACTACATCCTTATCAAAGTATCAATCAACCATGAAGATCTCACAATCATAAATATATATGCATCAAACACTGGAGCACCAAAATTCATAAATACAATCCTGAAGGACTTCAGGACACAGATCAATCCAAACACACTAACATTGGAAAACTTCAATACCCACTGAGCCCATTGGACAAGTCAGTTGGACAAAGAATATAAACCGAGAGACATCTGAACTGAACAATACAATACACCAAGTGGACCTAACAGACATCTACAGAATATTCCACCCAAACACCAAAGAATATACTTTCTACTCAGCACCCCATGGAACATTCTCCAAAATCAACAATATACTGGGACGCAGAGCAAACCTCAGCAAATACAAAAGAAAATTGAAATAATTTCATGCATCTTATCAGATCACAGTGCAATAAAGCTTAATATCAACACCGAAAGAGCCTTACTAGCTACAAGAACACATGTAGACTAAACAACACACTACTGAATAAGGAATGGGTCAAAGGAGAAATAAAGAAAGAAATAAAAACATTCCTGGCACTAAATGAAAGGGATGACACACACAGAAAAACCTATGCAATACCTTAAATGCAGTCCTGAGAGGGAAATTCATAGCCCTAAGTGCCTACATTAAGAAAACAGAAAGAGCACAAATAAATGACTTCAAATTACAACTAAAAGCACTTGAGAGGCACCAAAAATTGAATCCAGACAGGAAGAAATAGCAAAATTCAGAGCAGAAATCAATGAAATAGAAACAAAGAAAAAAAAAAAAAAAATCAATGAATCCAAGAGCTGGTTCTTTGAAAAGATAAACAAGATAGATAGACCTCTAGCCCGATTGACTAAAAGAAGGAAAGAGCAACTCCAAATCAACCAAACTAGAGATGAAAAGGGAAACATCACAACAGATACTAAAAAGATTCAGACAATCTTATGGGAATACTTCAAAAACCTATACTCTATTAAATTTGAAAACCTAAGAAAAATGGATGAATACCTGACATCGTGGAATCCACCAAGACTTAACCTGGAAGAGATTGACAACTTAAATACACCCATAATAAAGGAGGAAATTGAAACTGTAATAAAAAGCTCCCAACTAAAAAAAGCCCAGGACCAGATGGATTCAAAGCAGAATTCTATAAGACATTTAAAAAAGATGTACAGCCACTACTACTCAGATTATTCAGGAGGATAGAAACAGAAGGAAATCTCCCAAATGCCTTCTATGAAGCCAACATCACTCTAATACCAAAACCAGCCAAAGATACAACCAAAAAAGAAAACTAGAAACCCATTTCACTAATGAACATAGATGCAAAAATTCTCAACAAAATACTTGCAAACCACATACAGGCATGTATCAAAAAGATCATCCATCATGACCAAGATTGATTAATACCAGAGATGCAGGGATGGTTCAACATACATAAATCAATAAACATCATAAAGCACATAAATGGACTGAAAGGCAAAAACCACTATGTCATCTCAATCAATGCGGAAAAGGCCTTCAACAAAATTCAGCATGCCTTCATGTTTAAAGTCCTGGAGGTAATTGAACTGGAGGTAACATTCCTCAACACAAAGCCATGTACAATAAACCCACAGCCAGCATTATCCTAAATGGGAAAAATCTAGAAGCATTCCCCTTAAAGTCAGGAACCTGGCAAGACTGCCCTCATCCCCACTCTTCTTCAATATAGTGCTTAAAAATGCTCACAAGAGCAATAAGACAAGAAAAGGAAATCAGAGGAGTATTAATTGGAAAACAGGAAGTCAAACTATCTTTTTTTGCAGATGACATGATAGTCTACCTAAGGGATGCCAAAAACTCCACCAGAAAACTTCTAGAAACCATCAGCATCTTTAATAAAGTTGTGGGATACAAAATCAACTTAGAAAAATCAATAGCCTTTCTTTATGCCAATAACAGGCAATTGGAGAAGGAATACAAGGAAACTTTCCCACTCTTAATAGCCTCCAAAAAAAGAGTTATCTAGGAACAAACCTGACCAACAAAAATCTTTACAAAGAAAAATTTAAATCCCTCAAGAAAGAGATTGAAGAAAACACTAGAAGATGGGAAAAAAACCTCCCATGTTCATGGATTGGAAGAATCAATATAGTAAAAATGACAATCCTACCCAAGGTAATATACAGATTCAATGCAATCCCAATTAGAATCCCCACGAGCTTCTTCACAGACCTAGAAAAAAACATCCTGAACTTCATTTGGAGAAGTGGAAGACCCTGGATAGCCAAAGCAACCCTGAGAAAAAAGAGCAATACAGGGGGTATTGTCATACCAGACTTCAAACTATATTACGGAGCTATGGTCATAAAGTATTGGCACAAAAGCAGGCCTGTAGGCCAGTGAAACAAAATTGAGGATCCATACCTGAGCACATCTAATTTAAGCCACCTCATATTCAACAAAGGGGCCAAGAACACTCAATGGAGAAAAGACAGAATCTTCAGCAAATGGTGTTGACATAACTGGATCACCATTTGCAGAAGAATAAAACTAAACCCTTACCTCTCACCATGTACAAAACCCAACTCCAAATGGATCAAAGACCTCAATGTGAAACCCGAAACTCTAAAAATGATAGAAGAAAAAGTTGGTGGTAACCTACAAGACATAGACCTAGGAAAAGACTTTCTAAGTCAGACAGCAGCTGTGCAAATAATAAGGTCAACAATTGACAAATTGGGTCTTATTAAACTCAAGAGCTTCTGTACAGTGAAAGAAATAAAGAAATGAAGAGAAAACCTACAGAGAGGAAACCTTCACCAGTGATACATCTGATAGAGTATTAACATCCAGAGTATATAAACTACTCAAAAAAAACAAAGGAGGAAGAAAACAAATGACCTATTCAAAAGATGGAGTAAAGAGCTGAACAGAGACTTCACGAATGAAGAAGTAAAGATGGCTGAGAAACATCTTAAAAAGTGTTCAACATCACTAATAATTAAGGAAATGCAAATTAAAACCACCTTATGATTTCTTCTTACTCCATTAAGACTAGATATTATTGAGAAAACAAAGGGTACCAAATGCTGTAGAGGTTGTGGGGAAAGGGGAACAATCATCCACTCCTGGTGGGAATGCAAACTCGTACAACTCCTATGGAAAGCAGTGTGGAGAACTCTCAAGAAGCTGAAAATGAGCTACCACCTTACCCAGTCAAACCACTCCTGGGTATATACCCACAAGACTCATCCTACTGCAGAGATACATGCACATCTGTGTTTACTGCAGCTGGAAGCAACCCAAGTGTCCCTCGACTGAGTGGATAGAGAAAATGTGGGACATCTATACAGTGGAATTCTATGCAGCAGTAAAGAAAGATATCATGAACTTTTCAGGTAAATGGAAGGAACTTGAGGCCATTATGCTAAGGGAAGTAACACAGTCCCAGAAAAACAAATGACAAATGGTATCCCTCATTTGTGGATGCTAGCACCAAATCCCTAGTTGAAAGGCAAGCTGAGAAAAGTTAATTATATATCTTTTTATCTGAAGGCAACTATGCTGTTATAACATGAATTCATTAATGGGCTCTAGAATTAATTGACCACTTATTTTCAGAGTTTGTAATTGTGGTATATGAATGGAGGGCATATAGTCATACATTGGAGTAATATAAAACTAAAGGGAAAAATGTGAACTCCTAAACAAAAAAAAAATCAAAAATAAAAGTAAAATAGAGATTTTTTACCTCTTTTAAAAATATACTTTTTTAGCCGGGCGTGGTGGCGCACGCCTTTAATCCTAGCACTTGGGAGGCAGAGGCAGGCGGATCTTTGTGAGTTCAAGGCCAGCCTGGTCTACAATGTGAGTTCCAGGACAGCTGGGGCTACAGGGAGACCCTGTCTCGAAAAGACCAAAAAAAAAAAAAATACAAATAAATATGTTTTAAAATGCTAGGTGAACAGGAGACGCCATAACGCGCCAGGCCAGGATCGAAAGGTTATTCCTGGACAAACTGTCAGCCCATGAAAGGAAACAGCCAGAATTGACCAGAGTCCAAGTCAACAGCTCCAGAGAGAGTGGACTGTTTTACCTCTCATCCACCTGTGCCCCTTTTCTAAGCCTAGGGAACAACCTGCGGAAGAGGGGGCGTGGTAGAATGTAAGGGCTGCGATTGGGGTGAATGGTGAAACTACAGCAATGTAGTCTGGACACTC